>VXAA01000710.1:260965-308115 GCA_013399115.1 Anseranas semipalmata
AAAAAAAAAAAAAAGAGTTGGAAATGTGCCTGAGAAACCAGAAAAACAGGATAGGAACAATATTTTGAGGAAACCATCCTGCTCTTACAAAGCCACCTGTGACCCAGTTGAGGTGCTGCTGAGATTGGGACCTAGACATCCCCCCAGTCACTTGCCTCTGTATTTCTGTGTATTTTCCTGGTTTATAAGCAAAACCAGAACCAGAGAGCTTTTTTTCTTTTATCATTCACAGGATGATGACCGAACATCAGATCACTTAAAAACTAATTAGCCAAAAGCCTTTCACTCAGACAGGCACAGGATCAGCTTGACCAAAACATTGTGCTCTGTGCCTGCGTTTGTGAGAGGGTGACTCCAAATAACACTTGGGTTCTACTCGCAAAACAAAAACAGCTAATGTTTCTGTTGAGCCAAGACTGTTTAAGGATTTCATATGCAGCAGACCAGCTTCAGCTGAAGGGACTGTGCCAGACTGGTGAATTCTCTTAAACATTTCAGTTTGTCTAAATCAGAAGGGGAAAAAAAGCCACATTCAGCAAGGGAATTAAATAGCTGTGCTAATTTACCCCGTGTTCCTTAGGCAGTGTGCCGAAGGGAAGACTTTGCCCATGTTTACAATTTCAGTCATGGGGAAGGTTGAAGGAAAAAGCCAAAATTCAGTTCATCCTTTCATAACTTACCAAACACTGCTCATTGCTAGCAGCTGGAGTGGTCCCTTTCCAGGCTTACAGGATCTTGTCCTGCATAGCTTTTCTGGGGTTCACTACATTTCAGGAAAGAAAGAGTGTACTGTCATGAAGAAATCAAGCTTAGGGCTATTCCCTGTTCTCCTATCTGCTTCCTGTATTAACTGGGAAAACCATTTCACTGCTACTACACATTTCATTATCAGTTCTTATCTTGCTGGTTGAAATTTTCTCACTGGTTATTTCTGTTCCCTGAGAAATGATTTTCCCCAGAAAAGTCACCTTTTCCCAGCAAATTGCCAACATTGTTGCAATTTTCCATCTTTTCTCCTCCCACCCTCACTTGTTACAAGATATTTGCGCTGATAGATGAAGGTGGGACCAGCAGGCATCTCCCAGGGCTCTGCATTCAGCTCCCACATCTCAGGACATGCCATTCCTGCCAGAAACTGCTCAAGCACCATTCAAGCAAAGCCCAGCCTTCCCTCCCTTGGCTCCTGCTGGAAGCCTGTTTCAGAGCCGTGCTGCTCAGGTAGCTGGAAAACATCTTCTAATTTCCTGACTGTGTTTATTAGTGACCAGCTTAAACCCATTTGTTCTTGTGCCAACCCTGCCTTTTGCTTTAATAGCTCTTTTTCCTCCTTCGTATTTACTTCCCTGATGTATTTATAGACAGCAATCATGCTCCCCTCATTTTGCTAGGCTTAACAAGCCAATCTCTTTTAGTCCCCTCTGATAAAACAAGCTTTCCAGGCCCTGATTATGCTACATCCTTGTTGCTTTTCTCTGCACCTGTTCCTGTTTGAATTCATCTCTTCTGATAAAGTCAAAACAGTTTAAAATCACTGAAACATCCTCCTGACTGAAGTACTGGGCTTGATTAGTTTTCAACCAGAAACATTACAATAGACCTTGATATTATAGTATATGAGCTACGAACAAAGCCTGCCATTTTTTTCAGATTCAGGTATAATCTAATTAGTACTTGAAGGACCAAAATACTTAATAAAGTGGCTGTTCTGGCTACCCAGGAGACATGTAGCCATGATTGGCATGAAGCAGATGCTTGCTCTGCCTGCAACACTGCTCCATTCACTGCTGGGGGAGAATCTATTTATTTAACTTTACCAGTTAACCTTTATTTTTTAAGGTTTGCCATATCATCCATCAAACCAGGAGGATTGCTTTTCACAGGTGCAAATGAGTCATCACATGTTTTCCAGCTTGGAAAGCATTCAGAAAATTAGGGGCTAAAACTAAATAAAATAAAATAAAATAAAATAAAATAAAACAAAACAAAACAAAATAAAGGAGAGAGGGAAGAAACTACAGTCTCATGGCCCTCACTGGGATGTGGCTGTCCTGCAAGAAGCAGGGATAGTTTTTCTTCCACCACAGGTTTTGTGCTGGTTTCTGAGATCCTTGTCAGCAAACGTCAGAGACTCTAAAGCTGAGCCCGACCCGCAATGAAACAGTTATCCCAGCCTTAAAGGCAGGATTAGCTCCCCGAAGTGGAGCAGAGAGCCCCTCTGCACTTTTTAACACCTCATGAAGAGATCTGGCTGCCAACAAAAGGAAAATCCTAATGTGTAAAAAATGCATAATAATAAGGACTTTGGCTGAGTGGAATTCCATCACGGATCAGATGAAATTGCCTTGTGCAACTTGCTGAGGGCTTCATGCTATGCTAAATGACCTTTGTACCATGTAAAATGGGCACTGCTGCAGGATGCGGGAGAACCAGGGGCTGGGCTGCTCTTTTCTTTCCCCCCCCCCACGGAGTTCAAGCTTGTCAAGAATACAACAAAAACGTGAGGGAGAAAGAGAGGGGAAGAAACGTCCCATTGAATTTTTCATGAATGATTTTTGTCAGAGGAGAAGGAACATCTGTGTTTATGAAGGGTCTGGTGGGGGGGTGACACAGAGAAGGCAGGATGTGGCCGACTGGTCCTGGGTGCCTGAGAGCATGTGCAATGCCTCTTGTGAGTTGTAAAGTGCAACCTGTGCTGCATTTTTTCAGGCTGCAAGTGAAAAGCACCCTGCCTTTGCCTGCCTGAGGCTACCTGCTTTGCACTTGGGAAGGGGCAGCTGATCCCCGGAGGGTCTGAGGCTGAAGTTTCAGAGGTCTGGGTGAGGTGCTGATGCTCAGCACTCTAAAAATCTAGCCCTTGTTGCCTCAAAATGATGAAAAAATCCACAAATGTGCCAGTCAATTGGGTGTCCAAGAACAGCTGTTGGGTTTTTATGACAAAGCAGAATCATGTCCCTGTCCACACAGGACATAGAGCCATCACCTAGGTCTGCTCCTGGGTGCCTGCAGGCCCTGGGAGCAGATTTTGTTTCTCCTTTTTTGCTGAGGTTTCCTCACCTTTCTCAGAGGAACCTGAGGCTGGAAAGGGGAGGCAGGGAAGGACGTGTGGTCTGGTCCTCCTGGAGGTGTTAGATGATGATCGTCTGGGATCACCCACTTGGGGCTACACTTGGCACCAGATTTGAGACCAGGAATGAGTCTCCCCCGACTCAGACTGGCAGGAGCCATGGGGCTCTTTCCTTTCATCTGCAGTAAGGGCTGTGACCCTTTTCATAAAGTTGAAAGGGAATTTTACTTAATGAATTTCCTCCTATTGCATGGCTGAGGATGCCTGTGAGTTCTCCTGCAACTTATAGCATGGCTTTGGGTCTTTTACTGTAAGTCTGAAGTTTGTTGTAGGGAGCAGGGAAGAGTTCTGTGTCCCATGGTATGTGGGCATAGTTCTTGAAGGCAAGTGGAATTGCTATTCAGTGGTGGCTTCAGGACTGAATGAGTGTTGCAGAACTGACTGTGGTGAAGGAGGACTGGGCTCAGCATCCAGGCACTTATTGCTGGTCCTGCCTCCATCCTGTTTACCCCACTAAGAACTGGGACCAATGTGCTAGGAGCTGTACAAGCACACTGCAAAAGCTTACACCTGCCTACCCAGAGCGCTGTTAACAAGTAAATAGTACAGGATGATCCCTTAATAATAGAAAAAGTAAATCAATGCCCAAAAGAGATGAGAGAAATCCAAAGATATCTCAACAATCATGTTATGCATGTTTACTGAAGTGGGATATGGACTTCTGCTGTCATTCACCCAGTGGCTTTTTATTTAATCTGGCTATGCATCAAGTTTCCTAAGTTTTCCTAAGAGTTCACCACTCAAACCATGGTCAGATTTCAAAATAAATGTTTTTCACCAGAGCTCACCAGGTCAGCAGCCACTGAAAGTTTGTCCAGAAGGATGATGAAGGGCTCTGGGAGAAGCAGGCCTGTTGCAGGCAAAGAGAACCCAAAAATCAGCCCTTGATTTGCTGTCAAGACATGTATTTCTGATGTTGCCTGCTGCTCCCAGATAATCCCATACTGCCCCACACTTACACACCCACATATCCCGAAGGGTGAACAAGCCTGAACAGGCAGAGATGAATATCAGCTCAATGGCATCAGGTACCTGAACTGCTTCACTCTCCTGGTCGCTCTCCATGCCTCCGTGCAGCTCTTTAGACAAAGATGCCCCCAAGTAGAGATAAAAAGCTCACCACACAAGTGGTACTCCTGAAGGTCGAGTGGCACAAGAAAAAGCCAGCCAGAGAGGAGAAACGGAGCTGGACTCCTGGCTTTTTCTACGCACTCTACTGCCCTTTTGCATGACTCAAAGATGTTTATTCACTCGGCCTCCAAAACTCTTTTCACCTATCTGTGGAATTCATGCTGACCTGCCAGGAATTTTTCATGAGTTAATTTGGTTTGGGATGCTTGGAAGAGCTGCTGTTGAAATGTGAAGGGGATTTTTTTTAATATTATTATTTTTATTTTTTTTATTAAACTTTGCTCCTCCCCCTGCCTCTCTCTCCCCCCACGACCCATGGCCAGAAGGTAGCTCTGTTCCTTACAGAGTCAGCAATTCCACAAATCTCTCTTGAACTTTCCTCCTGAATGGCTGGTATCAGATTCTGTTGGAGATCTGATCCATCTGGAGATAACAGGAATAATTTATCCTTTACAGCAGTTCATGCTCTTGCCCAGTCATTCTCAGTGCTGAAGCAGGGAGGAGTCTCCCTCTTGGAGGACAGGCAAGAAAAATTGTCCTAGTGCCTCTTTTTCTGGTGGTATTGGCAACATTTGACCCTGGTGACATCTGATGCCCCTTCCCCAGCTGAGATGGCCGCTGAACAAATACAGGGAGCCCATGCACCATCTTCACAACTCTTCCTTCCACACTGGCATCCTTCTTGGAAGGATTTTGTTGTTGATGCACAGTTGAATGTCAGGGCAAAGGCTAAGGGGGATGGAGGTCCCCTCTGCCCCATCAGTGTTGCTCATGGTTGGACCTCCACCAGATTCAATAGGGTAGCACCAGGGTGGCTGAGCAAAGTCCCTCCACCCCTCCGATCCTGAAAAGTGGTCCTGGTACCTCCTGGTGAGGACCTGAAGGCCGTTCCCCAGATCTATGGCTGGACGTGAACCCCATTTATGCATTTTTTTGTCAACATGCTGCAAGATTTGCACTGTGCCCCAGGGTGCAGAGCTAACAGTGCTCTTCCAGAGCTTGCGGCTCTGCGGACACAGCACGTTCATCCACTCACACTGCGCAGGGCAATGCTGCACGGCGCCTTCCCCCCATACCAAGCAGTCCCCACACAGCAACCCCTTTCTTCTTCAGTTCAAAGTGCCCTGGCACTTCATCTGGAAAATCCTTTAAATCTACATTACCTCTGCCTTATTTAATCTTTTTGGGAGCGCTGACATCCAGTGCATGAAAAAGAGATTTTTAGGCTGAAAGGAAAGCTGCCCCTGATCACTTCTTGGGGCTAAGTTACAAACTGAATTGGAAACTGGAAGGTGAAAAGAATATGTTACCTTTTAAGTGTCACATTTTCCTCTGCAAAAAAAAAAAAAAAATGCCTTTTAACTGAGCTGTTGCAGAAGGAGTAGAAATAGCATCAAGCTATTATCACAGCCTTAGATTTTGCTCTGTGCTTTTAATGCTCCTAAACAGGTGCCTTTGGTGTCTGGTTTTTGTTGTTGTTGTTGTTGTTGTTGTTGTTTTTGTTGTTTCAGAAAAGGAGGCCACCAGGCACATACTCTGGTTCAGAATTTGGAAATCCCTCAAACTAGGGTTAGGTTTATATCTCTGTGCTGAAGCACTAAAGTGCAAGCGCCCATTGCTTACAGCACTTCATAGCACAAGCCAGTTTCATCCTCAGCATCAGCAGCATAGGAAGGGCACTGGGCACACTGCAAATATCAGAAGGAAAAGCAGAGGGAAATTTTCAGGCAGCATCAATGTAGCTGAGCATCATAAATCTCTATTTATTATAGCAGAGGAGTGTAAACCTCAGTGCACTTGGGGCTCACTTGGTTTTAACTTGAGGTGTCACAGACTTTGTGTGTCCCATTTGAAGGACATGCAGTGATTTGTTGCACAAACTGCCCTTCCATGCTGCAGGACCCACGGCAGACAAAACACTTGATCCTGGCTGAATCCCCATGGGCAGAATTATCTTAGGACACAGTCAATGAGGACACCGTCTGGAGCACATCACCTTACCAGTAGGCACCTCCATCTGATTATTGACCAGAACCTATTCAGGGTCACTATATCCCCAAAGTGCCTTCCTGCCTCAAAACATCTGCTTACCTAGGGTGAAAAAATCATCTGCTGGCCTGCTGCAGATTCTAGATGGCTGAGTTAGCCAAGGAGCTGGTTGGAGGACAAAGCACATCTCTGCTCTGTAGGAGATGGGGAGAGATCTGAAACTGCCCTTTTTCATCCCTATTTTCATCTCTGGTGCACTCAGCAAAGCTTTGATTCTATTTTGCCTTCTCTTTACCACTCTGCCAGCTGGTACGCAGGCAGCAAGCAATAGCTTCTCTGTCCTGGGGCAGCTCTCCCATGCCAGGAACTAGAGGGAGCAATCAAAAGCTGCAGAGACTGGCTTCTTCTTGGGTTTTGTGCAAACAACACTCAAAGATTGCTTTTCTTTTGACATTTGTAGACACATCCCCAGGGAACCTTTCTGGTCTGGGTGCCTCATAAGAATGAGACATTTCCTAACGTCTATCCTGATGGATGTAGAGTTTATGGGTGCCAGTGACAGGGGGTGAGCACGGGTGCACAGACAGGATAGGGAGATGCAGGGATGCACTCTGCAGGTCAAAAGCAGATGGAGGGAGAAGAAAGGCTTGCTGAAAACAGCACTCCATGGCTGTTTCTTCCCTGCATATCTCATAAATACCATCATCTTCAATCTCTTTGCTGCAGCTGCCATTTCAGCTGCACCAGGATTGCCTGGCTGGGCTTGGGGTCACCAGCCCCTGGGGAATCTCCTACGTGGTGGCTGTCTACTGGGCTCTTCACATGGGCAACCCCATCCTCCAGTTTCTGAATTTAGGTTCGGGCAAACTTCTGTGTCTGCCCCATTTTCCTTTTTTTCCCCCAGGATGTTCACCTTTGTTTTGACAGAACTTCACTTTAGTAGAAGTTTTGCCCATTTAAGAAAAAGAAAGCCAAGATTTCCCTACAGAAAAGATAATCATGGTTGTTTGTGAGTGAACAGACTGTAGAACACTGATAAGAGCAGTGTAACAGAATAAAATACTATTTATATATCAGACAGGCTGACAAATGCTGATTAAAATGTCTCCTTTCACAATCAAATGACAAACATAAAGACATTTTCTTATCTGTTAAGGAGCTTTCATAACAGCCTAGGCCAGAAACCTTTTGATATTGCACAGTATCCAGTAATGGGAGTGCTCTTTACAGAAACAGGCACAAGCCTTTGCTGCTGGAGATCTTGGCTCAGTCCTTCCTTCTGACAGTGACTTGATTTAAGAAGTCCTATCATGGCTCAATGCAGTTGCTTATGCATGGGCATCTAGTGCTGTTGGACATGGCTTTCAGTGTCCTTCCAGCTTCTAGAAGGACAAAGATGGCCCAGATCTCTCTGTTTGATCTGTTGGTGAAGCTCTCAACATCCCCATGCATCAGGTTGCAGTCTACAGAACTAGAAATACATTTTCCTCCTTGTTTTTAAAACAGCCTGCAAGACGTGGGGATGGGATTTACAGCAAGGCTCTTTGCTCAGCAGGTACTGCTGTGTCCTGTAATACACAAACCGAAAGCAATTTACAGGACAGCCCTTTCCTGGTGCGTCTGTTAAAGGTTTGTTGGGAGGCTGGCGAACCACCTACGTGTGTGTGCCTCCTCCATGTGCAGTGAGCCCACTGGCCACCAAAACCAATACAAACAATCAGGAGCAAATTGCACGGTATTTACACAACAAAGCCAATGGGTGTGCAGGGTGGGGGCAATGGAAGCCCCAGGTCAGGCTGCCAAAAACTTCCCCGTGGGTATCAGGTGGAGCCCTGCCTGCAGCTCCGTGATGCTTCACCCTGCTCCAGCAGACCCTGGTAAAGCCCCATGCTCTGGTGGAAGGGCAGAGGAGGAGGCACAGTTTCTGTTTGCAGCAGGGTGCTGCACCCCACCCTGCACGTTATGACATATGATGGATGCATGAGTGAAAGCTCAGGAGCAAGTGTGCCTGTGCCAACCCAACCAGGCCGGGCGGCAGCAGGAGGCAGGGCTGTAAGCAAGGGCTGGGCAGTCGGAGCAGCCCCAGGACAAGCCCTGGTTCAGACAACTCTGACTCACCAATCCTCCCGGCTTCCTCCTGGAGCAGGAGTGGAGAGCAAGCCCACACCAGCCCCAAAATGATGGTGTGTGTTCCCCCGCGGCAGCTGCCTGAGGATGCGAGCATGGGGAGCTGGAACCACGTCGTTTCTCGTCATCCCACCCCTTGCGTACAAGGGACAAGCACACAAGGTCCTGCTCACACCTACCCCCAGACCTACAGCCCAGGGTGCTTAATGTGGTGGCAGCAGACCAAGACCAAGAGACCGATGGCACAAAAAGATGGTGACAAAGCAGGGAGCTCAGCATATGTCCCTTCATGCAGTTCACCCGCCTGGAAGGAGACCTTCCTTCTCCCCTATAAGTGAAAGCACTCTCATTGAACACCTTTTTTTCCAGTGCTTATACATGCCCAGATTTACCATTGCTCCTCACCACCATCAGTGTCTGCCTCTCCCAGGGCACCCCACATGTGGGACTCATACCTGGGGCTGCCTGAGGCAGGACAGGCTTGGATCTGACACCGGGCAGACAGGTGAGCGCTGCTGGTACCGCAACTCCTCTGGGGAAAGGACTACCTGATTTATCTCCAGCCAAATCCTCCCTGATGTAAATTGTAGAAGCTCTCTTGGCAGGGAGCCCTATCCCCTTATATAAGCTGAAATATTGCCCTGTGAGATTTGGCCATGACTGCCAGATTGCTGAGCTGCCTGTCTTCAGTGAGGGCCCCAGAAGAGGAGGGGACGGTTGTGTTTGGACCATTTTTGTCTCTGCAAGGTGAATATTATTGTGCATTCTGGATGGAGATGCCTCTGCTCTGCTGTGCTAAGACACTTGCTCAGACGCTAAGAGTTTAATTTGACCCTGTAAATGACTTTCACAGTTAAATGTTTGGTCTAGGGGGGAATTTTTTAAGGTCAGTGGGGTTTATATGCTTGTGCATGCACACACATACACACAAATAATTTTTTTTAAGAGAAATTGAAAAGAGCACATCGCTGTGCATATGGGAAATAGGCTTTCAGATGACTGTAATTCCATACCCCTTCTGTCCTTCCTCCCCTCCTTCCCATGCACACACACAAGCACCCCAACATCCTGGTCCTCACCAGAGCCAGCAGACGCAGCAGCCCCTGCTCGGGGGCTCTGCCCACCTCTGCAAGCACTGGTGCCGGGCTTCCCAGAGCGATTTGCACCCCAGCCCCACACTCCTGCAGTGATTAGATTGCACTGGTGAAGCGGTTGTGTTTGAAGAGCTATGTGCTTAAACCATCGGAGAGGTGACAAGCCTGGAGAAGGAAGGCAGCTCTTCCCGCTGCCGAGCTCTGATAAGGCCAAGGGTCTGGCTGACAGACCTGGAGAGGCTGGGGGGGTCTGCTGAGTTTCGAAGTGTTTGTTACACAGCGGCAGGTTTCAGAAGAGAGCAAAACCGGTGCTCTCCTGTTTGAGTTTTGGTCTGCCCCCCAGCAGCGTTAACCCAAAGATGGCAGCGGTTAGTCTGGAATTGCAACCAGCTGAGACATCACTTCTTTCACTTAATTTCACTTTGCCACTTGAGAACTGAAAGCCATTTCCTCCCTCTAAAGTTTAATAAGCACACTGTTGCTGCTGTCACTCCTGAATCTGCTGCTGGCCACTGGCACGAGGGGAACCGGTGCAGAGGCTCACAGGTGAGACGCAGCAGCTCCATCTGACCTCAGGGGCCATGCCTGCTGCCATGGACCTGCTGGCCTGGGGCTTTGCTCACTCCTGGTGGGTCCTGACACCACATCCACCAAGGCAGGTGTCAGCCAAGTTCCTTCAGCAGCATTTTGGCAGCTGCTGAGCATGCGTGGAGGTGAGCAGAGTGGGGCTGAGGCTGCGGAGGTGGGTTATCTCCAGGGTTCCTACCCTGGATTATGGTTCCTGTCCCATCTTACGGCACAGCTGGAAAGATCAGTGCCGAAGCTGATGGTAAAGTGTTTTTCAAGCTGCTGCTGTGCTTGCAGCATAGAGGCTCAAAGCTGTGCTCATGCAGAAGGGCTCCAGGGGAGCAGGAGGTCCAGGTCTGGCCTTCTGGACTTGGTGACAATCCAAAGCACCGTGCAGCAGCCACAGAGGATGATTGTCCCGGCTCTCTGAAGAGGACCTTTCCCTGTCCATCCTTGACCTCCTGATCCCTCTCATAAGGACCTGTTGTAGCTCGTCCTGACCAACCCTCCTTAAAACCTCCATGCTTCGAGCTTGGCTCTGCTCTGCCACTTCTGCAGCACCGAGAAAACTGCTGGGATGTGCTTTTCTCTGCCTGCAAGGGCAGCGAGGAAGCAAATCGCTGACTGTGCTCTCACAGCCTTCCTCAAGGACGCCGCTCATTGCAAACCCTGTTTTCACCAGGCTGCAGAGAAGATCCTCACCTGAACCCCCCCCCCCCNGCATGAGATGCTGAATGAGGTAAACCCCAACTATACAGTAAAGCAGCCCCCCGGCCACTACTGCCATGTTTCTCAAGGGCTGAGGTCCATTGTTAGAGAACAATGCAGCATTTTTGTAAAAGACGAGAGCACAGTTAATAAGTTCACTAACTGAGAAAAACACAGCCTTTTAATATCTCTCTTTGTGACTCATAGTGTGAGAGCCAGCTGTTACTACTGGAGTGAAATTCCTTGCTGATTAGTCTTTTACAGGGCTTCCCAGATAATTAAATAATGATTTCTCTCCCCATTCATTCCAAGTGACAGGAGAGCCTGGCAAACCCACTAAGCATGGAAGGGCAGTATGTTTTCCCAAGCCTTATAGGAGCTTAGCTATTCTGTGGCTAATCCGGTGCTTAAGCCCAGCCGCAGACCCCTGTACCAAGCAGAAGGCTGTCCTGCCTTCGTGGTGCTCAAGGGGCAATTTGGGTTTTGCTGCCCAAAACTCTGAGACAAGCTGTAGGCCAGGGCCGTGTTCTCACATATGAAAATATTTCAGGAAGGATGGCCTGACCTGGCAGACATATAAAGATTTTTTTTTGCCTGAGCCTGTGAAGGAACCAAGCATCTCCTAGGGTCTGCATGAGCTCAGCGATGCTGAAGATGAATCCATCCCTTTCTGTCCTTCCCAGATTGTGTTCAGGGTCACTACCAGAATGAACCAGCAACTGAAATGGAGGCAATCTAGGGTATTCCTGGGAAAACCTGAACTTCTGAACATCTGAAGTTACCACTGGATTTCCAAGTCACAGCACGATTCACAGTGTATTTGCTCAGGCAAGCGTTTGAACTGTACGGTCACGTGGCCGCTCTGCGTACCTTGCTGTTGGTCTGATGGAGTTAGCCTGGATCTCCACCAAAGCATAAAAGCCAAAGGAGAACCCACGTATCCAGCAGGTGTAACGCAGGGGTACAGCTGATCAACGCAGGATTCAGAACCGGCACGCCTGTACTTGAATAACTGCATCCTCACTTTGTTTCAACTCGCTTCATTTTTAGAGGCTTCTTGTCTCATACATTACTAAATCAGCAGGAAATTTTCAGAGCTCAATACCTCTGCAGAAATTAAGGTCAGAAATTTGTTATTTTCACCATCAACAGAAAATGACTTTTCCTTAACACATATTTTGCCAAAGAAAAAGATTTGTAGCTTCAGTTCTGCTGAAACATTTTTCCAGTGAGCAGATGCTTTTATTTAATTGAAAACCCATCAGAAATATCAGCTGAGACAGAAAAACATTGACCAACCATATAAATATGTGGAAATGAACTTGTGAGGTTTGCCCACTCCTAATTGAGAATCTGTTCCCATGGTTAATTGAGAATCTGCTTAGGGGCAAGATAAGGGTGAGATAGATAGAAGGGAAGAAATATTTAAGAAGCAAGTGCTCTATCAGCAGCGTACTGTAATGAGAGTCTAGCAAAAAAGAATTTTTTTTTTTTTTTTAACTAAGAGCCATCTGGCCATCTTGGCAAGGAGAAAAGATACACCATTAGCAAAAGAGTCTTTCTGGAGAAGTTGTTCCAATCTAAATGCAATGAACTAGGCAAACTTAGGCATTTGGAAATGTTATAGATATGTCAGTACTGTTATAACCATTGAATTGACAGGTAAACTGAGGTAGAAGGTGGTTAGGTGACACTACCATAGCACAAAATCTGTCAGTGGTAAAGGCACAAACTCTTCCCATCTCTTTGCTCTGATGGTGAAGGAAATATCACCCAGCTATAAGACAACGTGGAGAGAGTTCTCTGATGGCAGATTTTGGATGAACTCTCCCCAAACCTGCAGCCTTGGAGGCAGTGGGCCTTGCAAACCTTTCCATGAAAGCCTGGCTGGGGGAGGATTCTCCTATAGAAAACTTGCATTTAAATAGCATTGAGCACTTAGCTTGACAAAAGGCAGGAAATTCAAAGCAAAGAGTGACACTCTATCTTTAACTTACATTTTTATGCCTTTTATTCCTTTCTTCCCCACAGTGCAAATCAAGGACAGGGGGTCAAACTGATCCTGTCGGGAACTCCCTGCATTCAGTGGTTCTCCATCACAAATGTTTGGTGGCCCAAATCATCAGACTGAAAAAACTTTTTTTCTGGGAATAGGAAGCTTAGACACAATTTTCAGATTCACAGAACAGGAGACCTCCACAGCCACCGTTCTCCAGGGGAGCACAGTGCTGCACAGCAGCATGGGTCCCGGTCCCCTACCCCTGGAGAAAAGGTTAACACCAGGCAGAGATGCTGGGAGACAGGATGCTTTGTAAACTGATAGTGTTCCCTTTGATCTGAGAAGAGTGAAGGAAGGCAGAACCTTTTTCAGATAACCCGTGGGAAGAGAGCAGTTCAGAGCATGAAGGCTGAGCTTCAGCAGAGGCTGAAGAAAGAGGAACCCCTTTTTAAAAGATAAGTGCTCCAAAACCCCAAATCTGAGCTCCTCAGGCAGGAAATTTTTCTATCTACATTTTTAATTCAACAAGATATGTATTTTACATCTGTTGAAACAATTTTATAATGCTGAAAAGAAAAATAAACAGTAAAACAAGGTGAATTCAGAGGATTACAGAGCTCTGCCTGGAGTCTCAAGCACTGGGAAGAAGTTCAAACTTAAGGTCAAAGTGCTACCACCCCTAATTCATTTTTATTAGCTGTGTCCTTAGAAGAAAAATACTTCTCAAGCATCACACTCAGCCCATCAGGCAATGTCATGTCATTTGCCATGAGACGGGTCCCTATTGATCTGTCTGTGCATTTCTAAGGACTCTCAGTGCAGGGGCATGAAGGAGGACACCTCACTGGAGCAGTTTAGGATGCTCTTATCCTCACTGCCCTTGACTCCCATGAGCCAAAGGACAACTGTTAGTCTGCTCCTGTGCACAAGCAGCCGCAGACCACCTTCTCTGATGGCTTAGGAGGAGACGGTGCTATGAAGCAAGTGAACCTTGCTGGCAAGTTGGCTGGTTGGCAGAAGAGCAACGTCCAGCAGCAGATGCAGTAACCAGCACCTGGGAGCTAAGGGTAGCTTTTAAGCTCTCTGCCCTTTACAAAGTGAACATGTTCCCATGCCCTTAGAGTCCCCTGTAGGCAGATATATATCAGGTTGATAATGAGCCATGTCTGTGCTCACTTAGGGATGAAATGGGACAAGAAGCTTTCTCCTATAGCCTTAGGAGTCTGTAACCTTACATACTCAAGTCTCCTGCTTCAGAGAGCCATGCCAGGAATCACAGGGCAGGTGCCGTGGTGTGGAAGTGTGGCAAAAACAGGTATAATAAGAGTAAATACTTCTAGGACAGTGAGGGCAAATTTAGGGACTTTGAGAGAGAAGTTGGAGTTGCAATGCCTCTCTATTCCCCCCACTGTTGAGGAAAAACTGAAATAACTGCAGACTGTCACAGCCTGTGATCAGCCAGAACCCTGGAAAACACATCAGAAAATCCCCCCTGTGCTGTGAAATGCACACTGTGATGAAGTCTGCCCAGTCTCAGCCATGGGACCAACGTCCTGTGACAAGTACATGGGACAACCTCACTGCTCTAAGCACGTAGTGCCATCCGGCGATACAGTAAGGTCTCTCCATTGTGCTGTTCTCATGCACTGAAAAGTGGATTTTACCAGCAGTAACCAGCTCAGCAGAGAGGGATGGATTTAGCCGCAGCAGTTTTGCTGCTGTAGGCATGATGCATGTCGATACTGTCCAACAGCTCAGCCCTCCCAGCACAGGCTCAACTCCCGCATGAAAGAACAGCTATCAGTTAACTGAGGGGGCTTTCACACCAGCAGGAGAAACCCTCCAAAGGGATTGCATTGCTTTTTCGAAGAGAGCCTCTGGGTGAATAATTACCCTAGGTTGCATCTTGGCCTTCCTAGTCTTGACAGTCCCTTATTAACTGCACCGGGAGGGGAGCAGCAGGGCCACAATGACGCTGTTCATGTTTGCAGGCAGAGCTGCGTGTCCAGATAACTCCCCTTCTGTTCACACACCGAGCACAGCCCTGGCATTGTAGCTGACACTAAAAGGCTGATTTCTGGTGCCTTCAGCTGCTTCGCGAAGCCATCCCCACCAATCTCAGCTGGTAACGTATTGGTAAAGCAACAAAACCCCAGACATGGGGGAAAGGTCTTCAGCTTGGGGAGCTGGGGTGAGAGCTGGGGGTTGGTTCTGCCTGTTTTAACTACTAGGGAGAAAATGATAATTGAATCTCTCTGCCACTCTTAGCGAAGGGAAACAGCAGTGCAAGAAATAATTAGGAGAGGCAACTTTCTTTTAATATGAGGCCGCAGTCGGCTACCCCAGGCGATCCAAGCACATCAGATTGTGCAGGGGCATTCAAAAGTCAGCCACAAAAGCAGGGGGACTCCCCCGCATCCAAATGTTATTGCCCTCCTTATATTGCACTATAAAACCGGGGTGTCAAAAAGGCTAGAGATTTTACACTTAGTGTCAGCGTTTTATAGTCATTAGACTAATTATGTTGGTGTTTTTACCACCTTTATTCTACTAATTGGCCTAAAAGCCAAACAGGGACATCATTACTTTACACAAACAAGCAATTATTGGGCTATAAACACACCCTGGTTTGTGTTCGGGGTGAGGAAGGAGCGCTCCTAATGCTCTCTCTGTGGTGCCTGCCACAATTCCAGGCATTACAGATGCACTTGACTTCAGCGCTGTTGACAAAGAGGCCTCAAAGCTGCTGATACACGAGAGAAACTGGATATTTGTTACCTCCCTACAAACAGATTAAGCAAAATGGCAGAGCTCCAGGTTCAGCCCATGCATTGCTCTTAGAGTGCCAGGGTATCTTGGCTTCATTTTGGGCTGGGCTTCATCATGTATTTGCTTTCCTAGAAAGGGACAGCTCAGCGAATGGGGCCAGAATAATTTGTTTATGAGACACCCATGAGAAACGTTTTATTTCCAAGAAATTTGGTCTCCTTGCAGGCTACTGGGTGAAACATTAGCTACGAGTTTCCAAGACTTGTCATTGCCTAGAGCCCTGTGAAATACATCTGCTTTGTCCTAAAGGGCAGCGCCTTCCCAGGTTGTACTCCCTGGCAATTCCTCACCAGCTATTTCTCTCATAGCTGGGCTGTTTCAGCAACTGCTTCCAAAAACCAGTGACTGCACTTCATTCCTCCTTGCTATATTGCTGGCTACAGTATTTTGTTCTATGGCTTGATGCATTTTATGCATTTAAGCACTGCCTGTGTTTGAAATCAGACTTACTGGAGAAGAAAAGTTTGCAGGAGAAAAATCAGCATTAGAAGAACCAGGGCGTGTGTCACCTGGCAGCGGGATGTCAGAGATCTGGGCTCTTCAACACCCACAGAAAAGCTTTTTGATGCTGTAACTCCTCATGGAAATTGCATCACACTTACTTCCGTAACCATGTGTGCAAAGGATGGTTTGGAGAGGCATGAAAAAAACAAATGTGAAATCCCACATGCACACACTGATATTACAGCACTGGCAATGTCAATAGCATTGGTCTGGCAATGTCAATAGCATGGTCTAATCATTTTATTTTATTTTGCCTCCATAAAGACACCTTGATATCTCCTCCTCAGATGAGGTTATAGACTTGGATTTATCTTTGATGACACATAAAGCCCAAATATTGACTGTTCATTGACTTAAAGAGGCCATAGTGATTCTCTGTAAGCTATCAGGGAAAGACTAGGGAGTTTTGGAAGGGGGGGTATTATTTCAGGCAAAACAGGGAATGACGTTGCACGTCCCAAAATTCCCTTCCCAGTTTCCTCCCAAACTTTCCTTCCAGTTTCACCCGAGTGTGATAGTTCTTAGTTCTGATATTAAATAGAAACAGAGTTTTGTTATGAACCATTAAATAATAAATATGCTTCATATTAGGGAGCTCTGATGTTTAACGTTGGTTGAAATAATCTGTGTAATTAGTCTGAGTTCTGATGCTGGAAATGTCTGTGTTTTGCCTAAATAAAGTGCTGGGGACTGAGACCTCTCCAGGTTGCTGAAGGGCTTTGAAATCCTCATGTCCTCACTGTGCCACTGTTTTTTCATGCCCTTTCCCTGAAAGGCTTCACTGGGGACTCTCACTTCGAAACTGATGACACAACATGCTCTGTTAGAGTTAAATTGCACATGAAGTAGAAGTCAAAGGCTCAGTATTTCACAAATGTTTTCTGCAGAACAACGCTGGCTGCTGTATTTACTGAGCACATCAGATCTTTGACTCTACAGTTCCTTAAACTAGCCAAGTTGTTGTTTGGTTTTGTTTATGTTCCATAAATCCATTTAAACTGAGCTATAATGGTTATTTTTAAGCTATCTCTGAAATGTTTCAAAGTGACTTCTGTAATATCCAACAGAGCTGGCTGCTCTCCTTTGGAAATAAGAAACTGCAGCTTCAGGGAGAGAGGCGATGCGAACGATGTCTTCTTTAAGCAGCCCCGGAGCACCGCATTTCCAACTCTAAAGGGAATTTACATGGGTTTCAGCATCAAAGGTGAATCCGACCCTATCATCTAGGGACTGTCATGTTATCTAAGCGCCCGCATATCAAGACCACGATAACATTGTGTGGTTCACAGCTGCTGCGGGAACTACATATTTTCTGAATTAGCCTAGGCTCCGATTTATATAAACTGTCCATGATAACATCTGCCCAGGACCCTCCTTTGAAAATGTGCAGAGATCCTGCCCAGCTCCATTCTGGAGCCTGCAGAAAAAAAAAAAAAAAAAAAAAAAAAAAAAAAAGTTAAAAATGAAAAAAAAAATTTTAAAAAAGAGGCAAAACACACCTCTTTCTCCAGAAACACCATGACTGGTTTCACGACGCCCATCTCAAGAAACGGTGTAAAAACATATAGAGGCGAAGGTAGAACAATGAAGATGTCAAGGGGGTTCTCTGGAGCGAGCTGCTGTGTCTTGTCATGCTTGGACATGACCGGGGAAAAAAATGTCTTTATTACCCAGAATGGTAACCTTGAAGTGCACCGGCTGCTTGATCCTATAACTTTCCCATTAGAAGAGGGCGCCCGCAATCTTAATGAGGCACAATAAGTAGATTATGAGACTGCCTTTGTTTTGCTAAACAGCAGCTTTTCTGCACAGAGCATCACAAAGGTGTGCAGGGGCCTGGTGCGTGGGGCCGCTGTGACCGATACGCCGATTTGTTCGGTAGGGCCGAGGAGAAGAATTGAAGAAGACAGCACCAGTGTGCAGCAGAGCCATGGGGGGCGGGTGCCAGAGCTGCCGAAATTAGACTCGTCAGTATAGAGGCTCTGCCCATTGTATCTGGGCTATAAAGCTGTCAGAGGCGAGCCCAGTTGAATGTTCCCTCATTCCTACCCTGGCGTTTCCTCCGCTCTCAGCAGAGAGCTAAGCCCCAGGATCTTTTGTTTGCATGAGAAACCACTGGCATCTTACATTTATAAGGACTTTTAAGGCGCTGCTATGAAAAATAACTCTGTCTCGAAAATACAGGGGATTTGGTTGTTGTTGTTGGGTTTCTTTTAATTGCATGCAAACCAGCTAGTGAGCTTGGGTGCTCCTCTGGGAAGTCACTTTTGCAGAGAGATCAGTGGTCATTTAAGAGGCAAAAGAGAGCACAGCCTTTGACCAGGCTGCAAACTTTCCACCTTGCATATTCATTTCAATGCCTGGATGAGGAGACTGCTCCAGGGGCAAAAAGCAGGGCCGGATTCCTGCCTCTGTGAAAGGGCTGGATCTGGTGATAAGGGGCAAACAGTAGGAATAGCAAGTGGGCCCATCACTGCCAAAATGGGCTTTGTGGCAGTGTTCCTGCAACCATTCCCATGTTGGATGAATAGGGAGAAGGTATCAGTAGTGGTTGAACCAGTTTGCAGGCTGAGCCGTAGCATGCAAAATTACATTCCTGTTTTCTGTTGGTTTTAATTAGGGCTTCCCAACATTTGAGGATCAAGGTTCTGGAGGTGCAGGTCAAATGAGGACCCTGTAGCATGGCTGTTGATGTGAAAGCAGTAAGGCTGCACAGCTGAGGAGGAAGCTTTGTCATAACCCACTCAGATGTTCATTGGCTGCTTGTCATCACTCCAGTGGCAATGGAGATATATGGAGAAGAGTCTCTCCTATTTTGCTTTGGCATCTCCATGTGAATCTGGCAACAGACGGAGAGAAAATATAAATCTTGGGAAATCAATAGCTGGGTTTTTGGCTGTCTGGGAAGCCCTGGTTTGTGTTACAAACACACTCCTGGTGCACCTGGTGCAAGGTTGCTCAGTCCCATGGAAGGGTTTTGCCTCTTCTCGTCCGTGCAGGGAGGGGAACGCTGGCAACCACTCTGTGAACCTCGGTGCACAACTTCCCATGGCCTCTGTCAAGTCCATCCCAGACCTCCCTGGTTCCTTGGGCTCTGCTCACAGGGGTCTGCCAAGGAACAAATCCAGCTGCTGAATGGGACTGACATGTACTACACCAGTACTCAGTCAGCCACACTGGTTCCCTGGTCTCTGGACCTACCTGCCTGTGAGGACTGGCTGTGCCCATCTGCACCAATCCTCATGTCACCCACAAAGTATTGAGAGCCTGGACACAAGGCTTCTGTAAAGGATTTTCTCAAACTAGAATGAAAATTTCATGCATTCAATTCTTTTGATGGTTCTGTAATTATTTGCTGGGGAGTTCTCCTGCCAGTCCTTGGTCTGGAGTTGCATCTGAAATTCTGTTTTCCTGTTGATTTAGTAGGTTCTGAGTTTTCTACCTCCCCCAGAAGCAATGCAAATGTTCGTGCTGAACGGTGGCAGCAAGAGGGAGAGGAGGCTGTTCAATCTGCACTTTGTCACTGAGCACTCCTTCCTGAATATGGCTACTATTGTTTTAATGCTGATATTAACCCATCATGGACTGAGACCCCAGTATGTGAACTGCTGGATCAGAGCAGACGGAAATTGGAAAGCTAGCTCCTTTCCCAGAAAAGCTGAGCCAAGGCACCAATAACCAAACATGAAGGCAAGTAACCTATAATGCCACCCCCCAAGAGCAGACATTTTCTTATCTGGCCATTTCTCACAGCCTACGAAAGAAGACTTGATTACTTGGTTATATCAATCAATGCTTGGACCAGTGGCTGGGATCATCGCAGTCAGCTGAACTAAAGTGCAGTAGAGATGTAATGGAACCGATTAAAGTTATAGCAAAAAAGGTGCACACAGAGAATGATTTTAGACGTCAAATATCTTGAATCTTCTCTGTATTTGCTAAAAAGAACCACAAAGCAATCCTTTCATACCTGATCCAAGCATCTATTAGTGTGTTTTACCAACACTGAGGCGTGTCACAGGTGTGTTGTTGGGATCTCTCAGTCGTGCATATGCTTGCTGCAGTATTGGTTTGGACCCAAGTTGTAACGAGTGACTGAAAAAGCCCTTCCGGACACATCTTCAAGAAATTAACCTCATGGCCTGTTCTTTAGAATGCACCAATGATGTTTGGAGGATTTTTCCAGAAGATTTTGTCCTTGATCTCTGAGATCCCTGGTTAGTTTATTTTTTTTCCTCCCCACTGCTGCCCCCTCCTTGCTCTGGGAGCTGCCTCCTTCCAGCACTTGGCCAGGGATGAGGGCTCAGCTTCCAGTCACAGCACAGCCTTTGCATCTTGGCAAATAAATTGCAGAGCATCACGCTACAGGCAACAGTATTTTAAAAACCTCTCTTTCCATGTGATCCAAAAAAATAAAATAAAATATTGCAGCCTGATTTCTGAGAAACCAGGGAAGACCTCCTCAGTGCTGGGATGCCCAATACCATTGTCACGAGTGAAAGCACCTACATTACCCCGCTCTCCAGTCTGTACATCTTTTGCAAACCACTCCTTAGAGCCCACCCAGGACCCCTCAGGAGATCAGGAGCTGCTGGGAGGCAGTTGGGGATGTTGCGGTACCAGCATCTTCCAACATACTAAATGCAGCCTCAGGCTGCCTGCTCGCACCCGGGACTTCTCCATAGAGCATCTAGGGATGTGTTTAGATAAAAGATATTGCTGAAAACAAATCTTGCTTTACAACCAGTTTTATTCTTGGCAATTAGTGGGCTGTTGAAAAAAGGGCTGTTAGAAAACAAATCTGAATCTGTATTGTTGGCCAAGGGGTAAAACTATTGTCCCAAATCAAGCGTAAAACTCGTTAACAAGCAAAGTGCACTATCGGATTCAATGGCAACAAGAGCAGGCAAAAAATTATGACAACTTGCTCCCAGCACTCTGAATGCAGCCCTTATGAACTAGACCCTTCGCAGGGATGTTGTTTTATTTCTTTCCTGTTTTTTTAAGGACTTTGTTTTATTTTTAGCAGAAATCCTGTTTTTTTTTCTTTTTTTTCTGATTTTTTTTGTAAATAATAATTGGTTCCTTGTGGCAATGTTTCCACGTTGGCACTGTCGTGTAATGCTTTCTTGGAGATGGCAAGAAAAAAGGGAGTGATTTGTTTCAATGGGTTATTGTTGAGTGAATGCAAATATCTGCAGCCACTGGAGCAAATAGGAGCAGGGGATTAGGCGCAGGAAGCTGGCTGAGTGGCATAGGCCATCTGTCCTGGTCCTGAGAAAAGAGGAATCTCGCTTGCAGTGTATGTGAATTAGTTAGCTGATTGGCTCAGCTGTCACCTTTGCAGAGTGAAAGCGCATGGACACAATTAAATGCATGTCCATCTATGTTTATCAAAGCATGTGTTTTTAAGCTGCATTGGTTTTTAGGTGTAATTTTGTCTTCTCAGGGACCACAAGGATTCCTTGCCATTGTGCCTACCAATGGAGGGGAGGAAAAAAGGAAGAAAGAAGAAAAAAGAAGAAGAAAAAAACCACCTTAATTAAGACATGATCTGGATTGTTTGCTGAAGCGTCTCTGGCCGCATTCTTTAATGCACTTGAAATTACCCATTTGCATCAATAGGCGTTAGCTTAATTTATTTCCATTCAAATGTATTCCCTTGATGTTTCTGCAGAAGGTGGTAGGTTTGGAAATACATGTATGGCAAGTTTGGGCTCCTACAGTGCCCCCATTCAAACACAATGTCAATATCCTACACTTAAAAGGGACCCGTTAGTTAAAGTAAAACACTCCCCGGTTTGGGGTGGGTTTTGTTTTTGTTTTCATCACACTGACATCTCCAAGGCAGCATCCCCACTAACTTTCCTTGGGAAGAAGTTGTCTGCTTGCAAGCCCCAGGGAATTATTTCCCATGGTGTCATTTCAATTATTTTTGATTTATTTGTTTACTGTCTTCCAGTCCTTGTCAATGCACAATGGGCCATGTCTCCCCCTCCACCAGCATGCAGGGCCCTGCCTGCAGGGTTTGGGGATGCTGCAGAGCCACCAGCATCTGCCCAGCACCTCACATGCTTTACGGGCTTATGCAGAGAGGGAAGGCGAGGGGAGAGGGCAGGTCAGGGGCGAGGGATCCTCCCCATTCAGAGATGCCGGCGTTGACCTTCACACAGAAGCATGAAAGAGCTGCTGAGGTTCCCAGTCCCAGAGCTGGAAGAGCAGGCAGGGAGCTGCTCTTCTGAGGCTGCTTTGTAGCAGTGGAAGATTTTTCCTTACTTGCCCTTGGAAGGAAGCTGTCACCAAGCCCGCTTGGCTCAGGCAAGTCCCAGGGAGAGGAGCTTTCCTTCCTTCCTTGCTTCCTTCCTTCCTTCCTTCCTTCCTTCCTTCCTTCCTTCCTCCCTCCCTCCCTCCCTCCCTCCCTCCTTTTTTCCAACCTTGACTACAAGATGTTCAGCCATATGGAGCCTCTCTGTCCCATTGGAAAGGTGAAAGCCGGGAGGGGTGAAACCACTCTCTTTTAGTTAGAGATGCTGGATCCCACCAGGAGAGACACCTAGGCAATGTCACCAGTGTGGCCTTTGATGGGTAAAATGGGCTGTCTTGGAAGGATGCTCAGCCCCTGGCAGTGTAAATTAAACACACGTGCACACACACCCCTGGCTCTACTCCACCTTTTCTGTGTGATTCATGGCTCCTGGCCAGCTGCGATATTCACCAATACCTTTCATTGGCTTCACACACTTCTGGGTTGTGTGCGGATATGTGTGTCTTCCCTTTTTAAGACAAAGCATTAAATCAGCTATATTTATAGAAGATCAGCAGATGGCCAGCAAGCTGCGAAAAAAATAATAATATCTGTCAGGCTTACAGTTCTGAAAGGAGAGTTCACACAAACCTCCACGGCACATGATGTGATTAATTTCTGGAATTGTATTTTCTCTCGGTGAAATTATCCAGGGCCTCCAGTTCACAGAGGGAGCAAGGAGTTACATGGGTACCATAATGGCAGCATCTAAGTGCTGCTGGGGTATTCTTGCAGCCCCTAAGTGTCCTTACTGCTGCTCAAGGTTGTGCTGAGCCTCCTGCATTAAAGAGGGGAACCAAAGGTGGGCTAGGGTTTGGTTTCAGAATGGGAGGGGGACATAGGATGGATACAGCTTGGTCCTGGCACCCAGGTGCTCGGGGCTGGAGTGGTGCAACCTACTGACTGTATGGTATTTCACTGGCTTTTCTGGAGATTAGTGAATGTCCTAGGTCCTTATAGAGGCTTTGGGGAAGCCTGGGAGAAGCCCCTGGGAGCCCCAATGAGAAAATAAAGAGAAAAGCTGCTGAGGCTCAGGAGGACAGACATAACCCAGGACCATGGTCAGCCAGTGAGGGAGAGGTGGAAGCCCCGGAGGAGTGAGCAGACTTGCTCCCAGCATGGTCCCAGAGATGGCCCAACCAATCCAAGACCGGAATTATCCCTTTTTTCTTTAACCACTCTGTACAATGTATCCTGGCAAAGGGATTCATGTCATGGTGCTGTGATATTTTCTCTCTTGTCCTAGCTGGCCTATAAACAGTTTCACTCTTAAAACCCAGTGAGCGCTTCCACCACAGTAGGCATAGGGTGTGACTAAACAGGGCCTAAAAATGCATCTAATAGTGAGGATCACCAAAAGCCCTACTTAAGACAAGTAACACTGTGTATTAACATCGGCCGGACAGAGCAGACCCTGGGAGTTTTGCCTTATAGCAAGTGCGAAGACACAACTTTTCCTCTCTCCAGGAGGCTTTAGGATGCATTAGCCAAAATGTTTTAAAAATACTTTTCCTTCTAATTTAAACCAGCTCTCTGCATCAAGTTGCTTTGGAGTCAGAGTTTTTACAGGCAGAGAGTCTGTTTGAGTAAAGGATTTAATTCACGGCAGAATGTTGCATGACAGATCTGGTTGGCGTTGGGGCTGGGGGGAAGCACTGCTGGGCAGGGGACTTGCATCATGCTGGGGGTCCCAGCACCCGCTGGGTGACATCGCCTCACCCGCATCCCACTGAGGAGGAGGAGTAAGTGCATGTGTGAAACCAGCCAGTCCTCCTTGGTCATTACTCTTAATTGCACTATTGCTCAATTCCAGACTATCAGAAAATTATCCTGATTTGCCACTGCTTTTCATAGAGGTTTATATCAGCACAAATTGAGTGCTAAGTGGGTGTAAATCAATACCAACCCCTGAGCTGAGACTTCTGGCATGGCAGCTTTTCCATACATTTTCTGTAGCTGTAAAGGATACCCTACAACAGAGGAAAATCAGCTCCTCCCTCCCTAACATTGCCCGCAGGACCCTAAAACCGGGAGCAGCCCCCATTTCCCATCCCGTTCTCAGCAGTGAAGCTCATGTCCCCACAAACCATTCTCCTTGCAAACCCTTGCCACCTCGCTTTTTTAATACTCAGTGTTTCCAACATGAGGTGGTAGCTCAGCATCTCCCGGGTTGTTTGTCTTCCATGGGGGTTGGTAGTGCTCTGAGTTTCAAGAACCCTCTCACAACAGCCAAGGTTTTCCTCTGAAAAAATAAATAAAGCTCCTCTCCCCACAGCTCAGAGAAAAACCCTTCCCAAAACCCAGCGAGAATCAAAGAGCTTAGCTATCTGGGAAAGCTTGTTTCTTGAAAAGGACCGGTGAAGTTATTTTGGAAGACAACTGCCAGAGGTATTGCGAGACTGTTGATATCCTAAGCTGTCATAATATTTGACCCTCAGAAAATAGGAACGTCCGTCCACTGGGTAAACTAGCTGCAATAATATCAAACAGGGAGCAGGAAAGAAAACACTTGTTGTCTTTCGGCAGAGGGAAGCGGTGCTGCAGCAGCACTCCTGGGCCAAGCACACGGGCATGGCAGAGATCAAAAGCCGAGCTGCAAGTGCTTCCAGTCAGGAGCCTTTCATCTGCAGCTCTGCAAGCGTTTAAAGATGAAAGTCCTAGAGTTTCACTGGGAGTGACGAAAAACATTCCTCAGGACCTCGCCTGAAAGCATGGCTGTCTGGAGAACGGATTTATATTTGGGGGTTGCTATCTCTTTTTGTTTTTACCCCCCCAACAACCCTAGGACTTGCTCTATGTGTCAGGACAAATGTGGAGGTAGGCCAGCTCCGTGCAAAGGAGGCTTCATGTTCCCTCTGCAGCAGTAGGATGCGGGTCTGCTCCACCAGCTGAGGATTGAAATCCCAGCCCCTTCAACCAGACATGTTGTAGTAGTGTGTTCCACTTTTTATTCAGGAAGGATATTGAGTTGCCCAAACGTTTGCAGAGAAGAGCAACAAAGCTGATGAAGAGACTAGAAAACAAGACTCAGGAGGAGTGACTGAGGGAATTAGGGTTGCTCTCTACAACTAGCTGAAAGGAGGTTGCAGAGAGAACGGTGTCGGTCTCTTTTCTCAGGTGACAAGTGATAGAACTCAAGGAAATGGTCTCAAGTTGTGCCAGGGGAGGTTTAGATTGGACATTAGGAAGAATTTCTTCATGAAGCACGAAGCACTGGAACAGGCCGACCAGGGAAATGGTGGAGTCCCCATCCCTGGAGGTGTTTAAGAGATGTGTGGATGTGGCACTAAGGGACATGGATTAGTGATGGGACTCTGTAGGTCAGGTTGATGGTTGGACTTGGTGATCTCGAAAGTCTTTTCTAACCTAGAAGATTCTATGGTTCTATGTGCGCAGGTAGGCTGGTCTTATTCCCCCCAGTAAAATAGTCTTGTATTTAACCTTCTCCCTCCATCACAGGTCTACAGAAATGTGTGGAGGTCTCCATGTGAGCAGCCGGGGAAGGAGGCAACCAGGCCATGGCTGCTGCAGCAAGCATTGGGCATGCAACTATTCAGAGAATTCTCGCAAATGATGGTTCTGTTCTCAGAAATCAGGATCAGTCAGCATACGCCTCACAAACAGGGAGAAAAAAAAAGCAGGGGGATAAATTCAAGGGATAATTTATTCACAATGAATAATTCAACCAGCAGAAGTGACTACTCCAAAGATCAGGTCAAAAGTTGAATGCTTGAATAAATGAATTGCCCTTTCACAAATATATAAAAAGCAGAAATCTCAATATTTATCGTTTGCAGACACACAAATATTCCAGAACAACATTTTCTAATGAAGTGGAGAGGGGTGTTAATAATAAATTCTATTGATAACAGGAGTTAGAAAAGCAAATAATAACTGACTGGAACATGTTTATATATGAAAAGTGACTTTTCAAACAAACTGTCAACAGTGGACTGCATTATAAGACTATTAGGAAATAAGAACTCTGTAAATAACTTGCCGACCCAGGCAATTACTAAACCTACTGCCAGTAAATAAGCATTACCTTGGAGCACGAAGCAAGCTGTCGCAAGCTCGGAGACATATGGTGAAAACACAAGCAAAGAGGTTGGAGATCCCCCGCTGAGACCAGACATGCAGGCGACCGAAGTGATAAATGGAAACCCTCAGAGACATCTCCTGGTGTCGAAGCCCTATCCCCTCCCTGGCTGTGTGCGAGCAGGGTTTTGCAGCCACTGCTGCCCAAAGACATGGGGCAACCAACCTCCAGCACAGCCAGCACAGCCACTACGTTCCCCTCCTTTTCACCACCATCAGCCACATCTAGGCTCCTTCTGGCTGGGGTAAACACATGTGAAATGCTCAGCTGTAATGCGCATGCCCCATCCATTGCCTTTCTGCAGTAAATTGCCCATGGAGGCAATGAGAGCATTGTCCAAACACTGCTTGATCTCCGGCAGGCTCGGTGCTGTGACCACTGCCCTGGGGAGCCTGTTCCAGTGCCCGACCACCCTCTCGGTGAAGAACCTTTTCCTAACACCCAGCCTGACCCTCCCCTGTCACAGCTCCATGCCGTTCCCTTGGGTCCTGTCGCTGTCACCAGAGAGCAGAGATCAGCGCCTGCCCCTCTGCTCCCCTCGTGAGGAAGCTGCAGGCCGCCATGAGGCCTCCCCTCAGCCTCCTCTTCTCTGGGATTAACAAACCAAGGGACTTCAGCTGCTCCTCATACGTCTTGTCCTTTCATTATCAGCCCGCCTGCTATGCCATGGTGGCAAACCTGATCATTTCTGGTAATTATGGGTGCAAATCAATACAGAGGTAGGAGCTCATCTGGACTTATCAACGCATTTCACCCAAGTTACTGTCAGTGATGCTTACTCATGGCTGATTTAAGTCCTGGCAGGAACATGTCTGTCCTCTGCCACCTTGCTGCCAGCAGTGTGTGGCCTTCAGCTAAACCAAGAGGAATTCAGTTCAGTGCAGTTTGGACTGATCAAAGTGAGGGTGCAGGTCCTGCAGGCTGGCTTAGTCTGATCCTGAAGTCATGCCTTGAGATTTCATGAAGGCACTGTGTGGAGAATGAAGTGCAATTTTTGTCTATTCCCTGCATAGCTGCAATGAGCCCAGCTCTCAGCAGAGATTTGCCTCTGGCACATGGGGTGTGGGAAAAATGACCTGAGGCACCAACAGCCCGAAGTGGGGAAGGAGGTTGATGAGAGCCAGAGGCACAGCCAGCTCGGGTTGGAGCTGAGGTGCTCCTCTCCTGGGGGTACAGACTGCAACCCTCCCAAATTCTGCCTTCCTATGACTGCCCCAAAGAGGAGCCAGCTCCTCCAACCACCAGCTTGGTTTTATTGAATTACAGAGAACTGTGAAACACTGCCCAGATGGTTTGACAATGCAGCCAGGGTTTATGGCCTCGAGCAGGACAGAGAAGCATCTCTGCTGGGACAGGGAGCCTGGGAAGGCTGACGAGCTGAGCTGAGCATCACTTCGCTCTGATGCCAAGGACCAGGGACCATAATTTGGTGGCTGAGGTAAGACTTTCACCCCACTGCTTCTGCAACCACAGCACAGCCTCTCTGTTCAACTGCAGACCCAGATTACGAGAAAGTTGGCTTGATTGTTTTTTTTCTTTATTTTATTTTATATTATTTCTTGATCGAAAAAAAAAAAAAAAAAAAGAAAAGGCCGTTCTCAGCTTGGCAACAAGAATAACAAACACATGAGTATGAGAGCTGACAGCCTTAATTTGTGGTTACATTTCTACAGCTTCATCTCAATAAAGACTCTGGATGCAGGGGAGGCAAATAGTACTCCTACCCTATAAAAGAGGTACAGGGGGGAAGAATGCGGTCCAGTAATTATAGAAATGGTCTGGAGTCAGAAGGACTCCACTACGAGCAATTAAAAGGAAAATTAACTATAAGAAAAGTTTTCTTTCGGTTTTATAGCTAAACCCACAAATAGAAGAAATACTGTACACTCAAACTCTAACAAACAAGCATGCCTGATTTTAATGAGCAAAACGAAGGGCTTGTTTTATGGAAGTGTAACATAATAGTCCCATGGTAAGCGAGCCTATTTCTCCACAGCTCTGCGCTGCATGCGGTTATTCCAAGTGGTGCGAAGTGGGTGTAAAATGCTACTGAAACTGAACTTCTTCCTTGTATCCTCCTGTGGTCATATTCTTCACTCTTTGCATGCATGTCTTTATCACTGTTCTGGGTGCAAATCAGCAGATTAAAGCAAAAGTACTAGGACTGTGGCTAGGAAAGGCGGGACAGAGAAGGAGGGAGGTTCTGGGCTCACCCCCTGCTCACAAACTCCCTGTACCATCCTGGTTGAGTCACCTGGCTTTGGCTATAGCTAGGCTGGCAGGGTTCTGGCAGGGGACCAGAGGTCCACATCCCTGGTGAAGGAGGGATACACAGGGCTTGCAGCCTATGCTGTGGCTGAGCCATGCATCTTCCCACTTGCTGCCCCTGAAATGCCTTTGTGGAGCTGTAACTCTGCTCTCAGGGGTGAAATATCATTCCCCATCCTCGCAGTGATGTCGTGTGCCTACAGCAATCAAGGCAATCAAATGCCTCTATGTTGGGGGATCACGGGGGCTTGTACCCAATCTTTGTTATAATTATGGCAAAAGATACTGTGGTATATGAATGCAGAGATGAAAAGTGAAAATCTGGCAGCAGCAAAGGCTCAGCCCCCAGATTTCCCCAGGGGAGTTGCAGGCTGCTGGGGTTTCCCCACGTGCCTTGGGTTTCCACCTGCATGAGGGGCACACAGCACCAGACACACAAATCAGCAGCTGCATCCCCCATCATCCCTCCCCATCAGATACACATATGCACTGCTGTCATTTGCTGAGCTCTCACTCACACCAGTTGAAAATACTAAAGATGCTTACACCCACCACCACCACCACCTCCCTTTGCCCCAGAGACTAATCTGTTCTTACTTGCCCAAACTTACTGAAATGAAAAGGCAACTTGGTGTTTATAAATACAAACGAAAACACATAACTCATTTGCCAGGGAAAAGGTCTTAGGGCTATACAGCAAAAATTATTTCCAATCGACTCCTTCCACTCCACCAGTTTCAAAGGACCAATTTGTTGGCTACTTTGTTGCTTTATACAAAGAAAAAAATAACTCATTTTTCATTTCATTTTTCCTGTGGGCAAGAACAGAGAAGAGACAAGAGCAGCACAGAGCAGAAGAGAGACAGGTCTGAGCAGCAGCTGGTTATGAGTGAAAGCAATAATCTTCAAAGCTGGCTTTCGTCTCTCATAGCCCGTATGATACGAGACAGTGATCTCATCCAGTCATGCTTCTCCTTCTCCTTCTCCTTCTCCTTCTCCTTCTCCTTCTCCTTCTCCTTCTCCTTCTCTTTCTCTTTCTCCTTCTCCTTCCTTCTTTTCTCTCCATTTTTGGGTATTGCCAGGAGAAACCACCCTGTTTGGAGACATACAGCCTGTGATTGCACCCCTCAGCTTGCTATGATATTCACGGGCATCCTGGACAACAATTTCCAAGGTGGTAAAAACCCAGGGCCTCTTGTTGGAAAGATGCATTTGGCCACACAGCAAAGCAGCACATTAGCACGTCCAGGATCAGCTCCAAGCAGCTTGCACCACAGGGTCTGAAGGCCACAAGGCTTGTGGAAATAGGTTCATAACCATAATTATTGTACCCTCATTTGTCCTACATCTGCCACCAGCATGAGTCCTGCAATTTATAACTTTTACTGAACCACAAACACCTCCCACCTGTGTCTGGGCCCATTGCTGGTGTTGGTGGAGTGCATGTTGTGCTGGTTTGCAAGCCATGAGGCACCAACTGCAGAGCAGCAGCTGGCTTTGCTGGAATGACCCCAACTTCTGCAAACAGCCAGAAAAACTCTACGTGTAAATATGTCACACCACCAAACCTGCTGGAGTTGCTGCTCCTCAATGAGACCAACCAACAACCTCACCAACTGCACCCCCCTTCCTATATCCCTTGGGAGCTCCCGGCTTTGAACTAGTGAGCGAGTTCCTTCACCCACCGGGTTTGCTGGAGGCTTGGGCTGCTGAGCATGGGGACAAGAAGGCAACACCAATTTGACACTTGCCTCTGAGAGTGTGGAAAACCATCTTGATGTAATGGCTGCAACAGAGCAGCTGTCTGCTGCCCATGTCCTGGGCCAACAGAAAAGCCATCCCAGAGCTGTCCGATTGCTCTTTGTCCTTCAACCATATAATAGCAGCAGCCAGAACTAGTTCTCACAGGTGCTGCGGGACATTTTTTTGTTTGTTCTCATTTGTACATTTGTTTGTTTGTTTGTTTTACTAACAGCAAGTGTGCTAGAAATCAAGAATTTTGGAAGATGAAATTCCTTGCAAATTCAGGGTCATCTGAGCTAACAGTTTCAGCCAGAGGGGAAAAAAAAAAAAAGAAAAGAAAAGAAAAAAAAAAAGAAAGAAAGAGAAAAGAGTGGGAGGGAATTGTGAAAAAAATTTCGAAACACATTGTTTCAACATCTTCTAAACAAAACGAGTTGTTTTTTTTCTGAAATACCAAAATGTTTCATTTCAACATTTTCACACTCCTATCTCAAAACAGCTTTTTTTGTTTTAAAAATGAATATAAATTAAAAGAAAACAAGGTTAAATTGAAAGGTTAATAAATACAATAAAATATTTGGGGTTTGGATTGAAGAAACTATTTGGGGTTGACCCTACAGGAATCCTTTCCTTTTCTTTTTTTTTTCAATTTGCCAAGAAAACTCAAATAATTTGTTTTGATTTGACCCGAAACAATGTATTTATCATTCTTGGAACCCGAAATCCATTGTTTACCTATATCAACACATCAGCTCCCTGACACCCTTTTCTTGGGGGAATTAGGAAGATCAAGAGTGCTAAAGAAGACCACATCGAGCTGGCTGAGAAGAAGGTTGCTGTGGGTCTGGATTTTTTGATCACAGTCAAGGTGGTTAGGTGCTGCGGTAGCCACAGTGCCCTCAGGACATGAACCACATGTGGGGAGAGGTTGGATCTTTTATTAGACCAAAATAAAAGTTCTAATAAAAAATATTATCTGCACCCACAAGACTTTTCTTGGAGGATGAGGCATGGTCACTGCTGAAGCACAGCTCTGTCCCAGAGGGCACCATACCACCCTCACCAACAGATTTTGGACTTTTTGGAATGAAAATCAGCAGGGCCAGGTTTCTTGGCTTGCCTTCTGCTTAGGAAAACAAGGAATAAAAAACATCCCTGCTGAGCTGCATGGGAGACGTCAGGCAGGCACAGGGATGATGTGGAAGCCCCAGAAATGAGACCTGGCCCCAGGTTGCACTCCTTGCTGTGCCATGCCAGGGACTCCTGCATACATGTTATTCATTTTGTTTGCGTAATGCTGAGCTGTAAGACCTCATCAGCTGCTATTCATTACACAGGCACAGCCCTTCTTGAATAGAAACCATAGCAGAAAATAGATCTTGGGATGTAAAAACTGACATCTTGAATTCATAAACTGAGCGACAGCATTCTTGTTTAGAGTCTGAGGGTGGCCTGTTCTGAACTCGCCTTTTTTTATACCAGATGAGTCTAACCTCAGAGTCAGGATGACTCCAGCAAGTATCATTACCCCAAAGTGAAGAAAAGAACATGACTCAAGTCTACACACTAGAGTCGCTACAAAGCACCCAGGCAGGGGACACCAAGTCTGATCCTGCCATCCATCCAGACCCATTGACTCTCTGACGTTCTCCTCGGTCCCACCAACAGCAACAACAAAGGGTGTGATTCTGGGCTACAGTCAGACTGCTTTGCTCACACATGCAGATTTTCTAACTAGGACAGCGCTCTGGAAAACCCCAGCCGGTAGAAGGAAACAGACAAATAAACCAAGAAACCACCATCTTCCACCTACCCCACTACCAGACCAGCCCCATGTCCACAGGTCTGAAAGCAGGAAGGAGTTGTTCCAAGGACAATTGCCCCTTCTGCTAACATCAGGCTAAAGGAAGGCATGATGTGAAGTGGTCTTCATCTGAAGAGCAGGCCTAGAGACACCCGACCTTTCAAAGCTCCAGCATCTCTCATTGAAGCAGTGACAACTCCAGCCCCACCACAGAAGTCGCATCTTCTTTGCTGCTCTGCTTTAACTCAGCTAAAGGGGATATATTTCTTCCCAGGTAGGTGGATGTCCAGATGCAGTTTTCAGAGTATGCTTGGCATACAGATAGAAAGGCTCCAGGAATCAATACCCACCACCTCCGTCACCCAGAGCTGTGTAAAGGAGAGCGGCAAGCTAGATGATTTTCATTAGCCAATGGAGGGTCTGGGGAAAGGACTCAATGACCTCTCAAGGTCTTTTACAACCTGATTTTTTTACAGTTTTATGAACCTATTTCGTTAAGACATGGGTGTGGGGAGACTTGGGGTTTATGCCAGATTTCCTGTATGAGCCCAGGCAAGGTGTCTAACTGCTCCCCACTTTTGCAAAACCGAGGTAATGAATAATGAGAGACCCATTCATGTTACTGAGATACTCGGATAACTGTGCTGGAGACACTGAATGAAGCATCTGGCTGGCCAGCAGGCGTGGACAATTTGCAGGAGTAACCTGAGATGGCATTAATGTCTTAAACACACCTCATCATTGTCCCTAATCAGCAAGGTCCTTTCCAGCAGTTCCTTGTGCAGCTCCTCACGCTCTCTCTGCTCAGTGCTGGCATCACCCTTTCACAGACACTTTTGGGGGCGGCTGGCAATGCAAGTCCCTTTCTCACCTACTCGGTAGGAGGGAAGAAGTCAAATATACAACATAAAAACACATCCTGTGCAGCAGCCTGGCTTAAGCATGTTGTCACTGGGGTCTGTCTATTTATTCTTTATCAGCTCTTTCTACTCGCTCCATCTTTCCTCACATATTTTAAATCTGTGTCTAATCCAAGTACTGAATCCATTTATTTTCTTAATACTTTTATTCCCCTGAACTGTGTTTTTATGGTGGATAGCCGTCACTGCAAGCACAGTGCTGAAATGAGGCACTTATTGGCTGCAGCTCTAGGGATTTTAACCGGATATCTGCCTTTGTTTAAATTAAGTAAATCAGGATGTTTCCCAAATACCATAAGGACAGAAGTTCAGACTTCTACTGAAATCAGCTTTTTGACCTCAAGCCAGAAATGTTTCAGTCAAGGGCATTCCTGGATGTATCCATGGAGTCTGAAAATCCCCCTCAGCATGTCCCTGTAGCTCTGCGGCTCACCCTGTTGGAGACACTAATTCTGCTCCCCTTGGTGGGGATGCCTACCCCTATCAAGGATAAAGTGACTACTTGAAGATGAACTTGTAGTTACTCAAGATTGACTGAGATACATCCCACCCTTCAAATGCATTTTTTGGTACAAGACTGTAGTTTATGTACTTAGAAACATACTCATCCATACCCCCCAGGTGAAAACAAACCTGCAGTCATGATGGGGTATGGTTTGTTGCCACAAACGCATCTTCTATATGGGGTTTGACAGAGCCATGAACTGATGGATACTGAGTTCCTGTGTACCTTTTCCTACAGGAATGTTTTACCTTCATTTTTTACTTAGTGAGGAGTTTCTACAGTGCTCAAAGATGGACGCAACAGTTAACTCAAAGTAAAATAAATATTTCAAAATCCTTTCTTACACTCATATCTTTCTGGAAGCCCAAAAGTTAGGCATATAACTTCTGTAAGGAAGAACAAATGCCAGATGGACAAATCTTCTAAGCAAACCTATGGCCTTTGGAGACTAGAGAGTCCCAAAAGCTTTTAAATGGATCTGTGCATCCTCGGATGTGCAATCTGATTTCCTTCTGAGGAGCAAACCACAATGCCCTGCCATAGTTCACAGGCACCCAAACAAACTGGAGAGTTCCAGATCACCCAAAGGAAATGGAGGCTGCTTCAAATATCGGGGGAGAGGGAAGGTGAATAATTCCTATCAGAAATTGGCCAAATTATTGGAAATGCTGACAAAAGCTAAATGCAAAATAAGCTATGTTTGTGCCCAGCACTGAGATGCTCTGAGCCAGCAGAAGCTTTGCTGTCCTTCAGCCACATGCCACTGACAAAGAAAATAGAAACTGTTGATGAAATGAATCATTAATCATCTTAATTAAACAACTGAGAAAAAGCTTAGCCATCAAATGTCCACCTTCCTCTTGTTAAGGAAAGCTAACATGTTTGCAGCACAAGGGTTGGAGAAGAACAATCTCTCAAGGCCAGATTTAGACAGATTGCTTAAACCAATTTCCATGTGAGACTTTGAGGTGCTCAGCTCAGTTGTTTCAGTGGGAGGGAGCTTCACCCTCAAACCATTACCTGGGCTTTACTCTTCCAACTGCTCTCCTTCATGTCATCTGGTCTATTTAAGGCAAGAGGTGCTTCTCATTATGAATGATGTTAGTAAAATATGACCAGCAGTGCTTACTTTAGTGTACCTACAGAGGTCACTTGGCTTTGAAGACCTTGTTAAATATGTTTTATTTATCTCAGCTAATGTCAGTGTGCTGATTCACCCTGGAACATCTCACAGTGTTTCTCCATGCCAGCAAAATGAATGAGCATCATTAATGTTTTAAATGAAGGTGCAGAGTGCGTAGTTAAATGTGAGGTTGGGTGAATACTTTCATACAGGCACTGACTTCTTATGAGGATGTTTTCCTTCTCCTCTCCTCCTTGGCATTGCCCAGGACTTCAGTTGGAGAAAAAGTGTACATAGATGCAACGCAGGCCTTGTGTGGCTCACTGGCAGTACTCTACATCACTCAGATTCTACTAGCATTGCAGTTTTTTAGATGAAAGCAGTACTGACATATAAGTAGAGCTCAAAATCTTGTCCAGATCAGCAAAAAATGAGGTTAAGTAATTAGTTATAAAAAAAAAAAAGCAAACATAATGAGAAGCCAGGTAATGCCTAACTCAATGTGATATTAGAAAGCAAAGGAATCTCAGTGAGGCAATTTACATATCTTGGCAGCAATGTGCAGCTCAGGAGGAATGTCTGGAAGGAAATCACATCTACAGTCAGCACAGCAGTGTTAACCAAAATTTGAGCCTTAAAGATCCACAGCTTAAAGTCACATCATTCAGGCCCAGTTTGTATGTTATTCCCATGTTAACAAATGGGTAGAAAACCAGAAAAACCCTCCAAACTTCCAGCCAGCCAGCCAGATGACTTTGGATGCAAACGTCTTGGGAAGAATGATGTATCTGATTAAATGAATTTAGTGCAGAAAGTGCAGAGCTTGATCAAAGGCTCCTCTGTGCTGGAGACAACCTGCAGACATACCTTGAAGCATCTTTAAACCTGCTAAGCATTGCATCAACAGCAGACTAACCCAGCTGCACCATGGAGTAACTATCCACATACTTACAATGTTCTTTGGGTGGGTTTTGTTACTATTTTGCCCTGCACCTGCTGCTATAGCTACCTGGTTTGAATCTAAGGTAGAAGTGTCTGCACTGCATTACGGCCACAACTGTGATGGCAGATTGAACCCAGAGACTTCATCAGCTCCGAGTCTCCAGCATCACCCAGTAAGGGAAAAACACACAGCCAGAATGTGCTAAAAATGAAAGCAGAGTGACTGCAGAGGCTGTCCTGCCACCAGACAACTGAAAGAAAACCCAGATGGAGACAGCTACCAGCCACTCATCAAAGAAAGCTGGAAAGGAACATTTATGGGACTTAGGCAACTCAGAGGATGTGCAAAAAGCTGCTCAAGCTAGACAGAGATGACCAAGAAGTTGCCTTAAGCCTGTGATGGTGAGGGAAGCATTCAAATTCAGATTCTTCAAAGTCTTGTAAGTGGGTAAGCAGAAGCACTGAAGACAAAAGGAAATAATTCATTTTTCAGCTTGTTTCCACTACCATCCTTCAGTGCCTTCAGAGCTTAAACAAAGTGACTGAAGCTCAGCTGTGTAAACACAAACCAAACCAAAAACCAGTCTGCTATTTGAAAATATCTCCACTAGCTGCTCACTTGCAACTATTTTGATGCCCAATCCTAAGCTGTGAGAATTTAAAACCTGTCGGACACCCAAGGACACGTCTGTATGGATGGAGCCACGCCGAGCTGGCAGCAAAGGGCTTCCCCCCAGCTGCAGCTCAGAGGGCCAGGGGGGACAGCACCGCTCTGCGTGGTGGCCCTTGAGCAAACACGCTTTCAAGGGCAAATGCTGTATCTTTTCTTTCACTTCTTTAATCTTATCAGTACTAAACCTGGTCTAACAGGCCATCCAGGGGACAGTGATTGCCTCAGGGGTGGACATGCAACTGGAGAGCGCCTGCCAAGTATGCAGATGGTTGTTATCTGCAACAGCATTGCTGTGCAACAGGCTGAGCAGGGGCTCTCCAGCCATCTCCTAAGGAAGAGCACGCCCCAAGAGCACAGCTTTTCCGTCCTCAGCCTTTTGAATTTGGCTTCTGCAGAGGCTGCCTTTAATCAGAGCATCACCGAAGCCTCGCCAGATTAAAATCCACCGGACGGACTATCAGTGTGGCTCCCCTGGGTAAATGGAGTTATGGTGTAACCCCCCTGTGGAGGGCCCAGCCCTGTCTTTCATCCAGCTTGAGCATTAGTGATAAATGGAGCCCGTTTCAAATGCCTTTGTCCATTGCACTAGAAGAAAGTTGATTGTGAAATGGGAATTTGCAATGCTAACAAAATCCTGGGGATGGGCGGCAGAGAAAAAAACATAACTGCAAACAAACGAGGCCAAACCCTTTCCTTGCTTAGAAAATTCACAGCATCCCAAGGAAGTCATAGCAGGGAGGCAGAGACAGCATCTGAATCCAGCTCATTGCTTTAGGAGGAAGATCCGTAGGCAGAGGTGATCACAGAGGTGATCGCTGGCTGCTTTGCCAGACCTCAACCTGCCGAACGCCCACGCTGGTGCCAGCACGAAGTGAAGGTGTTGCACTGTGACACTCTGATGCCAGAGCTGTTTTCCCCTCTGTGCAATCCTCACCTTTCCACTAAGCTCCAGTGCTCCATCGGCACGTTGCAACACCGAGGCATAGCATTGCGTTGGTGGGTGGAAATGAGCCCCTGCAAGGAATTTGTTTCTGCTCCCCCTCTCCCTCTGCCCACTCAGCTTCCCTCTGTTTTCTTGCACCTTCTCTCATTTCTGAGAAACTTACCTGAGGCTCTGTTCTTCCATCTGCAATGTTTTTCATCTGGAATGGGGTTGGTGCTGGCAGTTCTTAAACTCAGTGTGAATATGAAGAGGTGAGAAGCGAAATCTAATTTTCCACCAGTTCTGGTCCAAATTGCATGGATCCCACTTCTTGTATTTTCTGCCTGAGTGAAAGGCCTGTGCAAACATCTTCGGTGAAGAGAAGGGTTAGCTTCATCGCTTGGTCACAGAGGTGTGGTCCTCAGGCTCTGCCCTTTAAAGTTTTGGCATCCACAGCAACAGAACAAAAGGAGCTGGAATAAGTACAAATGATTATTGCACACAATACCCAAGGGAGCAATAATATTTTTCAGTCTTCCTCCATCAGGTACCTTTGAAGGACAACAGTCGAAGTCCAAACCTTTCTTATTTTTTGCCCTAATAAGTGTCACAGTATGAATTTCACCCTGAAAATTTCACTGACCCTATTCAGTTAAATTCACAGATCTTTTAAAGTTTTCCAACATCATCAAGCAAAAAAATAAACACTTGCGATGTTAAAAGCGCTGCAAGAGACTGTTTGATTTGGGGGATTTTCCTCATTCACTCTCTGGCCCAGTCATATGGTTAGCATTTCGATGTCTGCCCACAGTGGGGACCGGCTGGAGGTGGGATTGTCCTGGCAGTGCTCAGCGGGCACCAGCGAGGTTGCAAACAACAGGGCAGCTGTGTCGCAACACGAAAACCCTTCCGCCTGCAAAATACACGGTGTGAGATGGCAAAATGAAAGGCCTCCTAAATTCAGCATTCAGGAAAGGAAAGACAGAGAACTGGAAGAAAAGAAGAGGAAAGAGGAAGGAATCCAGTGGCAAGCCATTATTTGTTCCCTTTTAGACCACCGCTGGCCTGATGTCATGGCCCTACACTGTGGCTTCCAACTGACTGAGCTGTTGATGATGTGGACAAGCTGTTTCCTTCGTGTAATTCAGGTAGGTATTTGCTGCGGTCATCCACACAGCTTCCCAGGGCAGGGAGGGCTCAGGACAGCGTCCACACAGCTTTCCTCCTGGATGCCCAGAGCAGGTAAACCCAGCTCCATTTTGATAAGCCACAGCATCTTATTCTAAATTGTGCTTATTACCAGTTTGACACATCATACTAATATTTATTTTTCAAATCATTCCATGAAACTTCTTACTGACACAATTGATACAGACATTAACTTCATGTTCAGCCTCAACAGGACCAATATTCACCAGGTTTCTGAAAACTGCCCAATCCTATTTACATAAGGAAAACATATTTTTCAAAGCTGCAGTGAGGTAGGAACAAATATGATATATATTGTAAGAGACCAAGAGAACTAGAATTTAAAGTTAGAACATGACTCCATTTCCTAACACAAAACTCACATATTCTCTTATCCTTTCTCTGAACACAATATTCCTCTTGCAAAATGATCCACAACCAGCCATTGGTCTCACTTCAGACCTGTCAGTAATGCCTGCAATTTCCTGAAAAGTCAACATTCGGTTTCAACTGGTTGAGTCAGGCTACAGGTAATTTATTGGCTGAAATCAAAATATGAAATCAGCTATTTTGAAAGCTAATGTATAACTCTGGATGAAATCCATAGTGCCATGATGTGTTTTTAGATAGTAGTAATACTTTTCACCAACAATTGTCGTCACTTGCTGTGCTTATCCCTCAATTACATTGCTATGGCATATACTTCTGCATAGTCAAAACCTGTGCTTTAATTTTAGAGCTGTCTCACAGCATACCATGAAAGAAAAGTATGAAACAGAAGTAGCATACTTTAGTCATCTAGCATGTCTCTCCATCGACCTTATCTTTAAAGAAAACTATAATTGGATAATCTTTACTTAATGTAAACTTCTGAAAGCTGGAAGCCATTTCAAGATTGGTAAGATTAACTGCGGCTACCTGTGAGAACATGCTTCAACATTTCTATGAATTCAGGGTGGATAAAATCAAGTATCTCCAGTATTTATGAAACTATTTTGGCAAAGAAGTGACTGGAAATTTGTCACACAGCCTTCAAGAAAAAAATGATAACTTCTCTGCAGTGTCCTCATCTTCCTTATTACCCCGTGAGCTGCTCAGTTTGCTGGAAGCACATAGTTGCTCTCATTTTCTGTTGGTTTGCAGACAGAGCGCTTCCTCGCTCCCAGGTTAACTCCAGCCCTGTCAGCTGCAGAAAGGAAAACATTTTCAAAGTTCAGATCGTTTGATTTGGGTGTATTTTTTACATTTGCAGATATCCCTTGTAGCCTGGCTGCACAACTGCCTGCAGAGAAATCAAGATGACGGTGGATTATCCCCCTTGCTCTGAGTAGTAAGATACAAACTATTACAAATATTTTCATATTTCTATGGTTTGAGGCATGATCAGCCACAGAGAAAATATGCCCTTTTCAACCAAGTTCTTACTTGTGTTCTCAATTGAAAGAGGAGCTAATATATTCCTGGCAACATGCAAACCTTTTGTCTTACCATGGCGTATTATTAATACTATGTCTGAATTTAGGAAAACAACACACATTTGCTGTCCCAATCGAGTGACTTGGATGAACCACAGTAGATACTGCAGCTGCCCGCTCATTGTTGTTTCCCAAGTGCCCAGTTTCATATACTTTTCCTTCTTCCTCCCAAAAAACAAGGCTTGCACTCCAGTGCTGGGCTGGAGACATTTGTATGATCTGCAGTGTTTGCATCCTGCCTCCCATGAGCCCACCAAGAGCAATTAAGAAGCAATTAAGAAGCCATTTCTCTGTAAACTACATTAAGCCTTTTGGCAATTATTGCTGTTTTCCTTGTTCATTTGAACTCTTTTCTCTACGCCTTGCATCAAGTTTAGCAACTAATGATTAAGAGGAGTAACTTGATTTGTCCATTAATGTTCCCAGATAATGTCATAGTTACTGTCCACATAGGGATATCACTAAATCAATTGAAAATACCTAAGTAATATTTAGATTCAGCCTTGGAACAAACCCCTGTCCCACCTCACCACCAGGCCCACAGATTCCAGACACTATAGAGGCTGAAGTAGACAGTCTGTATAAATATATCAAAAAAAAAAAATCATATCTAGTTACATAAGAATAAATATATAGCAGTTTTCAATCGTTTTCACTGTAGTCTGTGGGTCTCTGGGGTACCCTGACTTCTTCTGAATGGTCTACAAAACTTAACAAGAAAAATGAGCCTATTGTCAGTAGGCTTCAATTTAAGTATACAAGGGGCTGAACCTCTGCTGGAAAAAATGTGGATGTCTGCAAATGAAAAAGATGGAAAACCACTGACTGAAAAACACTGGTTATTCGGGCTGTGTTTTTTTTTGTTTGTTTGTTTGTTTTAAGGAAGACTAGGGTTATGCTGTTAAAATTTCTTCAGAAGTACCTATGTGTCTCTCGGTAGTACTGAAGGCATATCTGGGTGTGATTTGCAAAGAAATTGAGATCTTTCAGTTTTAAAGGTGTTGCATTGATGTGAAATGGTGGCGGGCGCAGAGCCCGATCTCAGGCACGGCGGTGGTTTGCAGAAATGAAGCCTTCAGTGATGACAGCTCAGAGTTGGAGGGAACAAAGGTGCAATCTGCTCCCACTGTTCCCAGCACTTCCCCTTGCTCACAGCCAGATCCTGCAGTGCCCGGCTGAGCAGCAGCATGGCTCTCCACTGCGGGTCTCCCACCAGCTGCTGCCCGTGGACTCCCAGCAATGCTGCTTCTCTTACCAGCCCCACAGTGAAGCCTTGAAGCCCACCTCCAACCACAGAGAGCTACGCCACGGGTTGCTAAAATGGAGTGAAAACTCCCTCACTTTGGCTGCTGAACATCCAGGATCCCTCCTTTATCAGCATAGACAGGCACCATGAGAAGCAGTTTAAGTTCAAAAACTCATATTTTGGAAGCATCTACCTCTCTCCATTGACCACAGGGACAGCCCAGGCCCATCAGGTTCCTAACTCAGGTGCTTTGCTAACTTCACTTAAACTTTTGTGGGTTTTTCAACTTACGCAGACAAGGGTGGCAAACTGTTGCAGAGGCAGGAGATGCTCAAAGAGGGTGGGAAGTTTCCAGTCATGCAGTTAATGGCAAATCTGGGAGTAAACTGTGGGTCTTCTCCGTAAAAAAAAAAACACACCTTTGACCAGCTGGTGAATCGTTTACAAGGTTCTCAAGACAAGCGGTACCTGGCATCCAGTGTTCCTAAATGCTCATAAATGATTCATCTGATCTATTGACCTAAAACAAAACCAGTGAGAAAAGCATGGCAAAGCCACGCAGGCCTTGCAGGGCTGATCTCAACAATACATCCGTCCCCTAGCACTTTTCCGGTCACATTTTAAATGACTCAGGGTTTACTTCCAGAACAGATAGAGCTGTCCTGTGTCAGCAATACACGTGAAAATATGGGGCAAAATCCAACAGATGAGGTGGACCGGACACCAAGTTCTGGACAAACACATAATGAGCAATTTCTTATGATGAAAGCATAATCCAGAAGAGAATTTCTTTCTTGGGAAGAGCTCTCAGCACTGACTTCATCTTTCTTTTAAGAAGCCTGCTGGATATTTTGCAGGGAAGAAAGCATTCTTATTTATTAAACACAGCCATTTGCCCATCTCCAGCAGTGCCACCAGCACGCTCACCGCAGCCTCGTGGCTCTGCACATGGTGGCAAGGCTGCTCGCGCATTGCAAACCCTGCTATAACTCGAGCGATCAATTACCTCCCCAGGAAACCTGCTGCTAGAGCATTGCAGTGTTCCTGGAATGTTTGGAAATACTTGTCAAAACACGACTCCGATTTCATTGTTAGTTCTATTAACATTCAAACATTTCCCTTGTTGATTAAAGGCATTGGCTCCACGCAACATCTTAAAGTCAATACCTACCTGCCTCCTATCCAATTTCTTATGTAACTGCTGTTTTCCACACTGCAAATGTTTTTCCCTTAATGATGAATGAAATGATTTATGCCACAATTACTACGCAGAGGCCTTTCAGGGCTGACGGAGGCCAAAACTCTCCAACCACAGGTTGCATTCTTCATCGTGTTTGACCTGGACATCCAGCGTGCTGCGTGAGGGGAATCGCATTTCTGCAGCAGCATGGGATACCTGGGCTAGTTATCACTTTGCTATGGCAGAGCTGGATGCGGTTCCACAACCAAGAGCTGGAGAGAGAGAACTGGCATTTGGGAAGGCTCTTCACCTTCCTGGGCTCTGAAATTATCATGTGTGATGTGGGGGTAATGACGCTCAGCTATCCCTGAGGATAACTCCTGCAGGAGTTATCTCCATTTATAAAGTATCCTCAGCTGCTTTTATAAAGTATCCTGAGTCGCTTTTCCACTGCAAAACTGCCAGACATGCGCGTAGGATCTGGAATGCGTGTGCATATTGCTTCTTATTTCAAAGACCAGTAAAAGTTATGGAGCTGCTCAATTCTGCAACACAGCTTATTTATTTAATACAGCAATACACACCCGATCCGCCCTCTCTCTGCAGTGCAATACACCCAGAGCAGGGCTTGCGCTGTGCTCTTTGGAAAAATAAAGCCACCACGGGGATTGCAAGGACATAGATGCACAAGTCAGCCTCTTGATGTGGCGGGGCTGGAGGCAGGCAGGGCACAGCATCTGCACAGCCTTGCGGAGCACACAGGCGGTATTAACGCAGCATGAAGAATGAACGATTTGTCCCCGCATTCGAGCCTTTGCCTGCAGCATGACAATGTGCCACTGCGAGAGAGCTCGCCTGAAAGCTGGGGTAGAGTGCCCTAATATTGCCCCACAGGCAACAGTCTGTGGGTGGTGGAGGAATAAACAGGGTTCATTTCAAATGCCCCCCAAAGTAAGGTGTCCTGCTAGCCCGCAAGTGCAATGCTCCAACCCACATTGGCTTGAAACGTCCCATGTGGTGACGGTACGGACGGACGGACCTAGCAGGCAGAAGTGATCGCTGCCTCCTCCTCTCCAGGCTTCAGAGCACTGTCATCATTTACTCCAAGGACCGGGAAAAGCCAGCCTGAGCCAGCAGTGAGCGGCACCTCGAAGAGATGTTTGTCAAGGACCAGCCGGGACCCCGCAGCAGCCCCACGCTGCACACACAGCGGCTCTGCTGAGTCAGCAGTATTTCAAGATCGGCTTGAAATCTGTGCTTCTCACACCCTCCACAGGCTCTCTCCAGTTTTTTTTTTTTTGGTTTTTTTTTTCTCTCTACTTCCTCCAGTTGTTTGCTCTCCAGGCTGCCAAATGATCTTACCTCTGCCAGCACCTCCCCGTACGCAGCTCTTGCAGAAGAGGTGTTGTGCGTCTCTCTGGCTCACTCGTTCCTTAGCTCACTTTAAATCGTTCAGCCCCTGAAGAGACCATCTATTTCTCATCTCCCCGTGCTGCTCGGTGGGACACAGCCTGTACAGGATGAGGCCATGCTGCAGCCACCTTGCAGGGGAGCTCTGTGCAGGCACAGAGAAAGCCTTCATGGGGTGGCTTAACCCCTTGCTGCTTTTGCCCTGACGGTCATTTGGATCCTTAATCTTAGCAACAAGGACGATCGGCCGGAAATTCAATAAACCCGCTCAGAATCGTGGTCCTTTGGGCTGGCTGGCTAATAAAAACCGGTTTAGCCATTCCAATGCACCTGACTGATATAAATGGATAGTGACATGAGCTCTGGAAACATACCCCAGTGTCTGCCTCTGCTGATGCTCTTTAACCCTTTGGTGCTAAGGGCTGGACAACTTGGGCTTCTACCCAGGCACACTGACACTGGTCTCTGAACCAATATTTCAATCCAGTCTCATGTAACCTCACAGCAGTCCATCAGGCTGAAGGAATGGCTTGTTAAAGCCACTAAAGCGGGGCTGCAGCACTCAGTCTTGGCCGACAGGTCCCAGCTTTGATAAGAAATATTTGGTGATGTTTATTCTGTGTACCTAACCCGATATGATTCAGACTCACGTGACCATGCCTCTCCGTAATTCTGATCGATCTTGCTCAGCATATTAAAACTTGCAGTAAAGTTTAACCTTCCTCATTGATCTGCTCTATCTCAGCATTAATTCAGGAACCGTTTTCTGCAGCATGCCCTCAGCACACTCATGCCATCCCAACCTGTATCATCATGTGCAATCTCATCCAGCAATGTCACCAAAGGTGAATCACAAGGAGCCTCGGTGCCAAGGGCTTTTGGACAGGCATCTCACAGCCTGTCCCGTCCCCATCTTCTGGATGGAGAGGCAGAAGGGACTGCTCAAAGCACTCACACCTGCAGTGAATTTTGCTGACAGCAGCCTGCACTTAACTTGTTTCGAGACTATCAACAGGTCGCACTTTCTGAGAGATTAGCAGCCTCCCTCCCAGACAGGGCTTTTGGAGAGGCACAAAGAGGGGTTTTAGCGAGGCTTCCCAGACCCCTTCCCAGGACAGCTGCTCTCAGTGGCCAAGCCCCCTGTGGGATCTGGGCAGGCGTAGGCGATGGTGATCAGCTCAGTCACTGAGAGCATCGCTGATCACATCGTATTTCAGCTGCTCGCTCAGAAGAGAGCAGCCGCTCGCCATCCCTGAGCTGCTGAAAGGGGTTTGATTTTCATCACTGACAGCTCTGGATATTAAGAGGCTAGCCAAATATAAAGTTCTGGGCATGAAAAGTTTATAAAGGGTAAAAGGCAGCAAGAGTACCCCAGCATGCAGGGGAGTGCACGCTCCTAGACTGAGATGGAATGAAAACTTTGGGGCAAATATACAGCTTATAGCGTAGTAGTCCTAAAACAAATGCAATTGTGTAGCGCAGGATTTACTAGTCTACGTACATGGAATTTTTTATAGTAAGAAAGTGGCTGAGATGCAGTCCAGAGCTGTAGTTTTCAGCGCACAGCTCTGCATCCCAGGCTGTGCCGCGGTGGCCACACAGTGACAAAGCAACACCAGAAAATCTGCGCTTCATCGGGTCTGCGCGTGCTGCCCCGGAGGTTACCCAACGGGAAACCTAAAAATATCCCACTCTGGGGAAAACTGCGAACCTTGAAGTCCTTCATGCAGGACTATCCCAATCCCTCTTTGATTTCCTGTTGTAAAAGGCTTCCAAATGTTATAAGCTTTTAGTTTTCCTCCAAATGAAAAACAGGTCAAAACCATTAAAGGGCTTGATCTGAGATGCAGACCTTTCCATCTCCCAGCAACCTTAAAACTTGTCGAGTTTGGATGGGCCATTTCCACCCTATTACCCTGCTCCAGGAGCATCACGGATGAGTTTGGCTTCACCTGATGCAGCGGCACACTCACTGCATATAAAAAAACGCCCTGAGTTATCACATTCAACTTTAGCTGTGGGCTTAGGAAAGCTCCCGATCCTCTTTGCAGCTCTGCTTTTGGAGAATGGGGCACATAATAGTAACAATAATGGGTGTTGCTCTTACCCTACTGGCTTTACATGAGGCCAGAATTTGGCCCTGCTTTTCCAAAAAGTCATCTTCAAAATAATGACGGCAACAACTCCACATGCGGCGTTGTTCCCGCTATAATTACACCGCTGCTGCTGTTTTTATTTTTATCAATTTTCTGGCACCTCCAGCGCAGCAGTTGTGAGAGCAAACATCGCTCAGTTTGACACGCTGCCAAGCCATCTCTGTGACGGTAAAATAACCGCATTTTATTTCTACGTCTGCTTTTCCCCCCATTGTTTTCATTTAAACCTCTGGTGTCACCGGCGAGGGTCTCCGCTGACATGTAGGATTTCCTCGCGGCAGACCCGTCTCAATGCTTCCCCACACAATGCGACAGTATTGAGATGTCAGAGTCTCTGTGCCTGATAAAGGTGTCAAGACGGATCCCGGTCTCGGCAACAGCAGCGCGAACCCCGAGCGCTCCACGGCGCTGGGAGTGAACCCTCCCCGCTCCCACAGATTTCTACACATCGCTGGGACCCGAACAACCTTGGCTTAGCTCTTATGCAAGCTCTTGGTTTTTTTGGGCCCCCGATGCCAAGCATTTTCAGCTCTGATAACATTTGCATCTATTTTTGGTGAATGAGCTGCTACGTCAAGGGGATTAAAGCGGAGCTGTGACTTCTGTGTATGAAGCAGCTCGGATCGCTTGTTGGCTGATGCGTGTCGCTTTGGCAAGTCGGCTGTGGCTGGGGGTGTATGAGATGACCACAATACCCGAAATCATAGCTGCTCAGATATAAGTGATTTAATCAGATTTTACTGAAGTAGCTGGTCAACTTAGCGGCAGCAAGCACGCAGAGTCCAAGGAGGACGTGATTACTCCCATCAATAAAAAAGCAGCAATTCTGGGTGTTTGGCGGGTGAAGGAGTCCCTGGCGGGTGCTGGAAGCAGGCAGCACACCGGCGGCTTCGCCATGGGGCACAGCACGGCAGGCCGGCCAGGGGAGTGGGCACGTTGCCTTTTTACCGTGCCAGTCCCCGGGCTGAGCCAACGTGCTGCCCCGACCCACGGACCCCTCCCACGCTGCCCCCCCCTTCAGCCCTTTCGCACCGCCTCCTTTCAGAAAACGCACTCTTGCCGTTCCAGAAGGGGAAAAAAAAAAAAAAAAAAAAACATTGGGACGCGGGTAAGGGCACAG
>VXAA01000710.1:309035-363995 GCA_013399115.1 Anseranas semipalmata
CTCCATTTTGTCCGCCCCAGCGGAGTCGCGACGGCTCCGTGTGCGCGCTGGGTCGCAGCTCGGTGACTGAGAGGGCTGAGGGGGGAGAGGCGCTCGTGGAAGCCGGTAACTGTCCTTCCTCGAGTGGCTTCGGAGGCAAAAAGTTAACACGTCGGACAAAAGCCGCTTTTAAAAATACATACATAATTCCGGCGGGTTTGAAACGTCGTGTCTCGCTGATACGCCCCAGCTGCTACCTGAGTCCCTGTTTATTTTTCGAAGCTGTTTAATGGACGGGAGCCCCCTCGCAGCCCCCCGTCTTCGAGGTTGCATGTACCCGGCAGAAAGTTTCCATTGTTCACGAAAGGGTTTGAAGCCTGTTTGCCAAAAAAGTGACAGGGGAATAAATGGGCTTCGTGGAGGCTGGGGGTGGGGGCATTACTTTCATACCCCTTTTGGTTAAAGCTATAAATCACACCGGGGGTTGGTTTTGTTTTCAGGAAAGTCCTAATAAAACACCAGATTCTCAGTGTAACTCGTTTGGCTCATTTTTCACAGCCAAAAGAATTGATTTACGGGGCAAACATCTCCGCGACCGTGTCAGAGCGGCTGAGGTGGGCGCCCGGGAGGCAGCGAGCAGCCCCATGCCGCGGCAGAACCCAGGTGTCACGGCCTGCAGCAGGTCTGCGCGGTGGCACCGAGGGGACAGCTCCAGGGGGGGGTTTACCTGGAGGCCGGGAGGGGAACATCCCGCCGGTGATGGTGTTGAGCTCACCGATGTTTTGGGATTTCCAGTGGAAATCCTCGCCACGAGACTCTCTCGCTGCTGTCGGCTTACTCCAGCGTATCGCGCGGGCGTCGCTGTCAAACCCCCACCTCGGGAGCAGGATCAGGCCCCGAGCGGAGGACTTCCCTTCGCCCTGCTGCCCAGCGACATCCCCAGGGCTGCCCCGTCAAGCCGAAGCGCTGGGGGGGCTTCCCACGGGTGACGGGGGCCGCGAGGGCGGGCGCGGCGCCGTGATGCCACGTGCGCGGGGAAGCGGGAAGCAGCGGCCGCGTCGCTCGCCGAGCGTCGCCCGGTCAGCAGCACCCACTGCCTGCCCGCCCCGGGGCGGGAAAGGTTGTGCAAAAGAAACTGTAAAGAATATAAACCTTCCGAGCCGAGTAAAAACACATTTTGCTTTTCAGTCTTTGGATTGAATGGTAAAAAGCAAATTCTTTCTCCTGGTCAAATGGGCCATGGGGTATTGGCTCATTACTGAGGGTTGTTGTTCGCTGGGCTTTGCATTTACAGTCTAAGGCCTTATTTTCCATAAAGGGGCTTGGAAGGATTTTTCCCCAGTGATCTAATTCTCCACACGGGGCTGTGAAGGCTATAACAGCTACTGCTTTGTGCCTATACTCAGCTACATAAAACACACATTGAAGGGAGGCATTCTCGAGGTATGTGTATGTTTGCTAATATGAATACTCGCTATTAGCGGAGGTGGAGGGGGTGCAGGTTTTAACATCTCCGCAGGGAGGTGTTCGGCTGTTGGCAGGAAGGAGGCAGATGGCGGGGCTGTTGCTGAATAGAAGCTAAACTAAAAACACCAGGGGCCTCATCTGGGCTGAGTTTCTCTTCTCTCCCTTTCTCGGGGCTGCTGCAGGAAGAACAATGTCAATTTTTTTCCAACCCCCCCTTCTTTTTTTATGAATGAAAGTAGAGAGGCGAGGCAGGATTGAATGTGTATGTCATTCAGGGGCTATGACAGAGATGATTAGGGAGGTCAGTGAACTCCTTTGCAGCCTTGAGCATGCGGTCACTCTATTCAGCAGCCACAGAATAGACATCAGTATAAAAAAGCCCGTCCAATTTGCATTAGTATTCAGATAAAGATATTACTTCGTACGATTTGTGAATGTCAAATAACGCTGGCTGTTTTCTTAGAGAGCAGACCAACTGAAACGGCGGCATTTCGCTTTTAAAAGCTTCTGATAACTGGCCTGTCTCCTGTAGCTGGTTTGTAAGTGTCAGTCTGCGTACACTATACGTGAAAAAAGGGAATTTCTGGGCTTCTTAGTGTTTGTACTGTGCGAGTTAGCTGCCGGAGCTGTGTATGTGCATTGAGAGAGCTGTGCAGAGAGCTGCTCGCGCTCAGGAGGGTTTGTGCGGGAAGGGCAGAGCTCTCCCGGTCTGTCAGGAGCCAGAACTGACGTTCACTTGTGCTGTGGTTGGATTGTCACCGAGAGCTGCTGCGCTGGTGCCAGCACGCAGGCAGCTTTCAAGCCAGAAGGGCAGAAAAGGTGCCAATACAGGATTTAGCCTGGCAGGGGCATGTACAGATTCCTGTGACTTTTCTGCTTGGAAGTGCCTGGTGATGCGCTGGTTTTAGATGATTTGCTTTACGCATCCGACGGCAACTGTGCTCTCGTGGCCCGCCAGCTTGTGCCCAGCGGAGGGTGCGAGGTGCGGGCTGCGGTGCTCCGCGTCGCTTGGCTTTGTGTACCTAAATGTTCCAAAGTTCGCCCTGAAATTACCCTCGTGCTGAAGCGAGTGCCACACGGCACTGAAGCAGGGCTCGGGGCTCCCGCGTTCCCTTCAGGAAAGTTTTAAAACGCTCTAAAAAGAGCCCCCTATAAATTGGTGGTGCTTCTGACTTCGAGTCCGAGACCTGAAATCCTTTAGATTCAGTGGGCAGCTGTGAGTGATATAGTGTTGAGATAAAAAGTTGATCCATTTGTTCTCTAATAATAGCAGCTAAAAAAGGTAGTTAAGTCTTTTATGTTGAGACTGGTTATGTTTTATTGAGTAATAAAATAAGAGGACACAAGTAAAAGATGATGAAATATGTCTTTTTTTGGTTGTCTATTCCTTACCTAGCGAAGAGTGAACTAGAAAGTCTGTTCCCGTGCAGAGGCTGACTCATTAACACACTTGATAGTGGCTGTATAACACCACGTCTTCTACACATATTGGCAAGGGTCACTCCAATTAAATCCGCGTCTTTTTTTCTTTTAATTAAGACTTTATTAACAACCACCGGGTAAGGAACGTGATGAAAGTAAATCTGAAGATTGTGTAGCGAAGTGTTGATCTGCTAATTAAATCATGCAATTGAACTAAGCCACTCTGACCAGCATGTTAACTTCTATGGCCCTCTCCAACAAATCTTCAGCGCTGTTGGGAAAGCGTACCTGTCCAGCAGCATGCTTGAGCGTGGGTTTTGAAATCTTTTTGAAATGCGGGGATGCTGCACCAGCACCGTTCCCATCCTGAGGGACCCAGTCCTGCTGCCTGGACAAGGCTGAAATTTTGCATGAAGCTAGGGGAGGGTTTTTTCCCCCTCCGTAAGGCTGTGAAACAAAATTTTTCCTCTTCGTGTATAGTCAGTAAAAGTGAACTTTGATAGCCAACTGTATGCTTAGAAAGTTGTCCTCTCAAAAAGCTTACTGCGTACATCTGCTATTTGAGTTAGAGACCCCAAAAGGCAGGGGATCATCCTGGTTTCTGACCAGTTAACAAAATTTCCAGCTTACAGCAGCATTAGACCAACATGTTTCTGACAGTGCTCTGTCAGCTGGCAGCAGGGCTGTGGCTGAGGGCTTTAGCTGAACCTCGGTGTCCGTGCCTGCTGGGACGTTTTTCTGGCTGATCATTTGAGGATCCAGTGCCGGAGCCTGGGCATGAGCCCTGAGGCTTCAAAAGAGGTGGAGAAGTGGCTGTGTTGTCCTCAGAGTTTAGCTTTTGGCAGTTTTTAGTATATGTGGATACTAATCAGGAATGCTACAAATTCAGAGATTTCTGATAAGAATACAGGTGAAATTCCCTTCCCAGCTGGGTGACTTTTTCCCAGCTAGGCTGAACCTGATACACAGGCATCGATGAAACCTACTGCAATTTTCTTCTGTTTCCTCATTTGAAAGCACATACTTACCTCTTTCTCCTAGTGTGCTACATGCTTGTAACTTTTCCTGTGCCCTGGGAGTCAGTTTGGCTGGCTCTGTGTACTATTTTCTTCTTTTTTCAGAGAAAAAAAAGCAGCTTGAAACAGCCTGCTGACTCAGCAGCCTCCAAGCCGTTCGGCAGCGCGGTTTGGTGGACCGGTTTCAGCCTTTGCTGTTTCATCTCTTTGAATACTGTTTAGTTTATAAACTTCATTCCCCTCTGCGTACCAGGCTGGGTGCCAGGGGACGGTGGCTGGGTACAAATTCTCCATACACCCCTTTTTTTGCAGCAAATGGGGCTGCAGCTGGGCAGAGCCATGCCTGGTCCCTGCAAGCAGGCAGCCCGGGCTACGGGAGGAGTAAATCCCATAGCACCCCCTGGGCAAACCTCAGGCTAAAGCCGTGTCTGAAGACACATTCAATGCTGAGAGCGCCTTAAATTACCTTGTGACACCCAGACTTTTTTTCCTAGGCCTCCTACATAGCTTATCATAGCTAAACATAGTTTACTCTCTGCCCCTCTTTTGGGTGTTTATCTGGTGACCTCGTAAAAAATGTGCTTTTTCTCTGAATTGGAGCTGACAGCCCCTGTGCCCCCTTCCCGATAGCTCGCAGCTCAGGTTGCCAAGTGCCGTAGATATGATTTAAAGTTCTGGATGTGTGAAGAAGGGCTTTTATTCCTGCGGTGAATGCGGTATTCCTGATGTGCTTTCCCCTAAAGTATCGGCTCCTTGGCTTGAATGACCAGGAAGTTTCTGTAATATCAAAAGCAAACAAGAACTGTGAGATATGAGCTGAGTAAAACCTTTGGTAAACTTAGTAGTTAAAATGTGAAAGGTAATCAGATGTAAACCTGCCCTATCATTCTGATAGGCTATCTGGGGGGGGGGGGGTTGCAGTGTTCAGGTGGATAGGGACAAGCCAGGCGGTTAAATCTTTTTTTTTTTTTTTTGCTGTGACACTCAGGTTACACAATTAGGCAAAGCTTTTTTTGAAGAATTGCAGCGCAGAAAAGCAAGAAAACACTTCTCCAGTAACTGCTTCAGTTTCAGATGTATTCATCTAAAAAAGGTGTGGTATTTGTAGCAGAGGGGGAGTTAGCTTTAGTGAGCTGGCCTTGCTTTCTCAAAGCCAGAGAGGAGGGGAAGATAAAGACTTGGTTCAATAAAAAGGTTATATTAAAACTTGGAAGCACGTTGTGTTTCTTTATCACGCAGAACCGTATGCAAAACAATTACCATGTGCTTACACGTTTAGCATCTGTGAGATTTTGGGGCCGTGCCATCTCTGCAGGTTGCGAGGGGTTAAAAGTATTAATGACTCAGAAGCGAGAAGGCTTCCAAGTTTTCGGGTGAGGGAAGGACGCAGTCTGGGGTTGCTATCTACGGCTGGAAAACTTCGCAGCCTGCCCTGCGTGCTGGAGGCAGCGCGCCCTGGGAGTACCGCAGCACCGGGACCAGCGTTGGTGCTTGCACCCAGCTGATGTCCTTCGAGCTGCTTAACTACCTTAAAATGTCAGGCTGATACACGGCATCATGTTGATTTGTTTATTTTGTTTTTTTGGGGGGGCGGGGGGAGGAATGGGTGTTTTTCTCAGGGAAAGCAAAATACGCATCTATGGAGGCTTTTCTTTTCGGGGCAGAAAGATATGGGAGATGTTCCTGGGTCCAGATGATGAGACCAGCCCTTATCAAACTCATGCTCTCCCTGTCAAAGGACTGAAAAGCTCCGGGGAATTGGATTTTTCATTTTATTTGGATGCTTGGCAGAGTTTGTAAAGACCCTTCAGGGGCGACTTTGGCTCCCAGTTCGGAGGGTTGTTGCTTTGTTCGGGGGTTTCGCCGGTCGCTGCTGCTTGTAGTCCTGTAAAAATAATAATGAGGTCCTGATCTTGCGCCTATTGAATCCTAAGCAAAAAAGCCCCCATTGATTTCCACAGGAGCAGGCTGGAGCCCTTAACAGATCGTGGTGGGAGCGACTATTTAGCATAAGCGGGGATTGTTCGGAAAGTTTTCTAATGACCCAAACATTTTAACAAGCAGAGGAAACTTGAGGGAGGTGGGGAGGTGCCTGGCTCTGCTTCTCCGGGGCCATCCTGGACCTCCCGTCCCCCTGGAAACGAGCTGTCCCGCAGCCCCTTGCTTTCCATCTCACGCTTGGCCACCGGCCGCCTTTGCACGGAGCGGTTGCTGCTTTTTATCCCCCCCCCAGCTTGGATGCAAATCGGCGGCATCGCAGTGACCACCGCCACCCGGACCCCTCTGCCTGGTGCGCTGGGGAGGGCGGTCGGAATCCCACGGGGTCTGCTTGCACAAGGGCAGGAGCCGGCGTGATTTAGGGAAAAACAGCGGCACTCGGCGAGAAACCACCGTGGTACGGCAGAGAAACCCTGGAGGAGCTTCCCCAGTGCTTCGCAAAGCAGTTTTCTCAGAGGACTGCCTTTTTTTTTCCTATTCCCCCTTTTCATGTGCAAGACTCAAGTGCAAGAAATTCCCTCCCAGCAAAATATTTCAGCAGCTTATTAGGAGACTGTAGGTCTTGAAGTAAACAGTGATTTGATTTTTTTTTTCCCTAAATTTTTTAACTTCTCTGTATAGATCCCCAGGGCAAGCGTTTTATTGCTGGCCAATAGCAGGATCTGTCCAAGATGAGCACACCGGTTCCCCAGGATGTGCTTGGGGTATTGGAGCTAAAAATGGGGGGGGGAGGGGGGAACAGTTGCAATGGGAAGATTAGGGAGTTTGGAGTGTGCACTGACAACTAGCATGTGCAACCAAAGATAAATCCTCCGTGAGCCTGTCTTTAATTAAAAGAATGATTGGAATTAAGCATAGTATCATCTCTGCTGATCTGTATCATGTGTATCCGCACGAATAAAGCATTTTTGGGGAGGGAGAAGAGAAAAACACCAGATTTTAATCTTCTTTTGGTAGCCGATATGTCTGCCTTTTGAAAGGGCATATTTCTCCCTGTCTTGGAGTACCCAGGCTTGTTGACAGTAAACAACTGTCACTTGGCAGTTTATGAAAGAGGAGGAATGTTTAAGAAAACATGTCCAGTTTAAATAGTTATGTTAATAGGCTGGGGATTCGTGCAGAACTGGGGGGGCCGGTAAATGGAGGTGCATAAATTAGCTGGTTTTACTGCGTAAGACACGAACTGCGAATGAATGCAGTTGGAACAGGGGGAACACTTGCAAAATAAAATAAAAAATACATTCATTTTACAGCCGGCGTGTTACGCTTGCTCCCTCAGCTTTGCATGAAAGAGTTTTTTTGTTGTTTTTCCAGGGAAAACTCAGAAAGCCTCTTTCTTGCAGCGTGCGGTGGGTTGGGTGCCTGGTGAGCAGAGCCGCAAGGCGGGCAGCCCAGAGCTCCCCCTGCCCATCACATCGCTCCCCATCCTTGCCTCTCCTTCCCAGGGCTGATGGAAGAGGAGGCTGCGAGGAAACTCGGCCTCCTGGTCTGCGAACTGATAAATTGCAGAAAGGAAGGCAAAAAAGTAAGAGAGAGCAGATGGTGTCCTCTCTGCATCCCTTCCCGAAATTGCTACAAATCCATCACCTACCTTCTTCAGCGTTAAGCACTTGCAAATGTAGTGAGTGATGACCGAGCGTGAAGCGTTCCTTCCTGGTCAGCCCAAAGGCATCGGTGTCAAAAGTGTAATGAGTGAATGCCTGGTGTCAAGCGCTCAAGAACTGTAATTAGGCATAAAAGTAAGTTTCAGGCTTTCCAGGCTCCTGATTTCCCTGCCTTGGGAGCAAGGGTATAAACCGCTATTGGGGCGTGCTGATGTTGGCTTTGGAGATACCCAGTAAAACCAGGTTCTTGTCCTCACCCAGCCCAGCTGGGATACAGTATAAATACAGTAAATATCATAGAATTTAAGTGTAGATACTAGGTTACAGATACTCAATCTTTCTTTCAGCCTTGGGTATCTCGGAGAGGGGCACCTTGACTGCGACACCTTCTCTTGCTGTTGTTTCTTCTACCTCTTGTTAGAGGAGAGCGGGTGGCTCCAGCAAATGGGAGCCCACAGGGTATGGGCGAAAGGGTCACACTTCAGTTTCTTTTGGCCAGTGGATCCTTGCAAGCATTTGTTGTGTTGTACAGGGACTCCAACCTGCGTATTATTTAGTGGAGAAATGGGATTTCTGCCTCGTTGTTGGCAGTAGTGGATTTGAGCAGGCAGTGGGCTTCTTCATCGGCATGTCTTCATGGAGGGAGAGGAACTGCAGAGGTGGCTGGGGGGCACAGTAGGGCTCCGCTGTGCCCTTCTCTCTCTTGGTGCAGGCAAAAAGGGACAGATTTGTCCCCACTGCTCCAGTTTCCACGGTGAGTCGCAGCCCTGTAAACTGGGCTGCCCACCTGATTCTAGATATCGTGACCCCACGCAACGCAAATGCTTCCTGCGAGGAGCCGTCTGCACACTCTGGATAAGGTAATCGTGTCGGTGGAATGTGTTAGTCCTGGCAAAAGGCACCTGAAACCTTCTCAGGTGCTTTCAAAATATGTGTAAATGTTTGAAGTGGAGGTTTTCGTCCCCTCCGCCCCCCTGCTCTCAGCGCATAGCAAATGAGGTGTGGACAAGTGGTGCAGTCTTTGCAGGAATGGCTTCACCCGCTGCTTGAGCCTGGCTGTTTTTGGGGTGAGGAGGAGCAGCTATAGGAGCAGCACGCAGTGTCTCGAGGCAGGGAGGATGAGGAGATGACCCTGAATTAGCTGCCGGTCCTCCGACAGGGAGCAGAGGGGCCAGAGCCCAGGTTTCGGGTCACTCAGGGGGCCTGAACTGCTCAATGGTCTCCCTGCTGTGGGCAGCTCTTGCACTGCTTATAGGTACATATGTCTACATAAAGAAATAAGTACAAATATGTGGGGAGGGCCCAACTTTATGGCAGCTAGTGCTGCCGAGTGGTGTGGTTCGTCTGCCCATCCCACCCATCCCACCCAAGGGAGCCCGACTGGAACTTACCATCGGTGCCTGACTTTCAGACAAATCCAGCCCTCATGTGGCCGCTGGCCTCAGTTTTTATCTTCCAAGTTGTCTGTCTGCAGAAGAGAAATGGCTGTTTGCTTCCTCCTTCCCCATGCCTGTTGCAATGACCAACCCCACTGTCACGATGGCATCCATCTCACGGGGATGTCTGGGAGCTCCTTCGCCGAGAGGAGGAGGTTTTAGAAGTGTTTTTGGTGGTGGAAGGAAGGGAAAAGCTGGGAAGGTCAGACCACGGAGGATGGGGCAGGTGTCTGAGAGAGCCCGTGGAAGGTCCTAGGCTCCTGCAGGCAGGACCAGCCATGTCCTGCTGCAGGACGCTCTGCAGAGAGTGCCTATCCTTACGGAAGCATTAAAATAGCTGCATGTCGAGGTGTCTAACCTGCTGCTGGCATTTCTGGAGCCTCACTTGGTTCAGTGCGTAGAGGATGGTTCTTTGGGAGCATTAAAGCAGTTTGAAGGGAATGGGAACTGAGACACGCATGACTTCCTTGAACTCTCTCTTAATTTATTACGTGCAGTCAGAAACCCGCTGTAATAGATACGGTTGCACGAGACCATTAAAAGGTCCGTGCTGCTGAACCCGATGCCCTGCTGTTGCTGCTGGAAATGATAAAACGCTGCATTCGGCTGGGATGGTATGCAGCACTGCGTGTGTGTGCGCGTATGCATGTATGCCGGTAAGTCCTGCTAATTTAGGGATTGTTTTCCAAGTCTGTTTTCTATAACTCCGTAGACTTAATACAAATAAAGAGCTGACCAAGTTTCCTGTGAGAAGCACAGAACAAACGCTAGCGTGGGATTTGAATGCAGAAAGGTGAAAACACAAACGTATACTGAAACAGCAAGTCAAACAAGCTGAAAAAATATTGTAAGGTTGATTTAACAGAGCAGTGAACTCCAAGCTGTCTAATCCCTTCAGCAGCCTTCTTTAAAGAAGAGAAATGAAGAATTTTTGACATTCACTTTACTTTTACCATCTCTCAAAACTCTTTCTCATAATGCTGAAGGGTAAGCGTTGAGTTTAGCACGAGGACAAATTGTTGTAGTTTTAGTGAAATGTGCTTTCTAAATAATAAAAACTTGGTTTGTCATCCGCGACTTTAGATTAAAATGGCTCAGACTTCACGAAAAAGAGATTAGCATTAGACTTCTGCAACTTGGGTACCTGGCACCTCCATCTCGCTTGAGGCATTGAAATAACAGGCTTGGTTTTGAAAGATGCTGAGCCAGGTCAGGCTCTGCATTTAAAGCACTTAAGCACTCTTAAAATCTTGCTATTCATTTTGATGCCTAGATATGGATTTCTGGGCTTAATCACTGACCTTTGCATTTCAAATGTTTGGCCTTTGTTTTCTTTGCTAAGTATGCAGACAGAGTGGCCCCCAGATTATTTTATTTTCCTTTTACACAGCTGAAAACAGCAAGCAGAGAAGCCTTGAAGTTCTGTGTCTTATTACTGAAAAATAGGGATCTTTGAAAAATGCCATTTTATGTAACTCAAGGGAAGCTTGCAAAAAGGGTAATATTTACTGATTTTCATTCATGTAAACATGATCTGTAATATATCTAAAACCCGCAATCAGTTGGGGGAAAAAAAAACGAAACTACCCTAAACCTTTGCCCTCTCTTAATCCGTGTACGAGAGGGTTTTTTTCAGATGTGCTTTTTTTCCCCCCTGAAATAGAGGCAATTGATAGGCTCATAAACAAATACCAAACATTAAGTCCTAATCTCCATATAGAGGGGCCTGACCCTTTTTATGGAGAGAGAGGGTAGAGGGAGGAAACAGGGCCAGGAGTTTGAGGTTTAATGCTTATTAAAGTTTTAGTGGGTGGGAAAATGCAATCAATAAATTTTGTTTAATGCCTCGAAACTGGTGTTGGTTTTCACTAGCTACGCTGGAGAGTAGTTTTCATTTTGAAACTAGGACACTCGTAGTTGGAATGACAATTAATGTGGAGTGAATATGGTCCCAGTTGGAAGCCGGTTTTTGAATAGCATGAAAACTCCCCCCACCTCCCATCGCTGGCTCCAGAGTATGGTAGCTTCCGTTTTTAATTAGCGGGCCAGGCAAAATTTAGCTCATTGTGTCTTTCTGCTCTTTTGGCCCAGTGGCTAGCTTGGATTTCTCCATCTTGCTGTCATGAGGCTGTTCTTTTTATTTTTCTTCAGTTTTGGTGCAGGGAGGAAGGGGGGCTTCAGGATACTTAGGATTAAAGTCATTGTTCTGGGGTATTTACAGCCAGCTTCCTGCATTAAATGAAGATTAGAGGAGCGCACATTAGAAGTGCAAGGGAAATGCAGAGAAGCTGGGATTTGGTAGCTGCATAGCTGTGAACCGAAGGGGAAAGGTTGGGGCTCTACGGCAAATTTTTTCTAGCGCCATGTGATCTCAAAGCCCACTTCAGGAAAGCATCGCAAGTGTCCGCCTGGACCAGGCTGTGAATTGTAACAGTATTCCGAGTCGGCATCCCGGTAAAAACTTCCTCTGAGATGAACCTCAACTGTTCGGCCTGGTGGCTATGTATTGCTGAAAAAAAAGTCATTGCGAGGGCACTTAAAAGGGTGGTGAATGTTCTGCTAGCATTCACCAGATAGGTGAAAACCTGCCCTGAGGTTGAGAACTCTAAATGGGATGAATTTTTGAAGGATTTAAGGAAGGAACTGAGAGGGTGGAGGAGGAGCTGAGAAAAAAAAACTCAAAAAAATTATTCAGCAATGCATGCTTATTCTCTTAATGATCTTATAACAAAGTTAAAAATATTTGCACAGATTCAGTTTCTCTCCTTTCTTTGTGCTTGGACCACTCATTTCTGTAATCGGTAGTTCTTGTTGTGGACTTTGCTGATTGCTTGCTGCATGTCACCTGCAAGACCTGGCCAGGTAGCCTGCTCCAGGAAGGCCAGCATGGTGTGCTGGTGCTTGAAGAGCTTGCGTTTGCTCAGGACCTCCACTCCGTGGTGTTTTTGTGCACTTTAGCGTGTTGCTGGGACCCAGTCCGGCTCCAGTGGAGGCTGAGGGTGAGCTCAGGCCACTGGGAAGCTGGGAAGCCCCAGTCTGTGCCTCAGTTTCCATTACTGCCTCCATTGGCTTCAGAAAGGAGTTGTGGTGGTCACTTACTCACTACAGTGATGATTTTTTTTAAATTTCCTCAGACGCGAAGAGCAGAAATGTAAAACCTCAACCATTTTGTGATGGGATTGGTCTATTGAGACTCAGCCGGGACACCCCAGTGATTTTGGCCTCATTTCTCCCTTACCAGCTTGTCACTCTCCGTATGTAAAAGCTGGGGCTGAGCTGGCCACCACTCTTGAGGCAACAGGAGGCAGACACCAAAAGGATGACCCATGGTCACAGTCTCCTGTGCTTCCCCTAGGATCAGCCCAATGGATGTCCTGTCATGCTGCCTTGGGTAGGAAGCAGCCTGGGTTGACCGTGTTTGGCCACCACAGTTGGGTTGAGATGGGCTGGGTGTAACTGAGTGTGGGCTGCCGAGAGCTGAGGGCTCATTGCTGGCCTCCTCTTGAGTAAAGCAGGGCCAGTATGAAGGCTTCAGCACCCAGGAGAACAGGAGCCATCTGCATGGGCAGCCTTGAGGTGCTTCAGCACAAGCCAGGAGCTCCCATGGGACACAGGGAGCAGCACGGCCTGGGGACATCAGCATCCCCACTCCCTGTCTTTAGGAACCATTGATGTTGAAGTGGAGGACATTTCACATCCGAAAAAAAAATCAAGGAGTGCAGAACTGTGAGACAGGTATGGGTGGTAGTTGCTTCTTTCTTTCTTTCTTTTTTTTTTTCGCTAGAGGAACCAGTGGAAGTCTGGCCAAATTTCAAGGAAAATACCCATCAGTGTCTGTTCCTTTAAGCCGGCAAACTCCCAGCTGAAGGCTGTCCTTGGGGCAGGCGCTCTGCTCTCAGCAGCAACCAAAGCTTTGTGTTCCTGGGGTTTTGCATTCCCATTTTTGTTGGGTGTAGCCAGGAGACCCCTTTGATTTGTTCTCTCTCTTTTTTTTTTTTTTACTCCTTAGGGCTTTCCAAGTGCCACAGGGAAATCCTCCTGGCCAAAGTGTTTTTGTAACTATTTTAGCTTTGTGACGATTTATTTCTTCTTCTAACTCTCAGCATCTGAATTGGGTGATTTGAGAAAACAGTCCATTAAAAGGAGGATACTGTAGAGTCCTGATGAATCCTGTTTTCTACTTGGCCGGTGGAACAGAAAGCTAATTGCCAGTAGTAAATCCATTCAAAGGAGGGCTGGAGGGAGGGAGAAAAGCTAATATTCCTTCTTGAATGCCATTTAATCTCTGAAACCTTTCATGCAGATGTAAATTAGGATTTGCACAACAGAGTCAACAGTTGCTCCGTAGATAAGGCAGATTTGCAACATCTGCTTTTCCATTTGAGAAGCCCTTCCAAAGTCGCTGTTGGGGATAGCCAAGCTAAACACTAAAGATTTTTTTTTTCCCATAATCTCTTGTTTATGAAAAAAACTGCAGATGACTTGAGAACTAAACCTGGTTATCATTCTGCAGATTCTCTAGGAAGAAAGTTTGCTTTCCTCCTAATGCACAAATCTAGAAAAAAAGAAAAAACCCTGGGAGGTAATAGAGTGCAGCACACTTGTTAAGGTCTTTGGAAGAAACATTGTCTGGTTACAGTCTCACAGGCACTGCAGTGGTAATACTGTATAAACAGTTTACCTTTCTTTATTATTAGGAAAGCTATTTTAAATTTTTCCAGGAGAACCCCCCCCTACACCCCGGAGCAAACACAACAGGTGAAAGATAAAGCAACCCCTTCAGATGACTGAGGCAAACTCTTTTCGGACATGGTTTCTTAAAGGCAAAGTTCTAAATCACAGGTTAGGCTTTTACTGCAGTGACCAAGTCATTTCACTTACAGAAGTGAACAAGCTTTTGGGTTTTGCTGAGATGTGTTTGCTGGTGCCCCTTCTGCCCAGGATGGTGGGGCTGTGGCCGGGCAGGGGTGCTCCACTGACACCGTCACACATGCTGCAGAAAAAGGGAAAGCTTCACCTTGCATAAAATGCTGCCAGAAATATATATATTTATTAAATAGATCTACCACGGTGCTGTGAGCGTGTGCGGTGACCTGAGGTGAGCTCGCTTTCCTGTCACCCCCGCGATTGTTTCTGCCACAACAAGGCAGGGACAGGGATGAGCAGGCGATCCCAACATCTTATCGTGCCCCAGCTCCTCACTGCCTCCCGTGGTCTCACTGGGGAGGATGGGTCTCGGGCGGCTGCTCAGTGCAGGGTTTGGGGCTTTTTGGGTGGGTTTCAATGTTCCCTGGGGCCTGTCCACCTCTCTGGGGAGGTGGAGGCAAGGCCCTGTTTGGAGACATGCACCGTGGCTGCTTGTCACTGCTTGCCACCCCTCCTGGCTGCCCTTGTAAATGATGGCACGTCCCAAATGAACAACGCGCAGCAAGAAAAGAGAGGTTTATTCCCATTTTGGTCTGTGGGGCTTGCTCTTCCCGGGGCAGAAGCCCCCGAGGTGAGGACACACAAGTGTTGGGGAACACAGTGTAGCTAGCAAGCAGGAGCCCTTCTCGCAGTGATCAGGCTGATTAGGCCTCATACTGGGACTTACTGGGCTGCAGTGGGAGGAAATTGGGCTCAACGCAGCTGGCTTCTTGCATGATGCAGACTGGCCAGCCCGCTTGGAGGGAAAGGGAAAAACATGGTGTAGCTTTTGGGAAAAAGAAAGATTCTTTGCTCAAGATTTTAGCGTGGGACAGTTGAAAGCGGAAAATGCTTTATTTTATTCTTGTGCATTTTTCCATCAGACTGTTGGGGGTGGGTGGTAATAATACCATGCCCCCCAGTGACAGCATGGGACAGTTATTTAGAGGAGACTTATTTGAATTAACCTACAGAAAGAAATGAGTGGGGTGCTGCTATCTTTCTGCTTGTTAACATGGCAAATACAGCTTGAACAGAGGAAAATAGGGCCCACTTACTAATGAGCCACCGGAGCCGTTCGGTTCATGTCACCACTGAGCTGTGAAGTGATCACAGAAAAACCTCCCTGGGATTTTCAGGGCTTCAGGTAGGGGTGAGGAATATTCTGGTCATGGTACTGAAGGTGAAGCTTGAAGTTTCTGGGGAGCTGTAGGCAGCCCAGGAGTATCCCCCATCCGCCTCCTCATCCTTCCATGCCTGAAAAGTAAATCCCAGCATATCCTCCTGCAGCTCTTGAGAGCTGCCTGCGTTCAGACCAAAATAAAACACTTCCAGGCTCAGCCCGAAACAAGTATTGATGTCTAAGAGGAGCAGACATCTGATGGAAATACTGACACACTTAAGTACTTGGAGCTCTGAACCACACAGAAAGTGAATTATCGCTGGGATGAGCCAAGCAGCAATAGAGATGAAGTATCTTATCCTTATAAGTGAATCCACACAAAAGCATTTTAGCTGGGCCAGCTGCTCCTCATTGCAGAAGGTGCTTCCCAGCGAGTCACTGCCTTTTTGCTCTGCTGAAAGGTCCAAAAATTGCCTCTTTCTCTGCAGCCTGTGTGCTGTGGGCAGCAGCAGTAAATGCTGCAAGCGCAAATCTACCTCAGAAGTGTCTCTTGGTAGTTCTCGACTTATTACTGCTCTGGCTAAACTAATAAATGGTTGAATTGGAATCATATCTTGGGAGCCCACAACCTAAATTGCCTCCTCCTCACTAAGAACCCATTAAAGCTGCAAACTCATTAATCCCAGGGCTGCTAGCAAGTGGCAGAGTGGACTCCGGTAACCCTCACACGAGCTGATCCCCAGCTGATCTGCAGTCACTCGTACCTGTGGAGGCACGTGCTTGCAGCTGTCTGCTGCGGGTTTTGTAAGGATGCTGTTAAGGTTGGTTAGATCCCCAGCGGGAGTTTGCTTTGGGAGAGCGGCGTGGGGGGACCTTTGTAACCTGACTTGCCGTAGGAACGCTTTAGGAAAGTTTAAAGGGGATAGCTGTTTGCCAGCAGCGAGGATGGTTTTCTTAGGACCCAGGACTGATTCTCGAGTGATGGTTGTTGTAACCCCAGTCAGTCTGAAAGTTTGCTTCCCAGCAGTGCTGCTTTGCAGTGGGAAGCTTTCCAAGTGCCTAAGTCAGGTGCGTGTCCAGATGCAAGCAACTGTGTTGGGAGAGCTCGGCGCCTGATCCCCCCTACTGGTTTCTTTATCATCTAGCAATGGGAGATCCAGGATGAAGAAGGAGGCCAAACCCTACCCAGGTCCCCAGGAGGGCTCAGCCTGTCTGCATTAAACGCTGTACCAGGATGCGGTTGGAGTTGTAGACTTCTGCATGTCAGCCTGATGGCCAGTTGATGAATAATAACAATAAAACGTCATTGTCCAAGGTGCCAGTTAGGCAAAGCGCTGAAGTACTTAAGCGCACATTCGAGTACTTTCTGGAGGTCTCCAGTTGGGGTCCTGTTTATTTTTTTAGCCATAGGTATATAAACTGAAACTTGAAAAGCTGTTTAAAGAATTGGGATTAAAACCATCAGCAACATTCTCCTTTTAAGTTGCCACTCCTTCGAATTTTCAGGTATTACACCCAGTCAGTCGGAATACAGTCAGTAGGACTGAAGTGTGTATTTAATGGGCATCAGGATACCTACTGGGGAGACCAGCAGGGGAGATTGAGGGCAGAGATGTCAAAATGAAGGTATCAGAAACAAGAGATGAGGCTCCTTTCCACAGGAAACTACTTTGTCACTTTGTCATTAACACAGGTTCATTATGGCTTTCAGAAAAGAGTGACTTCCTTTTAAATGGCTAAACAGTACAGTTTGGTTTGTGCTTAGTCTGGGCTTGTTCCTGTATGGTAGGTTTACGATACAAAAGCCAAAATATACAAGTCTTGATCATTTGGCAAACAGCTCAGGTAAAAGTGTGTATTTTGTATGGAGGAATGGTGCAGCTGCATGGGTTTGTTTTCCAGTAGATTAAATTAGCAACAGCTTCCATCACAGTGAACAAACAAAGATCAGTACCCAGCCATGCAAGTGCAAAGCCATACATGGGGCTTTTTAATTGGAAGCCAGAGCTGGTACCATTGAAAAAGTCCAGAGAAGGAAGGCGAAACCCTGAAATGAACATTTAAACCAGAAAATTCCTCTTTACCTGGTGCTGCAGGTTTCTTTTTCTCAACCGTATTTCCCCAAGGATCTCCCAGCTGAGAAGAGACTGTGAGCAAACAGTATCCCGGCAGGGGCGATGGAGATGCTGGTGCTCCTTTGTCTTTCTCTTGTTACTAAAAGTGTATACTTCAAGGGAAGATCTTGTCTTTAATAATAATAATAACAAAAAAGAAACCCTTGACTGTATGAAGACCACAACATTCTGGCCAAAACCAAAAATATTTGAGTTGGAATTGCTGCCAGGGTATCAGGGAAAGGTGCTTTGTGACCCCAATGTGTGTGGGCTTTGCGTACTGCAGGATGATACTTCCCATGAAATACTACATTTTCAGGCCCCTAGAATTCATCAATTTTACCATGTAAGACTATCGACTGAAGCATTTTTACAGTTTTCAAGTTCCACAAGTATGAAAACTTGCATGACAAGAGGAGAAAAGCAATACATTTTTCTTTTATAGCCTGTTCCAATTCTTCCACTTAATGGCAAAGAGCAACTTGAAGACAGTAGCCCATCCTCAGGTGTTCAGAGCTGCTGAAACATTGGTTTCACAGTTAAATTCTAATCTATGAGTATACTTAAGCTGCAAAATTAAGATCTCTATCCGTATCTGATTATTATCAGAGGTAAAGTTGGGCCATGTGTGGGCTGCCTGAGTTTGGGTCATGGGAGTAGGTTCAGACTGGTCTGTTTTGCATTACTTTTTATTTGTTAATCATGTAATCTTAGCACCAGAGAGACTTCACTGTGGATTAGGGTCCCGTGTGATACACAGTGTGCAAAACCAAGAAGACTTATGCGTGGTGGAGCATAACATCTCAGAGCTGGTGTAAGCCAGAACAGATGGAGCATGCAAAGTCAAAATGTTGGTTAGCACAGACAAGGCAGGGAAATGGTGCTCATGCTGTTCATATGGCTGGGTTGGGGGCAGCTGTGGAAGATTGAGTCTTCTGTTTCAAACTGGTGTAAAGGAGGAAGAAATCATTAGATGTCTAAAGTGAGTTTATATGTCACTGCAAAATGAGTCTGAGGACCATCAGACCCAAGAATCACACTTTCAGCGTGCCTCGATTTCCTCCATGGGAAGACTTCTGAGCTTGAACCTTTCCTTTTGTCACTACCCTACAAAACTGTCCAGCCCATGGCAGGCTTCACTGTCATCACTAGTGTGACAGGCTGCTGCAGCTGGCAGATAGACTGGTCTGAGAGATTTCGCCTTTCATGTTCAGTCTTTGGTTCTGCACTTCTCTGTTGCACAGAGCAGAGGGCTAGTGGGTGGGTTCATTTATTTTAGCTATTCCAGCCTGTCTTCTGTCCAGCCTTCTCTGTTGTCTCCTTCGGCCTGCAGAGGCTGCCTTCTTGCCACCCAGAGTCACTTGAGAAACTGGGTTAATCCCTGTTCCTGCTCCTTGCATCCCCTCCTTGCTGAGTTCCACAGCACTTGTGGACAGACTCACAGGAAGAAAGAAATCGAGATCCAGAGACCAAACTATTCTTCTCATATGCTTGTTTCTGCCAGATCCCCCCCCCCCCATGCAACGTTGTGTGTTGCAATGACCCTGTAGAGATCTGTGCTGTATTTTGTGATGCACCTGGTGGGTTGTTCTTGTTTCGGTCTCGAGAGCATCGAAGCAATCTCTACAGGTCAGCCAGAGAGACCTGATTGTACTGTGCAGAGCTGTGTTTCTGCATTACTGCCTGCTTGGGGTGCACAAGTCTTGCCTCTGTCAAGGAGGAGCTCTGGGCACATGGAAGCATCTGTAGGGCAAATAGAAGATACGTTGCTTTTTGACATGCTGTTTCGTTCTCTGACACCTGCTCTTATTTACTCATTTCCATGTCTTTTTTCCTTTGCAGAATACTTGAGGAGTGAGACCGCCTTTCTGGAAGAGTTGGTGTTTGGAAGTGGAGATACCATTGAACTTTCCTGTAACACCCAAGGCTCTTCTGTGTCAGTTTTCTGGTTTAAAGATGGTATTGGGATTGCACCTACCAACAGAACTCATATTGGACAAAAACTGTTGAAGATAATCAATGTGTCATATGATGACTCGGGGCTGTACAGTTGCAAGCCAAGGCATTCCAACGAGGTCCTGGGAAACTTTACAGTCAGAGTTACAGGTACGTGCAGAAATACAGCTGTTTCACTGATTTTTTTTGTATTTTTGCCCCTTCACATGTTTAATACAGCTGGTGCTTCGCAGTGTTTTTCCGCACTTGGTAGGTCTGTACCTCCCCAGCAACTCCTGGCAGTAATTAGTCTAGCAAAACAAAAAACAATCAAAGAATGCTTGCACGTCTGTACCAAATGTTAAAGCTTGTTGTTAAGATTGAGAAACTTGGAAATGGTGCTGGTCAGATTCAACCCCAAATACCCCTTAACACTTGAATAGATGCGATGCTACATGTGCCTTTGAAGTCTTTTGTGAGTGAGTGAACTATGGCTCAGGGAGGTTAAGTGACTTTTTCTACTTTATGTGGCAAATCAGTGGCAAAATTGGACGTAAAAGCTGGAGGTTCCTGAAAACTGTTTCCCTATTTTAGCTGATAAATGTCTCTTCCTTCCATCCCACTTATCACAAATTACTACTTTGTTTCAGAAGTAGCTGATCTGCAGACTGTGTATATCTAGAGTATGTGCTTCATCAGAGGTACTTACTGCAAACCATATATTGCAAACAAGTGGTGCGTTAGCAAAGCACATGCTGTCATTTGTTTGGCCATATTTTCCGTGATGGGGACAGTAGGACAGAACAGCTACAAGCTGTCCAAACCTGGATCACGCAACAGAGGGTGCCAGAAAAACGTGTTGTTCCCAGATAGCTAACAAATAATGCTAAGATCATCTTCATGATTTCACATTGCTGCACTGGTGGAAGGATATCCATCACTGAGAGCTGATAAAAGCCCCCTGATCACACAGATTAAAGACCTGAATTTTCAGAAGAATTAACCCCTTGTGGGTCTAAGGTTTTGAAAACTTTCCTTCCCCTGCGTGCTGTTGGAGTCTTTTCAAGTATCCCCAAACAGTAGGTCCTTGCCTCCAAAAGCTGAGTTCCTTCAGAAAGCAAGGGGCTCCATCTGAAAACCAAACACAGAAATGTCTGTGATGGCAAATCGCATCCACTCCATAAAGGTCTTTCTGTTGCCAGAAATAGGATTTTGTGTAAGTGAGAGAATCAGACCATCGTGAGAATAAAAGCTCATTTCAGCAAGCCTTCACCAACATCTGCTTTTCATTGAACGTTACTGGAGATTGCTGTGAATGCTTCAAGGTCATATCAATTAAATGGTTAAAGAAGTATTTGGCCCTTGAAAGGCTTTCTTTAACTAGGTACGATTATTGGGACTGTCCAAGGAACTGCAGGTTGTTAGAAACGTTACTCTCTCTTTTTTTAAGTGACATTAAAATGCTTTTGAGTTCAAGGGGCAGCAGGGAGGCAGAAGAGGGCAGCTGGTTACACATTCAAATGAAACAGCTGCCAGCCCCGAAAGTTTGTAAAGTGAGAAATTGTTTTAACAGTGGAGGGGCTGATAATCCTCTGCTTTTAAAAAGTTTAAGCCCCTGTGTTTTTCCTCTTCACTAATAATAGCTAATAACAGCTTAAGAACAAGCGAGTAACCTGAACCTGCTTTCTGACAGCATTATGAGTCTTTGATTCTATTAGCCCACTGTCATTACCACCAAAGTGCTGGTAATGTGGGAGTCTCCGTTTTAGCTGTCAGCAGCACTTGTTTCAAACTTTGAAGCCCTGCTCTATGTGGCAATAGTGGCGCCTCTGGTACGCTCAGATATTTCTTCATAATTGTTATTGATTGCTCAGTGTTCCGCTGCGGAGAGGAGATTGTTATCTGAGATTTGTGGTTTGCGTTCCCACTTCTTAAAGGTAACACCAGCGATTAGCTCAGATGTCTGCTTGGGTGTTTATGCGGATATCTGATGTTCGGGGCTGGAGTTGTTCCCTGCGTGAAACTGGGTTAAATCTGTGCTGATGAACTGGAATTGCTCCGATCTGTACCCTTAAGTGAGCAAAGGAGGCTGGATTGACAAGATGTAATACTCAAAACAGCTGATAGGGACACATAAGGGACACATAAGTCCCTTTTTGAGAGCTGCTTCCAGATCGTATCAGGATTTTCCAGTTTGGGGCCATGAGTTCTGAGTTCGTAACAAACCAGCTCTTCTGCTGCGACTTTGCGCGCACAGTGAGATGGCCGATGCTGAAGGCAGCGCAAGGAGATGCCGGAGCCGGCATTTTGGGGCTTTTCCAGGTGGGCACGCTGTGTGGCCATGCTGGCAGGACAGCTGGACTCGCTGAACACACTTCTGTCTCTGCGAGCCCTTCTGGGGTTTGGAGGGTGCTCAGGTGACCGGTACAAACCCAGGTGGTTACGGACTGATTGCACAGAGCCGGTGTCTGCATTAGGGAGCATCAAGTGTCTGAGGAGATAGAAGCTGCTACTCTAAACTGAAAACCAGTCTGATTAGTAACAGGGTTTGATTTCTTTAAAATGCCTCCATTAACAGACGTTCGTTTGATTGCTTTACTAGTTTACAAGAAGAAACATACTGCCCTCTTCAAACATGAACGTTTGATGTGAATCACAAATAAAGATTGCATGCCCAAACTGATCTCCAGGCCTGTTGGCAGAAGCTCTGTTTCTGCAGCCATTTCATGCACACCCTTTGGATTAAGTGGCCAAGCAGCACCCCTGTGATGAGCAGCATGGGCTGCAGGCTGGTACCAGCAAAAAGAGCTTTCAAAGTACTCAAGACAAGTGACTAAAAAAATTAAGCCCTTCCTGCTCATAAATAAAGCCCTTTCAGAATAGCGTCTAGCCGTTCTCACTGATGCCAATAGGTGTTGTCTTATGGAAAGGATTACACTTTTAGTAAATGATTAACAAACAGCTGACACATTTTTAGTCACCTTTTAAAGAAGGTGATTTTTTAGTAACCCGCATAGGAGCATAGCTCTGTGCATGGGGTATTTCATCTTAAAACCCAAGCTGCAGCTTCCCTGCAAAGCTCTCATATGAAACACAAGCAAGGTCAAAAACTCTCCCTCGATCGTGTGGAACCATTTTGAACTGCTTTAAAAATTGATTCTGCTGCTCTGGTCATGATTGGTTCATTTGAAACCAGAAGTAAACTGCAATCGCATGTTAATATACAGGTAACCGAGTCTCAGAGTGCAGGGCTGAGAATGTGCTCGCTCATCTGTCAATGCTGGTGGGTATTTGGCAAGGTTTCTGCCTTCACCAGAAGTGAGTAAACCTGCTGGTTCAGCTGAAACACCTAAACAGGCACTTCACTTTCAGCAAGCCCCATGGCATTTCCCTGGTCCTGCTGCCAGCAGGACCTTAGCTGTGGATTTGCAGTTAGATACGTGCCTCAGCTCTGCCCTGAGCCTGTGCCAAACAGAAGGTGCAGAGCACGATACGAGACTGCGAGCTAATGCAGGGAGGTGACTCCTGGGTTCCTTGCTGCTATGTGCAGTGAATATGTTTGGAATTTCCTTCCAGGGTCTGCAGAGAAGTGATATTTATTATTACCTTTCCCCTCCCTTTTGGTTTTTACCTCCGAGCTTTTTATCGCTGGGCTGGTTAGAGAATGGCAGAAAACTCAAGTGTGTCTTGGAAGGAAGGAGGCTCTGCCTGACTTGGTCTGAATCAGTGTTTTGCTTTTCTGGCCACATGTCGTACACTCAGAAAGTTTCCTATTTTCTTGTGTTCAGTGCCAAGTGCTTTTACCTCTGTCTCAGAATACAAAGGCTGCTGCATTGTTAGCATTTTGCCTTTATTTAAAAAGAAATACCTGGAGATTATATGAAGTCAGAGACACTAAATCTTCCAGACACTGAATTGTACTAAATTGCTAAACTAAATCAAACACTAAGCTGCAGTTTTATCATGGGATTTACATTTACAGTAGTTGTCTAGGGGCAGGGAGAGGGACCGAGACTTCATTGTGGACAGCTTGGAGAAGGTGAGGTGTTAGACCCCATCCAGAGAACGGGTACAGGAAGCCCTAGAGAGATACTGATGGAAAATTCCCACCTGTTGCAGCCTCGAGGTGTCTCTGTAGAAGGAATATAAACGAAGGGAGCTGGGTCAAGGGGTAGCTAGCAAAATGTCTGTCTAGAGAGAGGTTTGATTACAGGGGGAAGTTTTAAAAGCTTTCATCTGAGTAGTTTAGCAAGGAGTTAACACAGGGAGATGTAGCAGGGGTGTGTTGAGTTAAAAGAACAGTACAGAGAAAGTGAATTAGAAATGCTGACCTGTTGTTTTGAGACTTGGTGAAATAAAAAGTCTTCACAGTGAATGCTAGGAAGAAAAAAGCGGGGCGGGCTTGTTCTGCGAAAATAAACATCCCCTTTTGGAATTGCTTTTCTATTTAGGAGAAGAGCACTTCACACATGGAAAAGCAGTTGGCATCGGACCCCTGCTCACCCGTGGCAGAGCACTGACAAACTCATGACCCCTCTCTCCTAGTTCAGAAAGCTCCTGGCTGCTCATCCCGGGCTGGTGGAGCTGCAGGGAAGGGGGACTCGTCACTCAGATGTCCTCCCTGGCTGCACCCACCGTGGCATCGGCAGCCTCATCCAGCGCGGCATCCCCGTGTGCCATCCTCTTTCTGCTTCATTTCTTTCCGCTTCTCCTCCTAGATTCCCCTTCGTCGGGTGATGATGAAGATGACGACGATGAGTCAGAAGATACAGGTAATCTGTTTTTCTGGGATATGGAGGCCTTTTCTTTAAAAGAGATGTGGCTGCCACGTGGAGTGGCTCACCTGGACATATGCCTAGTCTGATGGCAGCTCTTCGTCACATTGAATTTGGTGTCCTTATGACAGGAGTGCAAGCTCTTTGGACCTGGCACCAGAAATTTAGAAAAAGCTGCCAGAGTGGTATCGCTGCTTCTGTATCTTACCGCAGCGGTATCTTGGTTTTTTCGGATGCTTGATTCTGTGAGTTCAACTTGATGAGCTGGAGTTATAAATTCTCCTTGCATGTAAAATCCAGACAACCCCACTCTGTCATTGTTTTTTTTTACTACGCCGAAGTTACACCTTGCAGTTACACATCACAAACTTTAGCCTGCTTTATTTTCAGAGGGTTTAATTCTGGTCCTTATGAGCATCTTGGCTGGAGGCAGAGGCAGCTTGGAGAATAAAATTCATGCTAGCCAAGCACCAAATTTACTGCTGCCGTAAGCAGGAGCGACCCCTTTGGCTTTGCTGGCTTTTTCTTTAACTCGCATGGGGAAAGGAGCCCCAGTACAGAGCCTCAGTGCTTTTACACTGAATCTCTTTCAATCCCAGTGCTTGTTTCTTTAAGTGCAATATCATTAATCAGGATCATTACATGCTTCATAGGCGTTAGCGTTGTGTTTTATTACGCTCTTTATATTTCTGCAAAGCGAGCTGCCTGTGCGTATGTGTTTTTAATAAATAAATGTCTTGCATTTGAACTCCAAATCAGCTATGTACATTGGCAGAAGTTCAACATGACTGGAAAATTTCTCCTGCCCATAGCGTTGGACATGGAGGACTCTTTAAAACAGGTCTCCCACTGTAATAAATTTGTGCCGCTGTGTCGTGCAGTATGTGGACAGTAATTGTGAGGTTTGGTGCCAGGCAACCCATCGGCAGCAGTTAGTGGTTTTCTGATAGCTTCTAATTAAGGATTGGATCCCGCAAGTTGAAGAGCACCTTTGCAGAGGTGCTCAGTGCTCCTGATGCCTGTTGAAGCCTGTTGGAGGCATGGGAAGGGGCAGTTTTGGTCAAGGTTTGCTCCTGCTGCAGAGCAACTTCTGATGAGCACAATTAATCTCTCTGTGCTTTTTTAATGTGGTTTGTAGTAAACTCCATCTCTTAGCAACAGGTATCACAAAACATGAGCTGTTTTATGGTACAGAAAGACACGTTTTTCTTCTCTGAGAGGGAAAACACACGTTTCACCACATGTATTTATAGCCTTTATTCTGGGTCTTCTTGACTTAAGGCTGTCTCTTTTTTTAGACCTGAAGGTAACCACTGGCTTTGCTTAAAGGTCTCTCTATAAAAAGTTGGATTCTCCTTTGCTTTAAAAACGGTTGATTAGCTGAAAGTGCCAGAGCGGTGAAGCTTCGTGGTGTGTAGTGACATGAATGCACTTTATGTTGCTTTGTTTAATGTCAGACCCTCCAGTTAACATTGACAGATCTTCTATTGAGTATGGGGAGCTGTGTGTTAACCCCAGCACCACCACCACGGGGACATCTCACTGGGGACAGGGCCTGCTCAGCCATCCTGGGCAGGATGTGTGGGTATAGCTGGTGCCGTGTCCTATGGACTGCCCAGATTCCTGTGTCCTCCATCTCTTGTGGCAAAAAATACCCTAACGAGGTGTGTGAGCCACTGTCTGGCCATCAGACATTGCCATGGTTAGGAGTTGGAGTAAGGGCAATAAACACACCTTTCATGCAAAGCGAAATATAACCAAGAGTTATTCTTACGCTTATTCTTATGTGTCCAGGACTGGCTTATTGCGTGTTGCCTTGTTTTGCACATCACTGAGTAATAATGTCTCCTGGCCCCTTGTGATGCTATGTGAATTTTCTGGCTTACTTGTGTTGTTCAAGAACTTCTTATCCTCATATTTATAGAGAGGGGCTTAGAGAGGTGATTGTGATAGTGTCATGAGTTTAAAGCCAATCTCATTAATTTTGGAGATTTCACCCAAGATTGTTGAAATCCAAGCTGGGTATATCAAAGCTGGGGAATGAGAGGAGATTTCACCTAGCGAAAATAAGTAGGTGGTGCAGAAGCCCTTGGAGAGCATGGAGACAGCATCCCGTAGAGATGGGTGGCCAAAGAGAAGAAAGAGGAACCTCAGGAACTTCAAATCGTCATCCCATTTGTTGCAGCCTTGTCATGAACTGCGATCCCCCTTTGCAAAAAAGAGGCTTTCCAGTACCTCTGTTCTCTACAGCTGTTTTTCCTGGCCCCGGAACAAAAACCAAACTCCCTTTTCACACAGTGCTCTTCTGCCCCAGTGCTCCCTACCCCTCTGTATCTGTTTGTTTGGAGGCCCTGCTGCGCAGCCCCAGCACCTTCAAAGAGCCCCTATAATCTCCAATTAAATCTGGCTGTGTACTTGGAGGTGTCAGCTGGGGAAATTACACAATTAGGGTTGATTCTGTCTGCTGCAGAATTTTGTGGCAGCTCCTAATTGCTAAATGAGCGCTTGGCTGTATTAATTATTCCAAGCATCGCTCTTGGTTTTTTAATTGGTCATTCCAGGCGGATGGGTGGCTGGTGTCTTTGACGAACAAAACAGACCGTCGGGCTTAGTGCTTGATGATGGGAAAGGGCTGGCGACAATGTTTGCAGATCCCTTTTTTCACACCTGCACATGCAGAATCATTGCTCGTAACTAATTTAGAGAGAGCAGCTCTAAAAATTTTTTTGTTGTCTTTCATCCTTCCTCACTCCCAAAACTCTCTGGAGCTTTGCAAGCTTTGTGTGAACAGAAGAGTTAAGCAAAAATTTCACCCCCTTTAAAAAGCAGTAATGAAAGGACTCTGGGGGCACAGTAAAGCAAAAGCGCTGATGTTTTGTTCACTATTCCTGAGTGTGAGAACAAAGGCACCGTTTTGAATGCATGGACACTTTTTTCCAGTTCCAGTTCGCCAGCGAGGGGTGCATGCCCAGCACGGCTGCAGCAAAGGTCTTGGCTCCGTCACGCCATGCCCCGCGAGGCAGCGATGCTCCCCTCTTTCTGCTGTGTGAGCCAGGCAGTTCTTTGCCATTTTTCTAAAATATTGGAAGTGCTACAGCTACTCGCTGTCCCGCTTAGCCCACGTTATCATGCAGCATTTGAAGTCCCCCCAGATGTGCTGTTTGTTCACAGCGAGCTTTGCTGCACCTGGAATTTCGCAGGCGCACGGTTGCACGGACTCCTTTTGCTTTCGTTTCTGCCAGCTGCACACCTGCTCTGGTGCAATTCCAGCAAGAAGAGAGCCTTAAACAGTTTCGTTTTTTAAAAGATGAGGCGTATGCAGCATGGGTGAGCACCACATTCCTCTGATACATGGAGCTGACTGACGGGAATCGCGGCGTGTTGAGCAAGGCAGTCTGAGGGCAGATGCAAGCCCTTAATACTGAATTTTCCCCCCTGGAAAGGCCGTGACACTACTGAGGCACCTGTGTCCAGCCACCTGGCTGCAGAGGCGTGAAAACATGAGATGCAGGAGCAATACACCCAGATGCCAAAGGGAAGCTGAGCCACGTGGAATGCGTTAGCAGGTGCTAAAATGGTGCACGCCTTAGCTGAGCTGTATGAGCCTGCCTGCAAAATCCACGGAGCTGAAATGCGGTGCATGGAAGAGCCCTTGAGCCCTCTGAGCTGCGGAGGTGGCTTGCACTGCAGTGAGCTTTGCCACCAAACAGCAATGGGTTTCGTCCCAGCAGAAGCAGCCCTCTCTCCGTGTCCCCTCCCCAGGGGCTGTCAAGAAAAATCCCCTCTTTGTGCATGTGGAGCTAAGGCAGTATTTTGCTCTGTGTTTGCTCTAGTTATCCTTGTAATACTCGCAGGGCAGGGGGGAACGCACTGGGAGGGTCAGGTGTTGGTGCTTGCCAGCGACCTCTACGCTCTTCTCTAAACCCAGGCTTATGTTATGAGAACTGAGGGAAATCCCGGTTCTGCGGAAGCAAACAGGCAAATGCCCGCTTGGTTCCCACCTGTCTGGGTTGTGTCCAGTGAGGCTGACACTAAAACTGAATATTGAATTTCCAGCTCGGAAGAGACGAGACCACTCCTAATTGGAGGCAGATGATGTAAAACCCTCCGTCAGGCCTACTTAATTCGGTTGTGCGTATCAAATGCTTTCAAAACCCCTAATCCTCACACACCCCTTGGAACGCAGAGTGCAGTGACGCATTTCTCCATCTGAGCAATGTTTGTGTTGCACTTTTTTGTCTGGTCTGTGGTTTTTAAACCAAGGTGGGGTCACCACTGACTTACCTGGAATCACAACAGGACGGGTCTCATGGAACCAAACATGTCAGGGCCAACTGCATTGGGGAGTGCTGGAGAAAGGGAGCAGCTTGGGTGCATCTCAGAGAGGCTTGAAACAAGAGAGAAAATCTTGTACACCCTTGTAATGAAGGGGAGGGACCTGCAGAGGCTTCACTGAGGTGCGGCTGTGATCCTGGGTGGTGTTTCTGAGCATCTCATCCCTGGAAGTGTTCAAGGCCAGGTTGGATGGGGCTTTAGGCAACCTGGTCTAGTGGAAGGTGTCCCTGCCCATGGCAGGAGGGTTGGAACCAGATGATCTTTAAGGTCCCCTCCAACCCAAACCATTCTGTGATTCTGTGATCTTCACCACTGCAGGAGGGGCTGGCAGTGATGCTCTCCCAGCAGCTTTGGTGGCCATCATGTTTTCCAAGAAGATATTGCAGGAACAGCACCTTCAGTTTTTCTTGGCCAGAAGCACGCAGGGCTCTGCAACCAGTGGGTTTGGGCACTCTATACTGGTGGGTGCTTCCTTCCCATGTGCTGGTTACACTTCTTGGCCTCCTCTTTGCTATTTTGCAAAGCAAACACTGTGTGCCCCCATCTCCCTTTGGCCTTGGTGCAGGGCATGGAGCTGGGGGCTGAATGTGCCCCCCACCCCGGCAGGGGAAACACCCCAAGTGCAGCTCTGCAGTGTTTCCTTAAGCAGAAATGAAAGCTTGGAAGGCTTGTTTTAAAAGTTTCTCTTTCTTTCTTTTCAGAATAATAAGTTTGCTGCCGCTGCTGCCTTAATTTGGAGTTAATATGTAATGTTTGTAACGATGCCAAGAAACATTGCTGTACTTAAGGCAGATTATAAAAAGTATCTCATGCTAACACTGGTATTTTAAAACTTATCCCTGTTCAAAGGTAACATGAATCTTTAAAACTAAAATCACTTGAACTTTAAGAACATAAACATGATAAACCAGTTTGGCACGGGCTTTTTTTCCTTTCCTTCCCTTAAGGAGGCTGCACTATGTTTGTGCTCACTGAGAAGCAAAATTTTCCAAAGCACTCAGTTAATACTTTTCTCTGCTCCCTTGCTGGCCCATCAGCATTTTTTTACAGTTCCAACATCTTTCTTCTGTTCATGCTTCTTGGCTACTATTGTCCCGAAGGTACATCTGTATCTTTTTACTCACTGAGGCCATATCCTCACCCTGATCTGGGATAGCTCTCCCTGTGGATTTAAAAGCAGCTACTCTAGATTTATACCGGCATTACGAAGACAAGAACCTGGTCATGCACTTTTCATCACAAACCTACTATGCAAACACCCTGTCTACATCTATGAGAGTCATTTAGCTGGAAAGCATTTCTGTGTCATTTATCTTAACTGCAGCAGGTAGCAATTTAACTGTCACTCCCCAAATGCCAAAGCCTCCTCAAATGCATCTGCTCACCAGCTGATATCCTCCACAGCAGGAATGGGCCTGTACAACTTGTCTTCTTTTTCTCAGGTGTCCCCTTCTGGACCCGACCAGATAAGATGGAGAAGAAGCTGCTGGCAGTTCCCGCCGCCAACACCGTTCGCTTCCGATGTCCGGCGGGTGGAAACCCAACTCCCTCCATCTACTGGCTGAAGAACGGCAAAGAGTTCAAGGGAGAGCATAGGATTGGGGGCATCAAGGTAAGGCCTTGTTTTGGATCTCTGGTTTTATCTGAAGTTTTCTACTGTCTGTAGGAAATGGTATTTCACTGTAATTAATGTTGGTAGATGTAAGAGCATGGTCCCAGTTGTGCTGGAATTGGGGTGTTCCTGGCAGTTCTAGCAATTGCTTGACACCAAAGTGTTAGATGGGGCTGCTGTCCATTGGGATTCAGGGCTCATTCCCTCTGAGTTTGTCTACGTTAGCAATTCAGAGTTTAGGTAAAAATGAGGCTGAGTTTATGGGTCATTGTGGACAGTAATGAGAAAGTAATAACTGTCGTAATTTCTGGAGATCCACCTAGTGCATTGAGACATGCATGACCAAGCCATAGCTACTCCCAGCTTTCAAGGAAAAATGACTCCACATTGTTTGAAGGTGTAGGAAGGTCCTCACCAAAGAGCTGTGTTGGTGGTCATTAACATTCCTGTGGTATAAATCACTGACCCATAGTCAAGTGTTGGATTCCTCTGTATCCAGAGTAATAGCATCTGCTCCTTGGCTTCTTCCTTCTCCCTCTTTCCTTTCTACCACAAGGTATTCTGGAAAATATTCTGGCTCAAGTGGACACCAAAAGTGCACTCAAATGATTGAATTATCCAGAAGTTTCTATGCTGCTATACACGACAAATGCCAGGATTTTAACAAGAAAATCTGCTGCTCTGATTTTGTTGTTGTTGTTGTTGTTCCTTTGTCCCCATGAGACATATTTGGGGAGAGTAAAGCTGGCAGTAGCTGGTTATAACAATCCCAGAACAGCAGGAAGGACTCCTGAGCAGTAATTTTCAGCCTGCACTCTGCCAGCCCTGGCATCTCCCCAGCCTGCTAGTGGGGAAAGAAGGTGGTTTTTCAAAAGGCACCTTCATCAGTACCTTAAATAGCTCTGTGCTGATGCCTACCACATCTGTAACGCTGTGGAAGGGGGCTAGGCATGCAAAACGTGCAGGGTTCCAGAAGAGGATTTGAAAAAGTCTTCCCTCCGCGCTGCTTTTGGGCTGTTGCTTTCCTGTTAGCTCAGGCCCGTTCCTGAAAGAGCCTATTGTGGTTGTTTCAGTGAAGCCTTTGAAGGTCCCTCCTCAGCCCTGTCCCCGTTCCAGCCTGGACAAGGCTGAGAACACACTCGGGTTTAGATCTGGGAATTTAAGGAGAGAAAAGACGTAGGGAAGCAACTCCTGTCTGTAAACAGTGTTACGGCAGATAACATTTACAAAGCACAAGCATCTTTTACTAATTGCACGCTGTAAGGATCATCACGAAGTGTTTTCAGGCTTGTGTGCGCTGTTTGAATGGCTTTTTACAAGAGTATGTGACATCAGCTGTACTAAATTATGCTTGCAGAATAAAATCTAAAGCTGAAAGCAATTCCCCTACCCACTTCCCAGTGGTTTTAATCTATCCTTGAGTTTAAATTGACACATTTCATCCTCTGCAACACAGTAGTGAGTCTTTGGCATCGCTGTGCTTTGTTTCTCTAGGGGCACCTTCCAGCAACAAGCCAATGCTTAAAGAGCTGTTGAAGGCAATGTCAGGCCAATTACAGCAAGATTGGTTTAAACTCTCTGTCTGCCTAGGTATAGTTCTTTGTCCCTTTCCTGATATAAAGACATCTTTCTCTCTCTGTAATTTTCCTTCTCTTGTTTGCTTGCTTTTGCTCTTGAGCCATGGTTAGATGTAAGTAGTCTAATGTAAATCTCATCCAATATAAATAATACTGATAGATGTCAACTGAGATTTGAACCAGAAAAAGAAATTGAAAACCTGTTCAGTATTTCATGTATTTAAGATTTAAATTCCCTGTTACAACTTAGCTTCATAACAGGATTAGGCAGCTTGAAAAGAATGGGCAAGACCAGATCTGGCAGAGTTTGGTTGGCTTGTTTCATCTCAAGATCTGGTCTTAACCCAGAAGTCTTTGAGCTGGGAATTTTCTCATTTGTTCTCAGTGTGCGGAAGAGTTTAAACGTTGATTGTGAAAGGTCTGTGGTCAGCAGATGAAAGCTGACCACTGTTCCACTTCTGCCTCTCGCAAATGGCATTGAGATCCTGTGTGATTGTCAGAGCCCTTTCTAAAGTCTGCAAGAGAGAAGGGCAAGCTAAAGAGAAGGCCCAGGCTAAACTGGTCTTCGTACAGTTCATCCTTAACTGGTAGAGAAAAGAAATTCATATGACTTATCATATGAAATTTCCCAGAGAGCATTAATGGTTAAATCCTTGTTGGAATCTCTAATATCGTAAGCCTATGTGTGTTAAATGACCCTAGAAGGGAAGATCGAGGGGGAGGGGAGATACGGGATTATCCCTTCCCCAGACCGTTGCACATACCAGTCTGGCAAACACCAACTGAGTTTCCAAGCGTGTCTGCAAATGTTTGTTTCACAAGAAGCCAAGAATGACAACACCAAATAAACCAGAGGGATTTCCAGTATCTCACCGACTTGATTAATGTCTGCACTAAGCCACTTCATGTTTCTAGTCTTTTATCAAGTACAGCGACTATCCTAACTTGGGACCATCCCTTTTTATTATCCTTTAAGTCTAGACTCAGTCCCAACCTACAAAAAGACATGTTGCTTGTAGAAGAGTTCCCAAACAAGTTTTCCCCCTGACTTTATGCCTGCAGTTTCATGTCTTTGTGCAGAGTCCAAAGTCCCTGTCACAAACCCAATAATGAGAAGTTCCTTGAAAGTAAATACAAGACTTGCTAAGTAAAATACCTAATTTGGACCTGATTTTATAATACAGTTCAGACTAGGGAGTTGACCAGGTGTCTGGAGTACCATTTCCTTGGAGTAGCTCCTTGGGGTTCCTCAGGCAAATGCTTTGCAATGCTCAAGAGTGGATTAAAAGAAGTCTTCAGACACAACTATGAGACAAGCCAGTATGGAAATGAGCCACTGAGCAGCCACAAATTTGCATTCAAGCTTCCTTGACAGTCTGGTATGTTCAGATGTGAACTCAAGGGTTCAGGCTCTCAGCTCTTACAGCTCTTGTTACTCTGTAATTGCAGCACTGTTAAAGAGATGCACTGAGTGGGATGTTGCTTTACAAAAGGTGAAATGTTGGTTCTACATTGAGCTCCCATCTGTGCGGTCCTGGGTGGGCAGAGGGCACAGTCAAACCTGACCAGGCATCTGCAGCAACAAGACTGCTTTGCAAGATTGTTTAGCCATGGCCTCCTATTCCCTATACCCTGAAATGAAAGGAAATCACAACATCTGAAAAGTGGGGTACTCAGCACTGCTATCCGGGGGATGTACAAAGCAGGCAGCTTTGTCAAAATGGTTTTTGCTTGCTTACGTTGAAACTAAGCAAACTGTTTTAAGCTGTCTGGTCCTATGACTTCAAACCCTCTTTTTCCAAAATTGTGGCTTTAATTGCAACTTGGCCCTTTAAAGGAAAGCATGTGGATGCAATTTATGTGGAGCAAAGAGGTTAAATGACTTCATATTTGAGTTCACCTGCTGCAGCAAGAAACCTCCAGGAGCAATTACAGCCTTGTTTTTTCCATCAGCCCTTGACATTCTGTAGCACAGCATTATTGTAATCTCCTGCTTCTGTGTCCTTGGAGTCACCTTCACAATGTTTAATAAAGTTAAATGTTCTGCTCTGGGTGGCAGAAGGCATCAAACAAATATCCAGAGATTTGGAGAGCTTTTATATGCTATGCATCGTGAAGTCATCTTTGTTTGTGTTGGTTGCTTTCCGTATTAATTCAAGATTTACTTCCCATATCTGTTATTTCCTTTGCACTCATTAGAAACAAACGTTCCATCGGGGAGCGCAGGGTAGTGGGTCAGGCTGGAGACATGGGTTGTGCTTTACCTTCTGCTACTGAATAACCAATAACTTTGGATATAAGCCCCATCCAGAAAAATAACTAGTATGAGGCTTAGTGCAGAAAGAGAAGGGCTAACCTGGCATCCTAGGGACTGGACTTCAGGCTGGGCATGTTTTCCCCTCTGTTCTTGACAGAAAGTTTAAGGGGCTAACTCAGTTGTAGACAACCATTTCTGTTCACACAGATGCCATACCATGCTGTTCCCATAGCATAGATGTTCAAAATATGTTATAGATAGGTTAAGAAGTGTGGTCTTTATTGTTTCTAGTTATCTTTACAGGTTATGTGTAGCAGTTGGTAAAGATGTGCAGACAAGAGTGCAATGTTTTGAGCTGACAGAGTCTCTGGACCAGAGTGGTCTGGCAAAGGGGACAAGTAGATCGGAGCTGCCTTAGCTGATGTCTTCTGGACTCATTATTCTAATGAGAGGTGCCACATTCAGTGCAGCTGTCAGCTGATTTCATTAGTCTTATTATTGTGGAAGCATCTACAGGTCCCCATTGCAATCTCAGTGTGTTACATTGTGTGGCACTGTTTATGCATTGGTCTGAATTCCTTTTCAAATTAAGCCTTTAATGACCCTTGAAATGGGTGCTTGTGATGTTCAGGCCAGCTCTGGGCTCCGTTCATGCTGGCCAAGTGTGTAGAAGGTCACTGATTGTTCACTGATTTGAAGGGTCTGGTGATGATGGTACTTGACCATGGGCTTGATGGTTTGATTTCTTCTTCTAGTTGCGACACCAGCAGTGGAGCTTGGTGATGGAGAGTGTTGTGCCGTCAGATCGAGGAAACTACACTTGTGTTGTGGAGAACAAATACGGCAATATTAGGCACACGTACCAGCTTGATGTATTAGGTGAGATTTCACTGTTTTCCCTCAACAACCGATCTGTGGTTGATGTTGAACAGGCGCATGACGAGATATGGGAAGCAGGAGCTTGGTTTCGTTCCCGAACAGCTGAATCATGCATCTTCCAAAGCCAACAGGAAGCCTCCTTTTGACCAGCAGTTCAACCTCAGATCTGCGATCAATAAATTACTTAGCTGGTCTAGAGAGGAGCTAGAGAAGGAATGGAGTGAGTGGGGCTGAGATGCCTCCTCTGTTCCTGGGTGGTTCTTCCTTGTTTGGCTTGAAAAGCACTGGCTGGCGAGGTGGCCAGGACACCCGGGAGGGATTACAATCCCAGTCTGCACCCTTTCTACTGAAAAGCAAGGAGATTCCCCATCTGAAACAACTCCTGCCATATCACTGTGAGCTGCTACCACTGAACTGTGCTGTCCCCTCTCATCAAGAGTGCTGAAGGGTGCAGAGGGGAGACCTTGCTGGAAGAAGGATGGGTAAATTAAGATTTCCCTCTCTTCTGTTTTTCAGAACGGTCACCCCACCGACCAATCCTGCAAGCAGGGCTCCCTGCCAACCAGACTGTGGTGGTTGGGAGCAATGTTGAGTTTCACTGCAAGGTCTACAGCGATGCCCAGCCTCACATTCAGTGGCTGAAACACGTGGAAGTCAACGGCAGCAAATATGGACCCGATGGGACGCCCTATGTCACGGTGCTGAAGGTTGGTACTCGCTCCTTCTTTTCACCCTCAGGGCAGTCCTTCCTCTGCCTTGGTCTCGGTGTTACAGAGACAGCAGCTACATTGTGGGGATGCTTCTCAAACAAGCCCGCTGTCTTGTGTCTTGTGGCAAAAGAGATCAGCACTGAATAAAGGTGCTCGACATCAGTGGAAGCCATAAACTTTTATTTATGTGTTCGTAAATAAGCCGTAGACTAGCAGTGCAATGCAAACCAGAAACTCCCAACAGAATATGCTTAATGCCACAGTTCCTAGAAGGGTGATTATTATTTAAATGAGATTTTTTGGATCTCCAGGTTTCATTTTATGTAATTATTTCACGCCTTTAAGAAAAAATAGTGAGAATAAGCCAAGGGCAACTGTTGGGATTGTTCTTTCCTTTAAGCCTGCGCAGTGGAATGCTCTACTTTTGGAGGGGGTACAGCAAAAATGTCCTGAAGTCGATGTTCCAGACTCTTCTGTTTGCCAGAGATAACACAACTACTGTAGTGGCACAGATAAGCAAAGTAGTTGTAAGGGCTGAGGCAGCTGTGAGAAATGCAGCATAATAAAAGAGAAGCTGTCAGATTGCATTTGACCTAAAATTGTAAAAATAACCTTTTTTTACAGCTTCAATAGAAGTATTTTCAGGGCTTATTAAAATAAAAGGCTCCCAACTAAAACACATTCTTTCCTTTTCCAAGTAAACATACTGGAGCGCACATGTACTAAATAATGCTCAACTACCAGCACCTGAGAGCCAAGATAGTCTTCTTGTTCCAGCCGCTAACGTTTGTGAGCATTGCTATTATCCATGCTCAGGAAAGCCTATTTTTTATTGAGCAAAAACTCACTTAGTAAAACTCCACTTTGTTAAAATGCTTTCTAGAAAGGGAACTTCCAAATTACAGACAGAACAAAGCCAGCAGGTCTGGTTTCTCCTGAACCAGTGCAGATATAAAAGTAGGGAATAGAGAGCGAAAAACGCATTAGACTTTTAAGCCCACCCCCCCTTTTTTGTGTGTGTAATTGAAGGTATCCTATGCTTGTATCTATTAAAATATATAGTGCCAAATCCAGTTTTTCTGTCTCTGAAAACAGATTTTGTCCCTGCAGTTTTGAGCGGAGGTTGTCCTCTGCATGGACATTCCCCGTGCACGTCCTGCTGTACACACCCTTTTATCTCTTCGTATGAAGTTTAAAAAAAAACAAACTTATCAGACAGCATCTACAAAACTGTAACTCAGCCAGCTACATGATAATAAAAGCCAGAGACCCTGGAAATAATTACATAGATTGAAATAACAGATCAGTTGGAAGAAATGGCTGGAGACAGTTCTTCAGGATTGGCAGCAGGCGGTTCTTGCAAGTTGATAAAACTTTTATTTTCTGTCTGTGTCTCCAAATGTGTTTGAATTATGCATATTTGAATTTCCCCCTGGTTTCACAGCCCAGCACCACGCTCTGAATAGCTGGCTGTGTCACATGCCATCTCGTATAGTCTCCGAGCTGCGTGTGTGGTCCCCATGGGATAAAGTGCTACCTTTTGGAAGTTGCAGAGCCGCTGCGAACAGTGGCTTGTGTCACAAGCACAAGCTCCCATTTTGCTGTGGCAAAGAACATATAAATAGTCCGTATAAATAGTGTTTTAAAATTACGTTTGAGCGGCACCGGGGTGGCTAGGTAATTAGAATTGCCAAATACCTTCTCTTCTGTGGACGGCAAAGGCTCTGCATTCCTCGAAGGGGAGCACAGGCAGGCGTTTGAAAGCAGAAGTTTTGTTTGGTTTTATTTTTGCTGAATAGGACCAGCACACGTCTATTTACTACTTCTGGTTAATCAGGAATGCTTTGAATTGTATTAATGCCGGCATCAGCACTGGGGCATGGAGCATTTCCATTTTGGGATGCATCTTTTGTGCACCAGTACTGGGCCTCTGCAGAGCTGTATCAGGCCCAGTTTTGCAGGGATTTTTATTTTTTATTTTTTTTGGTGTGTGTGCCCGTTTTTTTTTTTCAAAAATAAAGATGATCTCACTGTCATCTCAGGGCCAGTCCTTTGGCTTTATGGACTCATTGCCCTTGTGCCATGCAGTGCTGTTGCTTTGACCCAGGATCCTGGCCGTGCTGCCAGAGCAGGGTCCTGGTAGCAGCCCTTCTGACCTCAGCTGCTTTAGAAAGGGTTCCCTACTGCCTGGCAGTACGGTGCTTGCAGAGAGATAAGGCTTTTTTATCAGCCTGCCCTTCCCTCCTGCCTTCAGGAGATTTTGTGGAGTGTAGGAGCTGCTGTGGGGCAGTTTGTATATGGGGAGCATCCCAGTCTCCATCAGAGCAAGGGGGAAGGAGAGGTGCCCAGCACATGAAATTCCCCCTCACATCTAAAGCAGGGGGACAAAACCCACCCCAGGCCAGATGGATAAATTGAATGCTGTACTTTCAACTCATTTTTTAAACAGCCTCACAAAACCAAGCCATCACCTGCGTCAGTTCCTGAAAGCCTGGGCTCATTTGTGATCAAAGGAAAGCCCTTGTTCTTTGCAGAAGAGCACTAAATGCATTCCAGTTTCGGAGGGGGGCTGGCAGCACGGTGCCCGAGCTTTGTCAAACACTAAATTGTACATTCTGCATTGAATCATGCCCGGTTTAATTATAAACAAGGCAGCAACAGCAGGCAGGCGCATTTCCCCACTGGTCAGGACAGACAGGCCTTGCAGCGTGTGAGCCTCAGAGATGAGATCAGGTCAAAACCAGCAAGGTTTGCCATCGGATGTGGACACAGGGGCTCCTTGCTGATGCCACCTCTGGGTTCAGCTTCCAATAACCTATGAGATCTGGCAGCCCTGTTGATTTTAATGGGCTGAGAGTCACATTGGCAGGATCAGGCCCTGAAATCGAAAGCACTGAGATGGAGATGGAGATGGAGAGCATAAGAACAAAACTGAGAAATGCAATTGGTTTATTTTCATTTCCAGGACTGAAGCTGATCTTTTTGTAGACTTTCCCTAGGCTACTTCTGAGGCCACCCAACGGTTGTGCGTTTTCAACCAAAATAAAAACAACTGTTTAGGAACAAACTGATATGCAGTTGTGGCTGCTTGGAAGAAGAGAAATAAAACCCTGCTTAACAGCCTGAAGTTTGTTTGATTTATGTACGCCACTTTATTTAGTAAAGAAGAGGCTCCTATAAGCAGTGGAAAAAATTACAGTTAATTTCTGAAAGGCAAAGTCAGCAGCGAGTTTCAGACCGCCACTGCTTATATTTTGTTTCCAAATTCTATTTTGGAATCTGATAATTGAAACAGTATTTGCCGAGCTGGGTTGCAAACACAAATCTCTGCTTAAGCCCTTTCTCTGGTGCTCCTGTCTGCAGAGTTATTAAGGAACTGTAGGGCCTTTGACTGCTGTCAGATGGAGAAGTGGGAAATTGTTCTGTTTTAAGAAAGAAGTGGCATGCGTGCCTCCAGCAGCAGGAACACCAGCGAAGGGGAGGGAGGTCACTTAGGTGTGGTTTGGGGACTTCTCTTCTTCGCCCAGGTCCTGGGTAGGTCTCTCACCACAGGGTGAGCTGGGGACGTTGCTACAGCCAGAAAGAAAATAGGCATGAACAGTCAATCCCTAGCTAATGTAGGTTTGATGGAGGTATTGTTTGGTTTACTGAAGTTCAGGTTTCTGTCTATTCCTGCAGTCTTGGATCAGTAAAAACGCTGAAGCCGATGCTAACCTAAATCTGTTCAATGTGACAGAACAAGATGAAGGAGAATATCTGTGTAGAGCCAACAATTTCGTAGGCATAGCCGAAAAACCATTTTGGCTCCACATTCGCAAACCAAAACCAGGTAAACCACAGACTCTGTCCCAAGGCCCTGGCAACTGCAAGAATGAGCTATAACATTTTAAAAAGCTAGTGATTAAAATTACTATTCATTTTGTATTATACCCTGTCAACTGATGCTGAATGGCTTTATCTTATTTTCTTGCTAATTTTTTTTACAAGAATGTAACGCCTATACAGCAATTGCCATGGAAAAATTCCCACAATAAAATGACTGTCAAATTTTGCTATCAACTCTTCATGCTTTTATTCCTTTCCCTTCCTTACAGTTGAGTGCTGATAACAGAATTGCATGCTAATGACCTGTGACGTTGAGTGCTCTGGGAAAACAAGCTGTTTCAAGATTTTTGCCCCTAAAACTGATCTAATCGTTATGGACTGACTTCTGTCCATTTGAGGAGTAATTGGGAAATAAATATCAGCATTGACTCGTACAAGCAAACATGTTAAGCAGAGAGCAGTGGCAGTGTCATGAGCTCTCTGGTGTGACTCCAGCTGTTGCACCCCTGGAGGGTTTGGCACCTTCTTGTGATCAGCCAGAGTCACACTGCAGTATCAAGGGCTGTATAACAAATACATGGCTTAGAAATGCCCATTCTGAAAATAATTCTAAAAAAAAATGACAATTCAATATTCTTCAATGAACTAAATGTTTGTATGTACATTTGATCAGCACTTGAGTCTTTCCCCACTACCTCTCGCCTCCTTTCTCGTTTCTTTCCATGTTTCCTCCTTACTTTCTCTCTCTTCCCCCCTCTACTCACCCTACTAACTGAAAGTCAGTCATATTGTGGGGGCAATTTTTCATTTGGATGCTTTTGCTTGCATGCTTCTTTAGTGGGACAGAGTAAGAACCTGGTGAAGGGAACTTTTTTGCTTTTGACTACAGGTTGCAGAGGGGAACGAATGAATAAATGTGGAAGATGGGCCATTGGAAAAAAACAAACAAACAAAACCACTTTAATCTGCTTTTGAAATTTGCCTGTGGTGTCCTCACACTTGCTGGGATCGCGGCTTATTCTCTGTTTTCCCTCTTTCTATATATGTGTGTTTTTTTTCCCTGTAGACGGCAGGTGTTAACACAACGGATAAGGAGCTAGAGATTCTGTACTTGCGAAATGTTACTTTTGAGGATGCTGGGGAATATACTTGTCTCGCAGGGAATTCTATTGGTTTCTCACATCACTCTGCTTGGCTGACGGTGCTACCAGGTATTTCCTTCTGTGCTGGCCTCTCCTTCCCTCTCCAGGATGCTTTGACATTTGCTTTAGAAATGCCAAGTTCCTGCAGACACGTTATCCAGGGAGGGCTCCCCTCTGGGATTTGCCATGCCAGTGGCAAATCGACACAGCAGAAGACCCCTGTTGCATACTCACAATTGACAGATTTTGCATTTCATCCCAGGATTTAAATTATTATTGCAGCAATGGTACGAATCACCCAGTATCTTTTTAGATGTCGATAACTCAGAGGTGCTTACAGCCTCTGTATTAGGAGACTGTCTTTATGTTCCAAAATCAGTCACTTTGTCTTCTTATGCTGCCAGTGGGAGAAGGAAACTCCCCATCAGGTGGTTCCGTACACTTATACTGGCCATGTACAGTGGATCATCTTATGGAGGAACCTTTCTGTCCAACCTCATATTTCAACCTAAAATCAGATGCACAAGTAGTCGGTGTGAGTACACCCATCCCTGCCTGTAGCATTATTTCCGCTTCACGGATGAACAGGCTGAGATAGCGATCTCAAACAGGAGGTCGACCACAGTCATCTGTGGACAGAGCCCAGGAGTCCTGGCTCCCAGGGGCACTGAATGCTGCTTGCTCCAGCTGAAACCGATGAAAGCTGCCCTGGGTTTGAAACCAGAGGCCAGAGTGACCTCAATTTTGTGGTCCTTTCATGTGCAAAGCTCTCGCTGACAATAATGCCAGCGTGGAATATGCAACAGCAGGGGTCTGCCCTCCAGAAGAGGGGGATGAGGCGGTGCTGTGCCTTCACCTGCAGATTCTGCCTCCAGCTATGGGGTTGGCATGAGCGCAGTCCAGGAAAGCACCAGCAGTGTTCACATGGAAGCTAAGTGGGTGCTGTGCCTTGCAGAGGGTGCAGGAACAGACCTGGAGTATGTTCGCTAGGCCCTTGCTGAAAGTGCACTCAACATCCTATATCCGCCACTTTGGCTCACCAAGTCGTAGACCACATTTGTGTCTATCCCGCAAACACATCTGTCTCGGGATGTGTTTAGGAACTGGAAACTTTGGCATTTCTAAGCTTGACTTTGTGTGGGTGATTTGGTCATAAACACTTCTCCTGGGGTTCAAGAGGGTTTCTTCCATGCCTGACCCTGCTGCTGGTGGGATCTGCTGGTCTTTTCTCTGTTTATTTGCCAGCTCTAAAATAGTTGATCTGATCCTGTTTCTGCTTCTCTCATCCACTGGATGACAAATCACTTCCTCTGGTTAGAGCACTAATCTCTCTGTTATTTAAGAATCTCCCGATCCTGTCTCATTCCACCGTTATGCTGTTTTTACAATGTATGAACTCACACCTCCTATTTAAGCAAAGAACAAACAGGAAAAAAGAAAACCACCTGAAGTGGAACTTTATATTGAAGTCAGATGCAGCGAAGGACAGCCGTCTGTGCAGCAGCAGGCTCCAAAGCGCTGCCCAAAGGGAAGGAGGTGCAGGATCCAGCCCTCCTGGGGAACCTCTCCTTGTGAACCCCTGCCCTCGCTAAGGGAGGAGACGTGGAGCAGAGGGCAAGATGCTGTGAGCTGTGGCACCGACCTAGTGCCTGATCCCGAAAGATCTGGTAACCCTGCCCTGCAGGAAGAGATCACCGCCTGGCAGGATCAGGCTCTGCACAGCTGGCACACGGACCCACACACACTGGAGCAACCCCCGTGGTCACCCATGACCATTTCTCCATGTGCATCCTGGATACAGCCACCAAAGATCTGATTTGGAGCCTGCTGCTACCAGCGGAAGAGCTCCTGCTGCCTGCCAAAGACACTGATTATTTACATGAGATGTTAGCAAGCTAACCACGCTGACATGACTTCATTGTAAAGTTTTCTGCTGCTGACTGTTCCTCTGATACTGGTCTGCCTTTGGGGGACAGAAAAACAGTCCCCCTGTGTCCCCTTCCTCTGGTCAAAGTGCCTGTCCTGAAGGGAACAAGGGGAGAATCACAGCTGAGCCTTGCTGGTCCCAAAAATGCCTTGCTGTCAGGAGGCCACTGCTGATGGGCTCATGGCATTGTCCTCCTGGCTCAGCCACTTCTCCAGGCCAGACCTTCTGGCCTCCTCCGAGCAGAACTAAGTTTTCACAAAATAATTATGTAGATTTCTACCGTGAGACTTTTTCCCTTTGTGATGCCTTACCCTGGGTGCCCTTTGAGCCCCTTTGTCCGTCAGGGCAGGCACTGATCCGATGGAGATCTTCACAGGAGCTCTGGGTGCACACTGCATCTGATGTCAGTGCGTGTTGAGCACCAGACATTTTTGGAGGGGATGGATGAGCAGCAAAACCCAGTTCTGCAGTCCTTGCACATCCAAGGCACCCAGTTACGTGGTTTGGATGTGCAGAGAAAGCAAGGTGTGGTTCAGAGGGACAGCACAGACCCTTGAAGATGCCATCAGTCTAGAGCAGTGGTTTTCAACCTGTGGGCTGAAGGCTTTCCAGCATTATATCAAAGGGCAGTAAAATTACCCCCCAGAAAGGCAAACCAAGCTAATGTTTTAGCTACAGCTGCCGGGGGAAAACCACTGGCCTAGGAGGGTCCCCTCACTGAAGTCAGTCAGAAAATTTGTGTGGATGAGCAGGTCCTCCCCAAATTCTTTGCGCTGCATGTGTGTGGTTGCGTGTGGGAAGCTGCTGGCCCCATCCTGACTGCTGTCTCTTGTCGCCCTGCAGCAGAGGAGCTAATGGAAATGGATGATTCGGGCTCAGTGTATGCTGGCATTCTCAGTTACGGCACTGGCTTAGTTCTCTTCATCCTGGTGCTGGTCATTGTGATTATCTGCAGGATGAAGATGCCAAACAAAAAAGCCATGAACACCACCACTGTACAGAAAGTCTCCAAATTTCCACTCAAGAGACAGGTAACAGAAAGTAGATACAAGATTCCTATTCCCCCCTATGGTCATTCCTTTTTTTTTTTTTACCCCTTGAAATTTTCTTTCTAGGTGAGAAACTCTACCAGAAAGACATTGCCCAAGAGGGACATAAGTTGGCTGCAGTCTAGGAGTCTAACACCCTTTATTCATTTGTTTCTGTTCCAGTGGAGCAGTAGCTGGTGGTATCTGCCTTGGGTTGATGAGTAGCTCCCAATGCTTGGATGCCACAGAAAGCAGGTCTTGCAGGGGAACAGCATAACCCTGGCTCCCTGATAGAGGGGTAATTTGGGGAGCAAGAGCATGTTAAACGTGCCTGTTCCTGCCCTCACTGAGGTCACTGGCAAACACGAACCCATTCTCATGGAGGTGCAAGAGGGTTGTCTTTCTCCACGCAATTAGAGATACTCTGCCACATGTAATTGCAGAGGGGCTGGAGCAGAAGGCACCACATAAAACCACATAGTGATGGATACAGATATCACAGCTCATGGTGGGCAGTTACAGTGCCAGAATAGAAATCACTCCATAGCCTGTACGTGCACACGTACACACGTGTGTAGAAGCACACAGAACAAATGAACGGGTTATATCGCAGCTGCTGTGACTCTTCCCTGCTGGAGAGCACTGGGTGGCCTATCCCTCCTTCCCCCCAGTGAAGAACCTGACCACATGTGTCTAGATCAGCGCGTTTCTGCAAGGGTGGGGCAGATGAGAGGTGGAGGGGAGGGGGGATTTCCCATTTAGAAATTACCAGAAAGGTGTCAGAGGTAGCTCAGAACCCTTCAGTGATCCATCTTGGGCATGTTCCCACCCGCTTGGCTGTTCTGGGAATACAGTTGGCAATAACACTTCATTTGCTCTACCCAAGCAGGTGTCGTTGGAGTCCAACTCTTCCATGAATTCCAACACACCCCTGGTCCGGATCACACGTCTCTCCTCCAGCGATGGGCCGATGCTGGCCAACGTCTCCGAGCTGGAACTGCCTCCAGATCCCAAGTGGGAATTGGCACGCTCTCGGTCAGTCAAACCCAGGGGCCGGGTCCCCACACCTCCCGGGACTGTCACCTCCCCGGTACCCGCTAACGCGCCTGCTTGTTCCTCCCTCCAGCCTGACCCTGGGGAAGCCGCTCGGTGAGGGGTGTTTTGGCCAAGTGGTGATGGCAGAAGCGATTGGGATTGATAAGGACAAGCCAAACAAGGCCATCACGGTGGCTGTCAAGATGTTAAAAGGTATGGGGAGTCCACGGAGGGCAGAGCAGTATATTGCACTGGGGTTTCCTCTCTTTCCCTCTCTTTTGTACAAAAGAGTACAAACAGATCCAACAAAAGAAAGCAAAAAGGGCCTTTCTTCCGCTTCACCCACATAGCCTGGGGGTGAGGGCTGTCTCCTTGGAGAGGATGTAAAGGTGTAAATCTCATCTGGGAAAGGGAATGGGAATTAACCTGGTTCTCTGCCAATGGGTAATGTGATCGCTGAGAAGAAGGGGAAGCACCTTCACTTCTAGCCAGCTCCGTGAAGCAGTCTGCTCTTTACTCCCCCCATAACCAACACTGGCTATCTTAGCAAAAGCTTATGCAACAAGCTCAGGTAGTTTGCATAAATTCAGCTGCCAAACTCCTTCTGACCTCTTACTGAAGAAAATCAATCCATAACTCCTGAGAGGTGGAAGGGAAGCCAAAATGGGGGATGCAGTGGGCACCTCTGGAGGGGTCCCCATTTCCCATCCTGCCCCCACGCAGTCTGCGGTAACCACAGGCAAAATCACGCTGAGGGGTTCAGCTGGAACAGGCAGGGCAGGTGCTCTGGCAGTGAGCAGCCCAGGTCTGAGGTTACACGGGGTGACATTTTTCGAACAAAAATATTTCTTATCAGGAAAGGATTTTTAGATTTCCTTCAGTCCATTCTGAAGTTGTTTTTGGAAGCAGGAACATTTCCATCTCTCCAAACCAAAGCATTCATCTGGGGAGCTTTTCCCTCATTTTTCTAGTTTTGTAGAAAAATTACAGCTTTCCATGCAAAAACTACATTCCTTCTTCTGTCCCCTATCCCAGATCTGACTTTCCCCCATCTTTAAATCTTTGTCCCTGGAGACGAGGGAGGGAAACAATCAGTACAGAGAATGATGCAAAGTACCCAAACTGACTTTTTCTTTAATGTTCATTGGGATGAAACAGAAGATGAAGGGTATTATTGATCTCCATAGGAACATTTCTCTCCATTTATTCCATTTTTATTTTTGAACAAATACTTTCTTTTTTGTGATAGCAGTTTTTGTTTTTATTTTGATTCTTCTTCCCAAAGTAGAATAAAAACAAATACTGACAGCTTTTGAGTACTCTTTCCCCATCAAAGCCCTGCATGGCTATGCAGCAATTGTATTAAATACTTAACAAAACACTCATTTTCTTCCTGACGTTTTCTTTCTCTTCCTCTCTTGCTTTCTCCAGATGACGCCACAGACAAGGACCTTTCAGACCTGGTCTCTGAGATGGAAATGATGAAAATGATTGGGAAGCACAAAAATATTATTAACCTCCTCGGTGCCTGCACGCAGGACGGTACGTGCTCGCAGGGCAATGGGAGGCTCAGGGTGCTGTGTTTCACACTTCTGCATCCACAGCATTGCTCTTAGTGATCCTGCATGGCTTTCTGGAGCTAATCTCACTCCGAATAGGACCTGTATTTGATCAGTGCTGAAGGACTTTTCCTCCTTCCTCTGACTCATGCACAAATTAACTGTGTGAGACCTGACTGGGCCCTGCTGATGGCCGTGTATGTGGCATCGGTGACAGACTCCTGCCTGTTTCTGATGTGGTTTGGCTTGGGTTGCACCTTTCCCCGAGGTCCTCCTGTATGTCTTTCTCCTTTTCCCATCAGTACAAAACGATGTCCTGGAGAGGGGCAAGGTGTATGACTGGCCCTTCTATTTAATTATTCACTTACTGTCCAAAATGTCCCAAAAGATGAGATTTCAGTGGTCAGCCTAGCACGCTTCCTGTTTGTCTTCTGGATGCTGATGGTGCTCTTGCTTGCAGGACCGCTCTACGTGTTGGTGGAATATGCATCGAAGGGGAACTTGCGGGAATACCTCAGGGCACGTCGCCCACCTGGCATGGACTATTCCTTTGACACCTGCAAGCTGCCTGAGGAGCAGCTGACGTTTAAAGACCTGGTTTCCTGCGCCTACCAGGTGGCCCGGGGCATGGAGTACTTGGCATCTCAGAAAGTGAGTTGAGAAACCTCATTTGGTAAAAACGTTGGTCAGCCCCGTGTGTTCAAAGACATGCAGTGCTGTGTGTGTGCATAGGACAACCTCAGGCAAAGTGGTGCAGGCTTCTCCCTTTAGAGACCAGATTTTTCAGTACAAAAGACCATGGTGTTTTTGCAGAAGGCTTAATGTGTAGAAGCCTGTTCCCATGGGCCGGCTGCATTCATGAGTTATGCAGCTGAACAGCTCTCGCTGTCACTTGCAGGCCTGTTAGCATCTCCAAAATGCGTGCAAAAACACAAGCAGCCCGGACCTTAGTGCATGTCCTCAGCAGTTCAGCCTCTACCACTTGTAGAAGTAATTGGTTTTCAGATGTGTGATCCTGGGGCTCGTCCAGCAGTGGTCAGGGTGAGCATCACACGAAGTTGTGAGCTTCCACCTTGGGAGGCATTACCTTAGACAACAGAGTCAGGAGCTCAATGCACCGTTGTCTTTCCCCCCATCTCCCTTTCGAGATTGCTAAAGATGCAGGCACCAAGGAGGAAGCTGAGATCCTGCTTGCAGTGTACATGTTTGTGGCTGTCACCAGCACGTGTAGGCTCGTTTGGAGCAGAGCTGGCGGTGGATTTGGCATGGCCATGCCAAGGATGCTCCCTGGGGAGTACTTTTGGCGTTGAGCCGGCTGCTGTGTTTGCTTACATCGCACCTTGGGATTAGTCCTGATTTACCCTGACATCAGCAAGTGGATGGTCAGACCTTTGAGTTCGCTAAGCTGTGCACCAGCTGCTGTGACCTTTCTGGGAGCAGGGAGCACTAAGGCAAGAGCCAGTTCAGCTCCAGATTTCAGGTGTGTTGGCCCTGTGACTGCAGTTCAGAGTGGATGGTTCATGGTGGCTTTCAGCTCCCTCTCTGCACAGTGCGGGCTAATTTTAGCTTGTTTCTTGGCTAATGACTGTGATGTATTTTGGGTCTATTGGGGATGTTTTAATTTGAGGGATTTTTATTCCAAACATCAACCTGCATTCCTCTTTATGGAGGAAGTGGGATAAAAGCAGCTTCATGTCCCAGTAGGCACCCACAGAAGTGGAGGGTTTGATTTCACATCCATGCATCCCCTTTGGAGAGAAAAGCTGTGCGGCCGTGTCAGCGCTGAGGCTGTCAATTAGGTGTTGCTAAGAGGTGGCTCCCACCGAGCATGCATGATGCGGCAATGACACAGAGAGCGAGGAATTAAGCAGCGCTCACAGCTTTATGAGCTTGGGAGTCAATGAAACAGCAGCCCATAAACCGCACGTTGCTGTTAGTTCCAGGCACAAGCAGCTAACAAGCCCTTATTTATTGACTTGCTCACCTTTCACAGTGCATTCATCGCGACTTGGCAGCCAGGAACGTGTTAGTCACTGAAGACAATGTGATGAAAATAGCTGATTTTGGCCTTGCTAGAGACGTTCACAACATCGACTATTACAAGAAAACCACCAATGTAAGTACAGAACTGCCAAGCACATGCAGCTTTCCTTCTGGCAAGGAACTGCTATCCCTGCAGCTGCAGCAAGTGGCCCTCACTCCACATCTCCCTTTTTAGAGTGGCTTAGGAGGAAGGAAGCTGCTGTTGGCCTCACCTTGGTGAGGGACCGGAGACAGGCTGGTCTCAGGAGTCCACCCAGCATCCCTTTTCTTCCTGACAGATACTGCTGGTGCTAGCAGCTGGTTGAGAGGTCTCAGCCCTGCCAAGAAGGCTCTAGACTAAGAGAAACCAAGGTTTTTACCAAAGGAACCTTTTTTAGCCTGTTGCACTACTGTTCATAAAGGTCCTAAGGAGCCAACCTCTGGCCCCACCTGAGTCTTTGAGAAAGGAATATCACTTTTTGTGTTCCTGGAGCTACCTGTCTTTCATGCATTTCTCTCTCCTTTTTACAACCAAGCTCCATGGCTCCTCTACCAAGGGTGAGAAGATGGTCCCAGCCAAGGGTTGAGTCCCAAAGCAGTTTAGATTTTCTGTAGAGATGGGTTTAGGATCAAAGGGCTGGAGAGAAGACCTGTGTCTGCCCTGCAGCAGACGTTGACCTCTGAGCAGTCCGTGGGACATCCGTCCCCATCACTGCCATGCTGCAGAGCACAAAGCCCATCCTAGTGGTCTGCAGCAAAAGAGCAAAAGCCGCCACTACAACATAGTGCAGAGACAGCAGTGGAAGAGTTGAGCGTATTGCAGAGCTCAACAGCTTTGCAACTGCAAGGAGTCTAAATGCTCAGGCAGTCCTGCCATGCCCATACTGATCCCTTGCAATATCAAAAAAATTATTTTTAAAAAATTCTTGGGAATTTTGATTCCAGCTCAGATGGCTTTCCCATTTGAGCTGCATTGGACAGCTGAGAACGTAGTCCCATTTGTGCAGCCTGCTTATGTCCCATCTCTAGCTGTCTACCCTAGTGAGGCAGTGGGTCAGAAGAGGACAAAATCCTCCCATAGCCAAATTACACCTCAGACAAGGAGCAGTCCTTTCTTGGACTCCAGGGGCTAAGCAGAGCCCAAAAGAATTATGATTAATCTAGTCTTTGTCATCTCATTTCTTGTATGGCACAGTCAGGTTTATGACCCTGATGTAGAATGGCCCCCTGGAAACCTGGGTTCAGGCCTCCTTCAGACTTCAGTGGGATTAGGATTTAATTCTCAGAGGATCTGGCCCTTGACTTCACTCTAGGAAATTTCACCTGTAGTTCAGCCTAAGCAGGATTTGGACTGGGCGTCAAACTGCTTCTTCCAACCAAAGAGATGGAAAGTGTTGTCCTAAGCTCTCTGCTTCAGAGCTAGCTGCATTTATGAGCAATAGAAGCTGTTCCCACTCAAAGATTTAGATGCTCTGATATGTTAAACCTGCCTTGGCAGAGAAATACAGTTCACAGAGAGCATTTACTGCAAAGATTGTCAACAAAGATCCAGGGATCAAATGCTGTAATCTGTTTATATGTGGCCACTACTGCTCTGCCCAGTGACCGGGAAGGCAGATGTGGTTGTTAATGAAAATGTTTCAAACTGGATTAGAAAAGAAGATTCAGATGGTGCCGTTGTGGCTGGGGGAATATGCTGATGGGATGTTCCCATTGTCTTCCTAATTACAGGGTCGGCTGCCTGTGAAATGGATGGCTCCAGAAGCATTGTTTGACCGGGTCTATACTCACCAGAGCGATGTGTAAGCATTAACCAAACTTTTTTTAAAAAATAAAATAAAATGACAGCAAAATAAACACCCATGCTATCCCAAAGACAAACATACAGCTAAACTCGAGCGGGGCTTGCTCAGTGCTGGGGTGCCTGGGGATGAAAACACAAATGAATCCATTCCAAGCTGCAGCTTTGCACACGTGGTTTTGTTTCTCTGTTATCTACTTGCTTTTAACTAAGGATAAATCTCCAGTAAGCTGTTGAAAAATTCCTGGAAGGCAGACAGGTATTTCTTGTGCACTTTGTAGATCGGGAGATTCATCCTGCAGTCAAAACAAAAAAATCATGCAAAGAAAAAACAAAAACAAATAAACAAAAAAAAATGTAAAAAAGTTACCCTTGACTTCCTCCACACTTTGACCCAGACCCAGTTACACTTCAGTCGAGTACGTGAGATGAGCTTGAAATATTCTGCCCAGCATTAGTAGAGGTGAACAGAGAATATTCAACAAATATATTCTCAGACTAATTTTGCCGCTTCATTTATTTACCTTTATTTTTCCTAATCCTGTCTTATCAGTTTTAGTGCCTCTGCACTGTAAGCAAATAGCAGAGCCTGCATTAAATGTAAATCTATCAGGCTGCTATCTTAAAGATTGCTCTTTCTTTTTCCTGACTTGAATGGAAAGTAGAGCAGTCTGGGAAGCAGTTTCAGATCACATCTGAACTTCGCAAGGACTGAAGTAAGCTCAATATGCACACCGGCTTTTTTATTTCAATATTTGGATAATAATGGCTTTTTACAGTAATTTAGCAGACAGGCTGCCGGCTCCCCAAGGCTCACTGCTTGGACAAATGAATCATTTCTATTTCTGTAAATTTCACATACTTTGGCTTTATTGATCTTAAATCATAGTTTCCATGCTTAGGTAATGCTGCATTGGGCATGACAGATAAATCAAAGCTAGAGAACAGGAGAGAGAGCATGCATGAAAGAGAAACAGAGACAGATAATCCCTGTTTTTAAAAAGAAAATGAAGAAGGCAAAAGATATTTTTGAAAAGAGGACTTTTAACCAGAGCACAGCTGCAGGACTGGAGTGTGTAACATTAGTGCTCCGCTGATTTTTGTTGGGGTATTTTTCTCCCAGCTTGGCCAGTGAAATGAGTGTTGTAACAAGCAAGTTTTGGTATCAGCTTGCACAATTAGTGGCCTGTGGTTCCAAGCCTGCAATTCAGTGAAGCTGTGCATGAATAATTTGATTTGTTCCATTCAGTGGAGCTGGTGGAAGACCTAACAAAGAGCTGGGGGTAATAGATGGGCTGTCACCTATCTGATTAAATGCTCATTTCAATTTCAGACTTGGTGCCTGGGATTTCTTTGCTATTGAGTTGGATCAGCAGAGATCTCCAAGTAACTAGTAAAAATGGCCTAGGCAATTAGTCATGCTATTGATGACTTTGTTAGCTATGCATGGCTGCACAGAAATAAAGCAGAGCAGGGGGGGAGGGGATATAGGGGAGTGAAAAAAAAAAACTCATTGAATTTTAAAGATCTTTCTTTGGTTTCCAGCTGGTCTTTTGGAGTGCTACTATGGGAGATCTTCACTTTGGGAGGGTCTCCATACCCAGGAATTCCTGTCGAGGAACTCTTCAAACTCTTGAAAGAAGGCCATCGGATGGATAAACCCGCCAACTGCACCCACGACCTGTGAGTGGAAGGAGGGTGACCCAGCATCTTCCCCTTCTCCTCTCCCCGCTCCCGCTGCCCTCTGTCGCCACGGACCGCCCCAGGCCATGGCCCAGCCCTGCTTCGGGCTGCTGGGGTATCATGCACCTGCCTCGTTCAGTGGGTGGCAATTCGGCACGCAGCTCTGGTCCACAGCAGCACAAGTCCTCGTCCAGCTTTGAGAGTGCATATATGCATGAGGTGATCAGTAATGAGGGCTTGGCTCCACAAAACCCTCCTCATCCCATCCCCGAGGCGACACCACAGCCTCACACCATCCTCGCCCCACACCTTCAGGGATGCCGTCCTTGGAGCTGGGGCTGCGGCCCATTTTGTGTCCCAGAAAATGACATAGTTCTGCTCGGTTCCTGCTCATTACTTCAGCTCCAGTGGCTCCCCAGGCCAGTGTGAGTGGAGGAGGCTTTGCCTGCCCACGCTCAGCTGGGACCCGCCACCATCCCCTCAGCGCTGGGCTGCCTCCCTGCCGCTCCCGACATGGCGGACCGGGCTGGGCTGTGCGGCTCCCCTCGCCCACAGCTTTTCTCTCAGGTGGACGGGATCTGGGGAGGCGAGCCTTGCCGTGGGTGACGGTCCCCCTTTGCTGTCACACCCCACAGGTACATGATCATGCGGGAGTGCTGGCACGCCGTCCCCTCGCAGCGGCCCACCTTCAAGCAGCTGGTGGAAGACCTGGACAGGGTCCTCACCGTGACATCCACCGACGTGAGTGTGGTGTTGATGGGGGGTACACGGGGAGGGGTGGCTTGTCCCCAAGGGTTCTGACAGGTCTGTCACCTTCCAGGAGTACCTGGACCTCTCGGTGCCCTTCGAGCAGTACTCGCCGGCTGGCCAGGACACCCACAGCACCTGCTCCTCGGGGGACGACTCGGTTTTTGCACATGACCTGCTGCCCGACGAGCCCTGCCTGCCCAAGCACCCCCCCTGTAACGGCGTCATCCGGACGTGACGGTCCCCCTGGTCAGACGGACGGACGGACAGGCAGTGCACCCACCCCGGTGCGAGCGTGGGGTGCCGAGGACAAACCCGTAGTGAAGGATGTATCCGTGAAACTGCTCGGCGACGCTGAAAGATTTCTGTTGTTGAGCTGTTCAGGGTGAAAAAAAAAAAAAAGGAGAGAGAAAGAAAAAGAAATCTTTATTTTTTATTTTCCCATTTGCTGTATAAAAAGTCAAGAAGCACTGTTTGGCCTGAAGGAACTAATCTCTTGCCAAGATGATCTATCGTGTATGATTTTTTTTTATATATTTTTTATTTTTTTTTTCCTAAGTAGAATGTTAAACCTGGGGGTGCTGACCTGCAGCCTCTACGGTCACATGCCGAGTGCCAGAGTAACCGATCTGTGCCTGCAATACGAAGAAGAGAAAAAAAATCTTCCTTTTTTTTTAAGAAAAAGCTAACAGAAAAAAAAAGTGTAAAGAATGTAGAAATTCTTTGCTTATGCAATCTGTACATGAACCTTTTTGGTGGAGCTGAAAAGCCACGTTGCCTGCAGGGATTCATATATTTATAAAAATATCTATATTTTTGTTGTTGTCGTTTTTATAGCTTTGTGATCTTGTTACCCAGCTACATAGAAGGAATCTTTTTTGGAAGAAGAAAAAAGAATAAGTAAAACGCAAATAGTCATGGAGAAAGGAAAAGGAAAAAAAAAAGAGACAGTCAAGTCATCCTAATTGGAGGAGAGCATCACCCTGCCACTGGCCAGGTCCCACAGGGACCAGGCACCCATGCGGCATCTCAAGCCCTGTCCCGACTTGCGGGAGCAGCTGTTTTGGGGGAAATCTCGCTTTCTGGAGACAGGGGTTTGCATACTTCTGCTTGCAAGGGCCGAATTGGAGAGGAGCAGCTCCTCCAGCCCTTGGCGCCAGCGGTTTGGCTCCATCTACGTGCAGTGACTTGGAGAAAGAAGTTACGGGTACCTGTAGGCAAGAGCCTTTAACTTATATCAAAAAGGTTTATTCCAGAGAATCTGTGTATATATCTATAAATATATCCTGTATATATATAAATAAATATATGGAAAAAGAAGAATGTATAATACTAATGCAACATAAAGCAGTACTGAGAGAGAGTCTCAAAATATGAGCATTGCAATCTAGGATATACTGATCTGGGTGAAAGAGAAGATTCTTTTGTGTTTTATATCTTCACAGTTTTGTTTTAAAAATTGTACCTTAACATGTATATTTGTAAAGTTATTTATAGACATTAACATATCTGTTCATTGGTTTAAATAGTGTAGCGTTACTGTAAACTTTAAATTTCACTGAGTTTAAGGGTGTTTTTTTTAACTTATTAAAAATGGAGAAAAAATATATTAATCAAGTTTTTCTTTTGTGTTTATGGGAAATATTGAAAGAATGTATAGATGTACAGTCCTTTAACAAATTATGTTTAATGTTATAAATATATATATATGTATTCATTAAAAAAATATTAGTTTATCCTGGATTGCAGTGAGCAAAGGTAAGTTTATTTTTCAATACATCACCAGTGGTTAAAGCCAAACAAATAGCAGCAGAGAGATGATTTTTACATATTTCAGAAAAACAGGGCCAAGAATTCTTCCATCAGTTTAACCACTGTGCATTAAGGGGGCGTGGGTGTTTATTTTTCTATTTTCGAATGAAGGTATTCTTTGTGGTCGAGTTAATAACGAGTACGCAGTAAAGCGAAATGTTGACTTTGGATGATTCGCATTAATTTTTTTTCCCCCTTTGCCAGTACTGTTGTATTTTGGGCTTAAGAAATACCATGTGGGCAAAATAGCAAGAGAAGTGACACTGTTTGCAGGGGAGAAGCAACGACTGCATATTTCTTTTGCATCTAACACATTGAAAAATGCCAGTGATGCCTAATTTTCTGTGTTTAAAATGCTGTGCTGTTTTGTTCCTGTATGTCAGATAGCAGTTTAAAAGCACACGAGTGAACTAGAGAATCTTAGCGTGGCTCAAGCTGACGAGGGGGGAGGTTTGGGTTGGCTTTTTTGTTGTTGTTGTTTGTTTGTTTTTTGTCCAGAAGACTTTATCTACTACCATGAAGAGGCAAGGATGATTGCATCCTGAATTCTTTCTTTACATTTTCCTCTGGTGCATATTACATATCAATGTTTCAGAATAGCAGGATGGCAGCATCTCATTTTAAGTTTTTTTTTTTTTCCTTCTTAGAGCCACAAAATCCGTATCCTAAAATAAATAATTTATAGTTTGAGGTTACTTCAATGGAAGTTTGAGAAGGTAGATTTCTATAGATTTTTGTTTTGTTTTGTTGGAATAAAAAAGATTTTTTTGGTATTTTCTTACAAATGTCTGCTAATTGTGTACATTCCAAGTACTCGAACCGTTGAGTTTCATGTACTGAAAAAAGAAAATGTACAAAACTGTGCATGATTTCAAATGTTACTAGATATTATAAATATATATATAATTTATTGAGTTTTTACAAGATGTATCTGTTGTAGACTTGTTGACTTAACATTTCTTATTCAATGCTTATATAGTTTTATAGCCTGGACTATTATCTTTAAAAGCTTAAAAAATTAAAAAATTCCAATTTTGTTACATTTTATACTGTTGATGTTACAATCCACAGGTTTGCATAGCGTGATTTTTCAATGAGCAACTCTGTTCAGTTTATTTTAATACTGTATTTCTGTGCCTGACAGCTGCAGCTGTCAAAGGTGTGAGATGAACACTAAATAAAACTATTCTGCTTTTGTTAACATGGCAAACTTACTTTTACCAAAAAAAAAAAAA
>VXAA01000710.1:364082-394342 GCA_013399115.1 Anseranas semipalmata
AAAAAAAGTCTAGTCTGCGGGATCTATAGTGACCAAACATGGAGGTTATATTTTATACCAGGAGGGTATATTTTACAGTACTGCATCATGAATCCTGGCCAGCACCGGTTTTATATTTATAACTTTATAACAGTTGCAGATTAGCAAGGCAGTATTATTTCTTTAGTAGTGGGTGTATTTATATCCACAGAAGCCATTGTGTGCATGCAGGAATAGAGGTGTTTTTTGCCCCCTCTCCCATACAGCACTAAGCATACACTCCTAGCTCAAGGGCAGGACTTGCTGATGAAACCTCAGCTGTGGATTTATTCAGACCAGGAAGCCTCCCAGTGTTGTGTTCAGCCCCGCCATGCACAAGGGGAGCCCCTGCTGGGACAGGGAATGCGGATGCATCCAGAGCAGGCACCCAGCACCTTGCAGGTTGGGTGCGAGGGACCTCATCCTGCCTGGCGTCCAGGGAGCAGACCCACATTTGGTTCCTTTGGCTTTGGGGGGACGTGCAAGGGAGCTCCCTAAATCCTTCCTTTGCTGGCAGCAGACAGGGTGCAGGGGGGTGTTCAGCTTGGGGAGCGTTGGGTGAATCCTACCAGCATGGCTATACAAAATTAACAGACTCCTCCGAGTGATCCTGTCGAACTGCTTCCCAGAAATGTCAATTTTTTTCATGCAAGTTTATCCAACTACATGTAGCCTGCCTACAGTAGCAGGCATTTGTAGTTTTAAGAAAGTGGCCAGGCATGAGAGCAGCATGGGGGTTCATGCATCTCTGCAGGTTACATCTGCGGCACTGGAAGCAGCATCACCACCATTGCTTCCTAGCAGATTTTTTTTTTTTTTTTTTTGAGTGATTGCATGGTATTTAGGTCATTTCCTTGCCATTGTAGGAAAAACCTTTTTTAGCTACCAAGATGCACTGCATTGTGGGAGGAGAAATCTCGCTACTTGCAATGGATTGTTTCTATGCTTCCAGGACACGCTGATGGCCAGCCCTGCGCCCTGCCCCAGCAGGAGCAGCATGGGCTGAGGGGTGATCTCTGCTCGTTCATCGTGGCAGGGTGGTGAGGGTGCTGTGCACTGCTGGCCACCAGGGTGGGAAAAGAGGGAGAGGGGCAGAGCTGTGGTTAGCTGCGGTGTGTAGCACGCCCGTGCTTTGTAGCTGCCGAGAAAAGTCCTCCGAGCACATAGCAAAGAAGACAAAGTCTGTCTGTGGCTGACCCGCGCATGGAGCTGGCGTGATGTTTGCTTTCCCTCTTGGGTTTCATGATGTCATTCTTCCTCTGCCGGCCTTCATGCACAGCACTATTTGCTTGTGGGTTAGGGAGGGGGGTAATATTTTACTTTAATTGCCCTACAGTGCAGCCAGTTCTTAGCCGAGGATGAATATTCGTCTGGCTGCAGCAGGCGATGTGCATTTAGCAACACGCAAAACAATCTCAAGGACCATTTGCGAAGCTGCTCAGGCTGCATCACTGAGCGTGTGTCCCACCACAGCCATCACAGCTCATCCTCCCCTTCGGTGGCTGCAGCTTTCCACCCAAACCTTATTCCCTTTCCACATGAAAGAGGTATTTTTCAAAACAGAACAAAATGTCTTTTTTCCTCTGTGGGTAGCTACATGAACAGGGCCTCACGCTGATCCCTGTGACCTGTTTCATAGCAACATTCAAACAAATTACTAATATTGTAATATTTTACGTGTTCTTGTTGGTCACAGTTCCATGGCGAGCCAGGCAGGATTTGGCAAAAGGAAGAAAAGTCTGAAGCCCTGCAGGTGTCAGTAGGAGATGGAGGCAGCTAGAACTAAAACAGCAAAGTTTCCTGGTTCCTGGTGCCATCTAAAACTCTTGAAGGAGGTGTCTCCTGCTGGTGGACTCGCTAGCAAGTTAGTTCCTCTCAGAGGGTACCTAACCTGCAGAAGGGGAAGGTGGAGACAGGGGTTGTATTGACGTGGAAAGGGAATAGAAAAGGTGAATGCTGGATCAGCTCAGCATCACAGAGCTGTTAGCAATGGGAGGACACAAAGGAATGGCCAGAGGAGACACCAGGCGCTGAAGTGTTTTTTAACAGCTTCATGGCCCGGGACCATGGGCTCACCAAGAGAGAGGGAAGGGATTTGTCACGCTTGCCTGTATTCTTCTCTTCCTCCACTTTTTCCACCACACTAGCTCTGAGCATGGTTTTACTTTCTCATGCCTCTGATTTAGTTTCTCTGTTTCATCACCATCGTGTTGTTTTTCACAAGCAGCATCTTGGGTGTAGGCAACACATCAAGCAGAAGCATCACCATGCCCTGCCCCAACAAGATTATTATCTAAAACCGAGAAAGAAGTCAGTGTCCCAGCAGACAGCAATAAAATCAGCTCTGAGCCCTGCAGGGACATTTGTGCCCACACATGCAGCTGTGTGATCAGCTCTTCTTTCTGGTGCCCACCGAGGATCAGACCATAATCATTGTGCCTGTCCCACATCCTTTTTGGGGGGCAGCAGCATGCAGGAGCATGGGATGGGAAAAGAAAACATGCAAGGAGAAGAAAGATATCTTACTGATTGTGCCAGTGGAATTGGCCCAGGAAAGATTTTTCTGAAGGCCATGATCTGCCTGCTTCCCCCTACCAACCACAGCTTGCTCAAGGTTCCTCACCAGTGCAGGCAAAAGCGGTTTGTCCACCAGCAGGGAAGGACCTGAACTGGGCGGGGAGAGCAGGGAGAAGGGGCAGAGCTGGGGAGATCCCGGGGCGGGGGGGAACAGCGTTTGCTTCTCCAGCTGCTGCTGCTGGCCCCGATGACAGAGACTGAAATTTTTAAGTTGATTCTCCCCTGGCTTTCCTCTGCTCCAACAGGGCCTTGACATAGCCAAAGCAGGCAAGAAAATCAGATATTTTGGCAGTCCCTGCAGCAGTCCTCTGCTTGTGAGACATGCCACTGTTTGGCCTATGGCTTGGGCATGACTAGGGCACAAATGAATGTGAAATGATGTTTTTTTGGGTGCCTTTTCCTAAACACAAGCCCAGCACAAGGCAGAAGAATCGAATGCCATCGCTTCAAAGATAGAGAGCCACCAGGCTGGCAGAGCCACCGACACCTCTGCTTTCTGCTGAGCCTGTCCCCACCTCCTACGGCAATGTCAAGAGTGACAAGAAACCCCTTGGGTGAGGGTGGTCCAGCTCCTGCCACACCACTGAGTGAATATGAGCTGCAACACCGAGCTGCAATACCAGCACAGCCCCGGTGCATCTGTCCCAGGGAAACTGCCAACACCAGGAGAGGGGCGGTCACTGCTGCTGCCAGGCAGGGTTGGGCTGAGGTGCAGCTTCCCATTTCCAGCCAAGGGCCACATTCGGACAAGCACTGGGCACCAAACTCAGGCAGTGAAAGCAAGGGGAAGTTTGGCACCAGCAGAGAAGTGTGTGCCTCCCCACCTCTGTGGCACTGGGGTGCACTTCCTACGCATCAGGTCAGAAAATCAGGCAGCACAAACTAGAACTGATGCTGAGCAGCGCAATACACACCACGGATAAACACCATATGCCCTCTCGGGTGATAACATAACCTGTCTAGCTGTAAGTACAGACATTTAGCTAAATGCCATGCACATTTGCCCCTGGGGCTCCCTCACCACCTGCATCCCCTTGCGGCATGCTAGACTGATGGTAGCACTGCCTGATACCAAACCTGTCTCAGGTAGGCACTGCATTTGGGTTCAGTCTGCCCTGAGCTAAAGTCAACGTGGATGCTAATCAGAGCCTTCCAGACATTAGAGGCTGGATTACAGAGCTGTACAGGTTGCAAGCAGGGGTGGTGAAACTTGTTACCTTTGACTCATTCTCCTTAATACTAGAGGAGAGTATTGTTGGGAGAAAATCTAGGCTGAGAAAGGCAATATAAAACATATCACATGCCCTGCAGTCTCTGCCAGACTTGTAGAAGTGGGCAAAAATAACAAATGTCTTCCTACAAGCCCTCTCTGAAGCTGCCTCAGGGAACCAACCAGTTTTGAGAGTAACAAACCCAAAGTGATCACAGCCTGCATAGATCTTAGCGCGAAGCTCTGTGGACAAGCAAGATTGTGCACACATGGTATGTTCTCATACATCCAGAAAGGCTGCCCGGACAACCAGGATCCAGCCAGAAGCTTGCACTTTCCCAGGCATCAACGTTTGCTCTATCACATAGCTCCGGTCCTACCAAAAGAGATAGAACCCAATCCAAGAGAAATCATTCCATGTCTTTCCTGGGTAGCACCATGGGTATCTTTTTTTTCCCCAATATAGACAATAACTTGTTCAGAAAATGATTCTTTGTGCTGACCTTCCTTCAAACACTTATCTAGTCTGCTCAGAAAAGCAGAAAACCTGTTTATTGGTTCCAACCAGTTAATGTTGATTTTTCCACTTCCACACCAGTAATAAGGAGGAGGCAGGCAAATACAATTTTCTCCAAAAGTAAAAATTAGCTGGTCTTGGTAGAAGTTGTTTTCAAGCAAACCCTGCTATTAAATCTGCTTTAGTTGTACTGACATATAAGCTCTTGTTATTATTGGACACAGGAGGGGGATACCTGTTTTCGTTCTCCTGTGCCTCCCTGCAGCGTTTAGCTCCTTCAGCCATTTCTGTCCTGCAGAAGATTGCAAAACTGCACATTGTGGCGTTTGAGGCCATTCTGGAGGAACAGACTCAATAAACAGTGATAGGAGTTCACTCCTGATCATTGCACACCTCCATCACAGGGTCCCAAAACAATCATTTACCTTCCTGTCCCAGTGTAGTGCGTACACATCTTCCACAAGCGAAGACACACTCGGGTACCAACATTATGTGGATGATGCTTACCACACCTTCACTGCAGATCACCATAAGGACTGAGCAACTCAACAGGATCAGCTTTTGAATGCATGTAGCTGATTCACTGTGGCCAGTGGCTTCAGAGGATTCCCAGTTCTCCGCCAGTCTCAGTTTTTTGCCTAATACAGTCTTCTAGGGATGTTTTCTCTCATTTGAGGTCAGTGAGGAGTTTGCCTTTTCTTAGTAGACAGCAATCTGGCCTCCACCGCACACCGTCTTGTCCACCCAAAGGAACTACAGCAGGGCATTAACTACGTGACCATGAACAGGCACTGCTGAACACATCAGAGGATGGGATGTTTGGCTGGTGAGGGCAGTGTAGAAACCAGAGAAGAGCGGAGATGGGCACATGGATGGATAAAGCTGAGTCATCTTCATACAGGGAGGGAAAGGACCATCTGCCAGATGGTTTCCCAAGACAGATACAATCCCTTTCCAGGTACTTGCAAGTTCACACGCTGGGAATGTGCTACTGGGTCCCTTCCAACTCAGGATATTCTTACTGTCAGAAAGGGGCAATCACTTATAACCTGCTTGTGAAATGTTCAAAATTGTGGCAGTCTGAATGGCATCTCAGAGTTCATGTTGTACAAGTAATGCAGATTTCTGCTGCTTATTCTCCCTTGGACAGAAACCATATAGCCAACTCTACCCCGCACAAGAAAGAGAGGAGATTAATTTCAGAGATGATTGATCTGGGCATTATAAAGTGCATCTGTGGAAACACCCTTGTCAGTATATACATTCCTACCTAATGCTTCTGTTGGAGGTTATGGCTTGCACATGAAAAACTTCTGCAAATACCTCCCAAAGGCATTTATGGTCAAAATCTCGGAGAACACCTGGAAAATCCAGAATTGGACCATCTTAATGAGACTCTGCAGTCTCCCTCTTCAAAAAGGCCGTTCCATTCAGAACAACCCCCATTGCCCCAACCTGGGGTGTATAAACACCCAACTAATAAAAATCATCCGCCAAGCAGCCTTTCAAGCTACCCAATGAAATATTTCTACCCCAACAGAAGAAGTGGTGGAAACTCCTGAAAATTTAGATCATGTTTTGCAAGCATTATCACCTTCCAAATAGCCCAGGAGAGAAAAGAAGAGGCTACGCAATATACCCCTAATGACCAGGGAATTTTGTCTGACAAAGCAAACACCAAGGTCTGAAACCATCATACTTGGCTCCCGAACAGCACGGTGACTACTAGATAAAAAATGCAGATAAATAGAACACACATCGTCAAGCTGATGCCAAACACAGAGATCCAGACAGGGGTGCAGGTCCCTGGCTGTAAGTGAGGGGTGCAAAGGAGCTTCCAGCTCTCTTTGCACTGGCTGAGCAGAGATGTTCATGGGGGTGAGTGGAGCTGACCAAGCTCTGGACCTCCTCCGGTCCAAGAATGGCAAAAACTGGTGTTTCAGCTAAGATCAAAGCTTGTGGAAAGGCTGGCATACCTGGAGCTGTGCCAGGTGGGCATCACTCCCTTTTTATTATTAATATATAGTCATAACCATTTGCTTGCTAGTTACAATTTCAGCATACGAAGAGTTTTTCTGGTAAATGTGCTAGTAAAATGAATGCTTTTAATATTGCCTACCACTTTTACTGACGTTTACTACTAAGGTCAGAACTCTGCCTTAAACTGGGAGAAGTCTCAGATGGGCTGAAACATTCTGGATACACTCTTCCACCTCCATTTATGCCCTAATTAAATTGACTTGTGATAAGATTTTTTTGTCACAAAGTTCTCAGAACATAGGGGATACATGCACACTCGCACCACGTTTTATTTTTGTTAGGAACTATTAATTATTTGTGAGGATCACATTTTTTTTCTCTTTTAGAAAAATAAACAGGAGGTAAGTAACCTGAGCCAGTGGCAGCCTTTGGATAACAAGTCCACTTCACGCAATGCCCCACTATTGGTTTTCAGTCTTTGAGAGTGATTTTAATGACATTTTCAGGAATTAGGTTTCCAAAAGCAAGGCTGTTATTGGATATCCAGAAAATAGAAAGGTAAATGCTGTATTCATTACAACATTACAATGTTATGTTGGCAGAGAAATACTCTTGACTTTTCCATCAGCCTTGTACTTAAATATAGAATTTAAGAAATTTTTACAAGGTTGAGGAAGGGTAAGAAATTATTGGCAAAAGGGGTGGTTTTGAGGTTACAGAATCCAAAATAGTTTTGGTTGGCTGACCCAAAGCCGGTTAATTTTCCTGAATGCACCACAATCCTCATGTAGGTGGTACTAGCTCATGTTTGCTTTGCCTGGATCGGTATATCACATAGATTTTGTGAACAGGGAAGATCTTAAGCGCAGTATGACCCCAAGGAGAGTGAGCAGCTCTCCAAAAGGGATACACTCATCCTCATCATCAAAGTCAATCTGAAGAAACCATGTAAAAGGCAACTTTTAATTGTTAGGCAAAATTTCCAGCAAAGCCAAGGGAGGTTTGCTTGTGTGGGAGGGAGCAGAGAAGCAAGGTCTCCGTGCATGCGTGAGCATGTAGAACAGGGCAGAAAAACAGTTGTTTATGCAACATTAAAATTGAGAAATGAAGCACTCAAGAAACGTAGCGTTAGGGTTGAATGCTCAGGTGTAATGTTGCCTGCCGGTATAAAAGGTTCAGCGTTGGTGCATTTGTACATCGTTATGGATCCATGCAACAGGCAGTCTTCCCGTTGCAGGGGAAGAAACCTGTGAAATATGCCAGGGTTGTTCAGTGACAGGACAACCTTTGATCATCCTGCCAATAAATAAATAAATAAATAACACAAGACTTTAATATGAGACCTCACCCTCTTATGGCCCTACACTTTGTGCTCAATCTCCAGGTCTCTGTGAGCTGTGCCTTGGTGCAGGGGTCACTTCACACTCTCAGCAGCAGAGAATTATATCCAAAATAAGACTATCACTTAGCTGACCACAAAATGTTTCACTCTGGATGCCAGCAGCCCAATAAGACTCTCAAACTGTCACCATTGATTTTAGCTCCTTCCCGCTATGCAGACACATTCTGGGGAGCTGGGTGTGCTGGCTGGGGGCTCTGCAATGCCACAGCATGGGCAGCCCCCGCACACACAGCCCTGCACACAGCAGGTCGTGGGACCAGCCCTTCCTAGGCAGCATCTCCTCTGGCAGCTGTGTCCTGCACTGCAGTACCCGCTTCTTCATTATTCCCGGTAATTAGCTGATTTCTGGCTCTTGCTGTGGGATGCTCCTCATGGCTGACACATACCGAGCCAACTGCCCCTTCTCGCAAGCACAGTGCTGCAGGGAGCCCTTACAAAGCCCGCATCATCCTTCAGGATTCAGCTGTGCAAGACAGTCAGGGCAAGCACAGCACCACTGCTTATGGTGAGAGCTTTTTGAGAAATGAGAAAGTGTGGCTACAAAGGGACAGATCTTCCACATCCATGTGCCTTTCAAACTTCCCCGTGTATTTTGCATATTATTTCAAGTGATCAAATCTAATGCTGATCTGACTTTTGTTTATTTTTCTTTCCTCAATGTCTGAGTGATTCATTTGGCTCAGAAAATGGATTTCACTATCATTTCAAGCAACTGCTAATTAGAGTGACTGAAACCTAATACTTAATTCCAGCCTCCAAGAAGCCAATGGTTCACATTAAATATCAGATAAGGCAAAACATCTCAGTTAAGACTGGCTATACATTTGTCAGATTTCTCTGCAGAATTCAAGCACGAGCAAGATACAACCAAGGCAGAGGAAATCAGATATCACCAAGCTCTCAGTAACATTCAAGGAGCATAACCTGCTCCATTCATCTTAGGTACCTTGAAGTTCAGGCACCAATGAAGCAGATTTTGGGTGGGAGATCTAATGCGCAGAAGTAGTGAAATAAAGCATTAATCATCAATCTCTCTATTTTCACATCATAACACCCCAAGGTGCTGAAGTGAGAAAGACTTTTGCAAATTCATTCGACAAGAGCAATGCAAGCTTGAGGAACTGGGTGAGTTGGCAGCTTGTCCCCCAGGTAGGCAGAGATAGATAGGGTCAAGTGACAAAGGGGGGCACTAGAAGGGCCTTTCAGATCTCTGCAAATTCTTTCAGGATGGTGCCAAAGCTGCCAAACTTGACAGCTGAGCTTCTACAGCTAATTAACGGAGTTTACAGACACTGAAACTATAGCGGACATTTTCAGAAGGGCTGAGAGCTCAGGCTCCCAATATGGTGCAAATTAAAGCAATAGCTTCATTAACTATCAGGTCATACAACACATTGCAGCAGTAACCCTAGGAGCTGGGGCATGAGGACCACTGGCATTCAGTGGAGGATTAACTTCTGGGATCTTCAGCTTTACCCTTGCCTGGATCAGACAGCAGAGGTATTCCATATTTTTTCACCACTCCCTTAAAAAAATATAAGACTTACAAGACAGAAAAAAGAAAAAAAGACATTTTACTATTGCCAACTAACATGTGGATTTAGCTGTCTCATCTTCAGATGTTCAGGTTTGAACCATTCTTCTGCCTGACATTAAACCTCCCATTATTTAGCATCTGCCCCAGAAAGCCAAACGTTGTTTAAGGGCAGCTACAAACTGGGCACAGATTATCCCAGTAATCCCATGCACAACCATCCCAAACAGCTGAGCAGAAGGAAACCCCCATATGGAGCATTTCAAGGCTTTGGGCACATCCCAGCAGCTATTTTTTCTGCAGTCCTGCTGCTTCTGTGACTCTTACTCTGGAGTACACCTAACGCATCCAGTTGCCCTGGAGCCAGGGCTTTACCTGTGCTCATTCACCATAAAACCCTGTTGTTCTGTGGGAACATCTGCTCATTTGTGCTCCACCCAAACACCCCACACATTCTTCAGAAATTTCTCTTTCTACAGATCTGGTTGCTTCTTGCCAACAGCAATATACACACTTGACATGCTAAGAAAAAGTATTTAACAGGAGGGGGGGAAATGCGTTCCTCGTAAATTATTCTCGCTGCAGGATGAAGAGTCACAAACTAACACTCCTGTACTTTAGGAAACCTGTTTGCAAAAGGAAAGGAGCCTGACTGAGTCAGTTCAGGTGAAATACCTGCCATTCCCTCTCCATAATATGCTTCAAAAAGTATTTATGGCAATTTACCCAGGTACTATATTGAACACTGGTCACTACTGGGTTAAGCATGATGGGGTTGCTGTACAACACTCCAGGAATGGTACCCCCCATTTGAATCCATACTTGGTGAGAGACAGGGGAAGGGATTTCTACCAATTCTTCCACCTTGGCTTTTGCGAAATGGGCTGCAAATCTGGGGCTGGTTTCTGGCCAGCTCTCATCCTTAGCTCCCTGGGGGTGATCCATACCTGATAACAAAGATTGAATTTGCATGGAAGACCAAGAGCCCTGCTCTGGTGGATGTGGACGAAGGCATTGAGCTGTGCCAGACAAATACAGGGGATGATGCTTTTAGAAGTTTTCTGTATCGATAGACCCCCCACAATCACAATTCCAACACAAAGAAGCAGGACTATTAATTCTTAGTACTTTTTAGTCTAGGTCACCAGTTGGAGCTCTTTTTATTTCATTTCTCATTGTTTTTTCTTTGTAACTATGAAGTTTAAACATCATCTAATTTCATTACCCCAGCATCTGAGGTTTCCAAGAAAGGAAGCAAAGATGACAGTTGCCAAACATGCTTTTCACTTACATTTAAGTATAAAACTTTTATTTTGTTTAAAGAAAAATAAAAATTTTCAGACCTGAAAATATCTGTAAGTTTTGAAAATCTAGCTAATGGTTCAGTTCTGACTGCATTTGTCCCCCCTTTCCTCCACTCTGATGATGCTGGTGTTACTTGGAGTAGCACGACCTTTTAAATGTGTGGTGGTGACTGACCATTAAAACCCTCTGTAAGAGCTGGTATTTCAGTCATTCCTGTGCTTCACATTTGATCTTCAGCCATATGAAAGCAAATGAGTAATACTTTAATATTTTGTGGCTAGTCGTGCTAGATTTGTTGCTAAAACTTCTTCTCCCAGATGACCCAGCGCTATTCTCTGGAGCTTCATTTTGAGTTTGCAGTGTCTCTGTGTTTTTCTCATCAGAATGTGAACAACAGTCTCTGTCTGAGTAGACACGGGCAGAAAGCCTTTCCTGAGCTTCTTATTTTTAGTCTCACTACTTCAGTTAAGTTTCACAAGACAGAGATATGGCACTGAGCATTGCACAAATGCCTGGCACCCAACCCCTGCCCTCCAAATGACTGCTCTGGCAGGGGCTGAGATAGAAAACCAGGCTGTAGACAAGTCAGACGAAGAGTACTGGTCCTCCAGCACCCAAAAAGCCCATCTCTGATTCCAGGCCCTTCCAGTATGGTCTCTGTAAACCCAGTCCAAAAGAAACACCGCTTTACTTAGTCCTTACGTGACTGGTCCGAGTGTTAAGCAAAAGGGGTCATTTGTTGGAGCTATCTTCAAAGAGCTGGTTACTCAAGAGCTGCCTCTGGTTGGATGCTCAGTGCCAGGGAGGCTTGGTGGACAAAGTTTCTGTAAAACCTGTTCAAATTGCAGCACTGTGCTCCTTCCCTTCACTCCTACAGTTTCAATTAATCCAGTTTGATTTAATCTTTCATAATTGTGCAGTACGTTTTTATTTAAATTTGCCTCCAGTCTTCTACCAATTAGTACATCCATGCATAAGTGATGGCAGTACCTCAGATCTCGCTGGACTGCCTTGCTCACTTGTTTCACCATCTTCAGCTTCTAAAATGCTCTGGGTGGCTGCCAGAGACTGAGCATTTCTCCCTCAAATTCCAGACCATCTTGTGAAAAGCCTTTTACCATCACATGAGTACTGCACTGAAACACCTCTGCATGCAGGCAAGAGCTGCTAAATCATCCATGCAGCCACGCATCTTATCAGCCATGCTTTTCCCCTGTTACTCTTAGAAGTGGTTCCCATAGGAAGCCATGTGCTGATTTTGGCTTGCAGGAGAAACTTAAGACTGAACAACTGTTATCGAGTTGTTTGAACTGGGTTCCAGCTCGGTCTCTGCCATGTTTAATAACCTCCATAAATTGCTTAATTCCTCTATAAGATTAAATAGATGGTTATGCATGGTGCTCTCTGGCTTCCCTGTTATCAGCGTGGTAACACTGGGAACTCAGCCATGAACTGTGTTGACCGACTGCTAACTGCTATCCAGGTACCGGCTGTAGATGAATCTAGGGGCCATCACAGCCTGTTGGCTTTAGTTACGGAAAGAGTTTGTCAAAACAGCCTTCAAAGCCCACTTTTCTGACTCAAGATAGAAGATTTACCAAGTCCCTTAGATGTGTATGCATTGCACAAAGTCAGGTCAACAAAAGTAAGGAATGAGAGGCTGAGCACACAATCCTCAGCTCCTCACATTGTGCCCAGGATGGCCTTTGGCACCTTCAAGCTATCTGCATTCAACCTGCACTGATGTTGAAAGAGAAATTGAGGGATCAGTAAGTTTTTCTCTGAGTTCCCCATTGTTCCTGCTAACAACATTGTTGAGATAAATGGGTTAATGCTCTCCTCTCTAACAAAAATCTTCATAAAAGTGGATGACAATTACAACTATAACGAACAGACACCAACTAGAGATGAATCAGTTATATACTTTTTACTTGTCTGGAACTACAGGTTATGTCTACAGTGGAAAAGTTCATCTTAGAATATATATTCGTTAGCATGATTAGATCAACACCACTACAATATTCAATATTACTTTGCCTTTGGCATCAGCAAGGACATCTGGGCAAAACAGCATTTAACATTATGCTAGTTAAGGCATGTCAGATAATATACTTTCCAACACGAGGCATTCTCCCACAACAGACAAGCCATAGCAAAGGAACCAGTTTCAGTGGTCACTGAATAAAAGAAAGTCTCTCTGAGGTTACACATATGGGATGGGTCAACACCCACCCCAGCAGGAGCCTCTCATAGCAGGCAGTCCTGTGCAACGGCAGCTTACAGGAACAAGCCCTAGAGCACACCACCAGCATCAACAGGAGCTCTGCACACTCCTGGCAAAGTCTGAAATATGGAAATGGGCAGTGCTGGGAGCTCTCACCTGTCTTGGGAGCTCTTGGAAGCTGGTTTCCAGCTGAACTACCAACTCACACCCGCTACAAAAGGACACCAGATCGGTCTGTGTCTGTGCACTGGCCACAGACACACTCACTAGCATGACCCATCTGGACCTGTCCTGCTTCTCTGTGGACTTCCCCAGACGTGGGGACAATGTCTGCACCGCAGTTTCCATCAGACTGTGCTCCTTCCACTCCTGTCATGCTTTCTCAGAGCTGATGTTGTGAAGGTTTCAGTTGCAAATTCTGTCTCATATTATCCACTTAAAAAGCTTTCTTATTTTCAAATGCTCCCTCTTCAGTGGTTACAGGCACTCTATCTGTATAAGGATATATCAGATGAGATGCAAATGCTGTAGTTGAATATCCTACATACTCAAGAATAGCTTCTTGGTCTGATGGAGCTAGCAACCTTGCTGTGCCTGTAGGATGTTTCCTCAAGCTGCTGCTTATGCCCAACACACAAAAAAGTGAAAAGTGTCTGTTAGGTCAAAATACACACACACTTTAACCCATTCAGGAGATGCAGAGAGAGATAAAAGCTCACAAAAGGACATTATGATAGCAAAAAAACTATTCTTCAGGCAGAGATCAACTTAGGTCAGTCAGCACAACAGCGTTAGCACAGCATTGGAGACCCAACTGATGAGCATCACAACCACTTGGACTTCACTCAGTGAGCTACAGGCTATGCAAAGCCAACTCCACCAATACATAGGCCACCTTCAGAGGCCCCTGAAGGCTGCTGTCATCCTCTGAACTACATCTACATAAACACACCTATCATGCATCAGGGTACAGGCACTGCTGACGCTTTCCCCAGCTGTAACCCAGTCCAGGCACTGGCAGTGGGAATTGTCCTGCACTGACTCTGCCCTGCCAGAGGATTCCCCAGTGCATGGGAACTCTTTCTCTTGGCAGCTTAGCCAGTTTTTCTGGTTTGCTTTGCATAGCCATGGTGGAACAGAGTAGCTGGTACGGCTGCTCTGAGCAACTGACTCCTACCCAGCTGCCTAGGAAAACTACCATGGGAGCAGACATGAAATTCAATGTTTCAGAAAGATTTGGTGTGGCAAAGTTCCTCAGCCAACAGCCTAAGAAGTCCATACAGCAGAAGTTACTTTCCATCACTGTGAGGAGAGACTTCTAACCAGCATTTCAAACTTTGCCTTATCTGCCATCCCAGATGTTTGCATGGGTCCCTTCACCAGAAGACCTGCATACTGCTCTCTCTTGCCGTCATTGGAAAAGATGGCAAATTAAAGTATAGGCTAAACTAGATGAAGGACAACTGACTCTAAAAGAGCCTGTAGCTGTAGGAGCGAAGATGGGAGCTTAGCTGAGTACCACTTCAGGACCCCCATCCAAATCCATCTTTCCTCCACAGTGGAGTGACTGAGTGCACTGCCTAAATACCTACACACAGGGTGTGCTGCTGCTTTCTCACATGCACTCCTTCTCCTCTGTGCTCTCCCCCTGTACCAGCAAAGGTCTACAGAGTTCTCAATAAGCCAGAGTTCCCAGGTTGCAATGCCAGAAGACAAAGCCGATTTAACCACTCATGATCTTTGGAACCTTGAGGCATCACATCAACCTCCCACCCTACCTCCCCTCTCCTGGCCACACACCTTTGCTCTGTTCCCTATTAAGAGACTCCTCCACGAGCCAATTCAATGCATTCAACCAACAGAAGACTATTCTACCTCTTAAAGAAGGGGCAGTTCGCTGCTGGGCTATGAGTGAACAGCTCAGAGAGGGAGCTGGCAACGCCAGAGGGAGCATGAAGGGGGCATGGGACCACACAGCCTGGGACAGAGTTGGGAGGAAGGAGAAGAATGAGCTAGGGTGTTGTCCTAGGTGAACTCTTGGGTTGTCTTTGGAGGGGCTTTTGGGTTTCCCGGGAAGGGAATCCTGTGTTGTCCTAACAGGGGCTCTTGGGTTTTCCCCGGGGGAACTCTTCTCATCCTCCAGGTGTTCTCCATGCAGATGAACAGGACAGGTTTCCCATCCCATGTTGCTAGCCCTATGCCAGGGGCAAGGGTTTCCCCTGTCTAGTTGACGACAGAAAGGAAGGCAAGAAGCCCCACACTCCAGGGGTTTGCAGCCTGAATCTGATATGCAAAATGTCCCCAGTAGAGTCATGAGTTATACCAAGACAGATCCCCCACATCATCAGAAACAGCAGCACTGCAAGAGAAATGTCTTTCCAGTCACAAGTTTCAAAATTATTTCTATTTGCAGTGCAATGAATATGCCACTGGCAGGGGTTGAAACTCAGGAGTTAATGTACTGCAGGTTTATGGTAAACGAATGCTTCTGGAGTCATAATTCATGTTAATTGACAGAAGCTGTCTGCAACACTATGAAATATGCACATCATAGCTGCAAAACAGGAATCCCTGTGTGCATTGGAAAACAAACAGCGCCTTTTGCTTCCAAGCGCCGTGATTACTTTTCTTTTTCACATCAAATAAAAACTGCTAGTTATATCTGCAACTGAAATGAGGTGTGAATAGTCAAAGATGCATCTGTAAGGAACCAGCCAATGCAAGAACTGGAAGAGGAATGTACCTGAGAAGCAGCGGACCTTTCCCATCCTCTCCACACTTTGATCATAAAACGTTGAGCAACCAGTGAGCTCAGGGCAATGCAAATCATCAGGCAATTGCCATTTGTGTGACCCATTTTCATCACTTCATTATAAAAAAGGGGCAAACTGGGGCAAACTGGCTTAGCTCCATTGACTAGAGTGCAATCAACCCCCTAAGATTTGTCTGCTTGGAAAATACATATATTCTATGAGTAGAACCACTTTTAATGACTGCACTGGATTTGCAACCTTATAGATACATTTAGGAGGAGCGGTTCAGTTCCTTAGTGAGGAAATTAGTTTGAAGGCAGTGAGGGGATGTACCCAAGGACCTTTACTGGGAGAGCTGAGCCACAGATAAGTTTGTGAGACATAGAAATTTGTGAAGTGAGATTTGAAATGTTGTGTACAGGCCTTCCAAAACAGCAAGGGAAGCACCCTGAAAATTTCCATTTTGTCAAAGTACCTCATCACATCAAAGCACAGCCATCCTGTGAAGACATTTGGGTTTGACAGTGGAAGTTGGAGGAATCCTTAGCCAAGAGAGGCATCTTGTTATGGTGTGGAATTTTCTTTCAAATGAGCTTTTTGTCCCTAAACTGATAATATTAATAGATTATATTTTAGGAAACCATTCTAAAAAATCTGTCTTGTTCCTATGGAAAATGAAAGCTATCTTGGCAGCTATGAAAGCTGTCACAAACAAAATTATCTGTTTACATCAATAGCTGTAGGGGACAATGTTTGGCCTAAGAAAATCTATCCTAGAACAACAAATCCAGCTAATGGAAGTTAGCTCTTACTGTAGCTGGAAATAGCTTTTCCCCATTCCTTTCCCTATTAATGTTACTGAACTTCAGTAACTTCAAAGAAATGTACTGAGAAGCAAAATCCACCATCTAGATTATACACAGAAAAGTTTTTCTTGCCACCACTGAGGTTAGTCAGATTTCTTGTGCAATCCTATGTCATGCTGAACAAATCGTTATAAGAGCCTAGGGGTGGCCTTAAGGATGGGACATTCACCAGGTTTCTTGTCTTTCAAGCACCCTGCCCCACCATCCAAAGAACCTTTCCATCACCTCCAGTGCGATCAGGGAAAACCCCCATGGACTTCCCATGTCCTCCCCTCCCAGCACAGCCCACCGCCCTCAGCAGTGCTCCTGAAGTAGCGAGGAGCTACGCTGCTCCAGGCTGGTGAAGCAAAGCCTGGGCAGATGCAGGCTGGGGCCTGCATCCTCCCCATCCACGGAAGGGGAGGAGGTAAGAGCCAGTGTTGCTTAATCACAGACATTGCACAAGGCTCAAGAGGTTCTGTCACAGGATGGGGGGCTCACCGAGCTTCTACTGGGTTTTGCTCTGAAATAAAATTTTACTTAGTCCTGACTAAATTTTTCTTGCTTTAACATACTTGCTTTATGCTTTGATAAGCCCCAGGGTCCAGCTTTATATCTTACACCCCTTATGCACTGGGAGGAGTAGTGGGTGTCTTGTTATTCATTCACTAACTAATGGTAGGACTCTGCCAGTCTCCTATACACCGAGTCGTTCCTTATTCCCAAGAGGGATCCTGACACACTCAGCACAAGCACCCAAAGATCAAGGCATTGCAAGGCTGTACACAGCGGGCAGGATTTGGCCCAGGACATCATTATTGAGCCTTAATTAGTCCCTTTTGTTAGCAGAGCCATTCTGCTGCTTCGCTCCTGCATATGCAGTAAAGAAAAACATGAACAATTCCTTCCCTGAGAGGCCCATGAGCCCAGCCCTGCAATCACCACTCCCACAACTCTTCCTTAACTTACACAAGCAGCTCCATGTGTGGATGAGGTTGGAGGATTTGGGGGATGAGACCTCAGGTAATCCTGACCTGACCTGACTCACAGGGGGGAGGAAGGAACTCAGTCCAGCTGGCTCCAGAGGTCGTTCATCTTGCCAGAGGTACCTTATGCCAGTTCCTTTGAAAATACAGAATTAATCATCTTTCTGATTAAGTTTAGATACTCCTAGGAGAAATAAGTCAAGGCTGAAGATATAGTCAAAAAGGAATGGAAGAGGAACAATAAGTGTCAGGGCAAATTGTTCTCATTTGGGAGCTCTGCTGAAAAGAGGTGTTAAATTGCAGGAGCTCGGTGTTTGCTGCTAACAGCCCATGGCCTGTTAACCTTTCCTCTCCCACCCCAACCCAGATGCTGAGTGAGCGCAAACAGGGCTTTTCATCTGTTTTGAACCTGATCCTGCACCATTCAAATCAGCCAGGCTTTGTCATTAGCCCCAAGTTCACAGATGGGGAGTGAACACAGACCCCTACATGTTCTGCCTGTCCTGACTCCAGTGAAGAGAGCATTTCTGAAACATGTCAGCTGAAATATTTGAACAAGCAGGTTTTCAAATCCCAGTGTGGACAGAAGGAGCTGCTTTTTAGCAGGTGTTAGCAGGAAAAGATAAAGCTGCTCAGTTGAAAATATGTCATCTTTCATTTAGAAATGTGTCATTACAAGTGTGTTAGCATCTTCACGCCAAGTCTGGACAAGCCCTGGAGGAGGAGAGTGGCTGAACAGCGAGGCGAGGGAGTGGGAACTCGCTCTGTGGGCAGCCCGGTGCTGCAATGCTTTGGGTAGGGGAGAGAAAGCAACTCTCCTCCAACAGGAGCATTTTAAAGGATAGGAGTTTAGGAAAGTAGTTTGCATCTGCCAGCATTTTACACCTGCTCCAAGCAATGTCTGAGGATCCTGTTTGAGGCAGCTGTGGCCACATGGAGTCTTTTCTGCACTAGGAACCCCAAGGCTGATGCTATTGTGGGAGCTAAACCAGGTTCAGCAGCAGGGACCACTACAGGAGCCAGACCCAGCAGGATGGATCCAGAGAGGAAAGGAGCTCAAGAGCTCAAGCTCTTCTTGAGAGAAGAGCTTCTTCTCTCTCTCAAAAGCTCAAGCTCTTCTTGTGCTAGCCCCTGCTGCTGTAGTTGCTTTGGCATACAGGCTGGTATTCTGGATCCAGCACACTCAGAGCAAAACCCAGCCTAGTCATCTTCACATCCCTCCATCAATATCCATGAGAGCTTCAAGTGCAGGGTTTGCCCGGCTTGTATTTCTCCATGCAGAGTGGCTGCACAGTCCTGTTCACTTGGCATTTACCCAAGCAGCTGCTGATACAATCCCGAAGAGACACAATAAAAAGGCTGGGGGAATGTACAAATTCAATCTAATGTGGAATGAGGGACCAGTTAATCCGATCCTCAGAGGAGTACAAAAATATTTAATTTCATGACAGTGTTGTGAGGGCTCCTACTCTAAGACAAGAACAGCTCTCATCCCTTGGATCCAAACTCCCTCTTTGCAGACATGCCCAAACAGCCAGTTCTGAAGCCAGCTCCCAACCTGCTGCTTGCAACCAGATTTTGTATTTTGAACCATATCTATGTTTGGCACAAAGAAATGGGTATAAACCCAAGCCACAGAGATACCTAACAGCAGCAAAGACGATGTGAATTGTGATGCTCAGGTTTCCATCCTGTTTCCTGGGCACACCATGCTCCCATCCTAACAAATCCAGCGTGACACTTCAAGTGGAGTTTCCTCTTGAATGGATTTAAAGGATTATTAAACAAGTTCATGAGACTTGAATGGAGTTACAAAAAAATAACTGGTCATCAATGCCAGTGTCTCAGTATCCAAGACAGATTTCTAGAGCTATATTCCAATCTGCAGGTTGGATGAAGAAACACTCAACCCATGTATGGGGAGAACAGAACCATGAGAACATTAATCCTGAGAGTTCTCTGACTATTAACATCAGCACTAATTACCATCACCGCAGCTTTCACCCCAGCCTATTCCTCCAGGCCTGTACATTAGCTCACAGCTTCCTGAGTGAAAGCATTGCCTGGCTTGCTGTAGAGCCTTGTCAGGTCTCCTAGCCCTCCTCTCCTCACTCTGTGCCCCAGGTATCTGGATCCTGTGCCGACCCCTGTGCCAATTACAGCTGAGACAGCTGTAATTGTGTTGCCACAATATTGGATTAACAACATGGAGATTTTGAAGGTACATCACGTTTTTTATTTCCTATTTGATGAAAAAGTAGTTGCTGAAAACTACATTTTCATCACCCAATTTAAGGGGGTGATCAAAGTTCTGTTATTGTGCACGACCTGAGCTGCCTCCTCCTTGGATAAAACAAGAAAAAATAATTTCCTGTCCAAATCCACAAAGTAAGCATCCCTGAACAGGGACTTCCACCATCACATATTGTCAGGGCAAATTGAACAGGTTACACCAGCATAAAGCACAGCAGCTGCTGGCATCTTCACCCAAAACACATCCTGAGGGGGAGGTGGAAGCTCTTAGCACCGTGGCAGCTACAGCACTGGGCCAAGAAACAGCAAACTGTGATCCAGCTCCTCCCTTGGGGTGAGGGGTCTCAAACTCACTGCTCTCACAAGGCTGCCCTGACCACCACCCTGAGGAAAAGCCTGAGAGAAACCTCCAGCACAGGAGCTGGAGCTTCTCTGCAGCCAGGAAGCCCTAAGTGACAGTCAGAAATGAGAGCAGACAAGAAGCAATCTGCCTTTAGCCTCCTGGCTGCAGCACTCAGCTCTAAAGAAATGGAAGATCGAAATCATTTAAAATTCAGCCCTCTAGGAAGTATAAGACAGCTTCAACTCTACCTCTAGTGATTTTACTTAAATGACGCAGATGCTTTAAGTGCCTCAGACTCCAAATCCACTGAAAAGTTGTGTAAAGGTAAGGTATAGAGAAGCAGAGTTTACTAAGAAAAAGCAGTGACTATACTATGGATTTAACTTTTCTCCTCAGTTCTGATTTATTGAATATATTCTCAGTAAAAGACAATGCCTGTTTCCAAGGAGTTTATTGCCCAGATGAACCATATAAAGGGTGAGCTTCACATCCGGATGCACAACATGTTGATGGTGGGAGGCTACGTTAGTCTGTCAAGCACCAAATCCCATCCAGGAGGTCACACAGTTCCTCCAGAAGTCAAGCAGATGAAGCGAGCTTCATCCCCTGAGGCAAACAGTTCTTCTGAGCCATCTAGGGACAGATTTAGATGTATGGAGGAGGCAAGACAAAGTCAGTGTACCATCTCTGTGGCTATTCGTCAGGGCAAAGCAGCTTGTCCTCCACTTTGGGACATGAGGAGGGACAAACCCGGCTACTACAGCCAGCTATCCCAGCTGCAGGATGAGCCTCATGCAGGGTGCAACTGAACAAGCCCTTCAGACACCATGTGCTGCGTGTGGCTCAGTCCTCTCCTGTCTCCTCGATATGGAGCCAAGCAGGTATATTGAGGATGTGGTCACTGATGAAGCTGGGGGTTTGAATGAGAAAAATGATGGAGCGTGAGTTATTTAAAGCAAGGACATTATTTTTCCCTTACATTTGTACAGTACAGGGGACCGTGATTCCTGACTGCCAGATATAAAGAGTTGTGTAATAAAATGAGAATAATAACAACAGGTATGGCCATTTTAAGGAAACTGAATGAAATACTGTACTTTTAGGTTGAGTAACAGTCACGGTTTCCAGAGTTCTATTAATAAAGGAATGATTTGTCAAAGGAAATTACATTTCAGAAGTTTTTATGTACACTGGATGAAAGAAGACAAAATACATCTTAGATGCAATCCTAAGTTAATAGGAGGGAGCAGAGGAGTTATATTTTTTCTTCTCTAGTTTCTGTGCATGCTCAGCCTTTTACCCAAGGGGATTATCTCTCGCTTAACATGTTAACATTAAGGCTGCATACTTCTCTGAAGGATATAATTCAGTGAAACACAAAGTACTGAGCTTAATATAAAAGTAAATGGGTGAAATTCTGTGACCTCTGTGTTTTATAGGGGATGAGACTAGATGTTCTAATGGGCCCGTCTGGTCCTACTGTCTGTAACTCAATCAATGATAAATGACTTCTTGGGCATTTTGACTTTTTTTTTTTATTATTTTTGTATCCCATGTACATTGTTTTTGCATCTTCACAAGTAGATAAGAGATTTAGGGACACCAAATTGAATTAAAGATCCGTATAACAACAAATAAATAAATATGCAGTGTTTTTGCTGACAAATTGAGGGTATCATGGATCAGCAGTTTTATTATAGTCTCAGAGAGAAAAGATCAAACGACAGATCAATGCATCGGCTTTTAGTTGGTTTTAGATGGCATGCTTAGGGATTAAAAACTCAAAGGAATTCCCTTCAATCTCAGAGAGTTTCCAGAACATGTAACAGTTTTAGGTCAAATTATAATAATTAACTTGAGATAGCATGTTGACTGGAGAGGAATTTTGCCAAATATAATTTTGCACATCACTAAATACTGACGTTTGAATTCAGAAGGGAAACTTGCTTTAACTTACTTACCCACAAGTTTATACAGGTTCGACCATTGAGAGGGAGGTTGGTCCTTGGAAAAAACAAGAGCTGAAAGTTGTAACGTTTCCCAAGTCAAATGGGGAGTAGTCCCAAGAGCATGATGTATAATGCAGCAGAAAGAATTTTTAAACATATATGGACTCATGCTGCCATGCAGATAGACATGGCCTCTTAAAACTCTGATAATTAATCAGCAACAGGATCATTAATCAGTACTTCTGTGTTCTTCAGAGATCTCTGGGAAATGATAAATGTAAAAGCCAGGGCTTATTTTCTTATAGGCAACACATTTTTGATAATGAATAGATGGACAATTGACAGGAAAAGAAAATAAAATCTCAACCCAAAGCTGAAATTTTGTATTCTCATTAAACAGCTGCAGTATCACAGCCAGGTAGGATGGCCTTGCTGCAGGAGACACCAGGTGATACTAAGCAGCCTGCATCAGATAAAAAGCAAAGTTATATTAAGAGGAGAAATAGTTGTTTTGAAGGCCACAAGTAGCTGTTTTTTAATCAGAAAATATCCATCCATTGTTGCTCCATATCCAAGGGAATAAGCAGAGGTGGGCTCAAGCATCTACACTGGCCAGACATAAGTTGTATTCAATTTTATTTCCATCCACGTTCCTCAAACTACAAACTGTCATTGCTCCCTATCACTCTGCAGTCTGCTTCATCCCTTTCAAGGAGATGAGGCAGCTGGAAAAGTCATTTCATTAAAAAAAAAAAAAGGCAAAAACAACAAAAAGCTGGCATCTAGGCTCCGGCTTGAAGAATTAGACAGTCTAACAATCACCGGGTCAATTCAAATTAAGCCGAACAAAGAGCAGACGGCAACAAGAAGATGAGCTGAGCGGCTCGGTGGCCGCTGCCTGTCCTTAATTCTCTGTTGACTTTCGCCAGTGCCTTGTCAGAGGGGGGCTGCAGCATTTGACCCCCCGTTCCCAGGCGCAGGGAGGGAGCTGGGGACACATGCGGCAACCTTAAAAAAGCGACTTCTTCCCCGCATGCCCCAGCCCTGCCATGGGTGACTGCTCTCCCAAGTCAGCCTATCAGGAATTTATTGCCTCTTCTCCATTACCCGGCAAAGAAACTGTCACACAGATGTTGGCATTGTAACTCATTCAGTGTCACCGTGGGGTTCTCCGCCATTGTGTCCCCACACAATGGGGCGGCATTCAGGGAAGGGCATGGCGGGGATGCGAAGGTAGCCCCGGGCAGGGGCCGTGCTGATGTGCTCTTTGTTGGGCTCCTGCTCCGAGGGTCTCGCTTGCCCTTGCACTCCTGTGAGCCGGAGGCAAGGCCCGGAGAGGAGCCGGCAGGAAGGAAGGATTTTCTGCCTTTTGTGGGCTCTTTCTGTGCTATTTTTGTTCTCTCGGACGGCTTTTGTTGCCCAAGGTAATGATCCTTGGCCCTCATTCATATCTCTGCTTTTGTCTGGGGGCCTTTGTAGGCAACGCAACATGGAGCCCGCTAGGCCCAGCACCGGGGCCAGCCCCTGTTATCGATATAGCCATAAATAACCAGTTACAAGTTACAGAATCATAGAATCACAGAATCACAGAATATCCTGTGTTGGAAGGGAACCACAAGGATCATCAAGTCCTACTCCTGGCTCCACACAGGACCACCCAAAAATCAGTCCCTATGTCTGAGAGCGTCGTCCAAACACTTCTTGAACTCCGGCAGTCTCGGTGCTGTGATCACTTCCCTGGGGAGCCTGTTCCAGTGCCCGACCACCCTCTCGGTGAAGAACCTTTTCCTAACACCCAGCCTGACCCTCTCCTGTCACAGCTCCATGCCGTTCCCTCAGGTCCTGTCGTTGTCACCAGAGAGCAGAGATCGGTGCCTGCCCCTCCGCTCCCCTTGTGAGGAAGGTGTAGGCCGCCATGAGGTTGCCCCTTAGTATGAAATCATCATTGTCAGAGTATCGGTGGCAGGTTATGCAAAGGGTTTCACAAAGAGATAGGAGATGTAACCCAGCTCTCCAAAGTGTCTCCAGGAATACACCCCACCAACCACAGAGATGATGGTGTCCCAAAGCCTGGTCAGGACAAGCATCTTCACAGGCTGTCCCACAGCCATGTACTGTGGTCTCCTGGGCTTTTTTAGGTGTACACACACTCCTATCTGTGGGGAAGGACAAGAAAATGGGCTTCCAGGAGTGGTGTAAACCAAAGAAAAACTCTCCCCTTGACCCTCTGCAGAGCCTCCTGGGAGGATGCTCTCATCTGTTCTTGTGTTCCTGCCCTGGCTCCCACAAGGGGACAAGCTGCCAGGAAACACGGCCACACTGCTCTTTGAACACACATATATACACATTGATGTGAAACAGCAAAACCAGCTTTGATCCTTAGCAGCAGAGTGTGCTCCAAGGCCACATCCTTCCCCCCTAACAGCACTGCCAACACCAGTGACATCCTCACCATGCTCAAGACAGAAGGGCAAAACACAGATGGGGACAGCTCATGGTGACATCACATTGAAGCTTCCCTGACACTCAGTGCGAGCTTTGCTCCAGCTCCCTGTGCTGAGCTCCCCCAGGCTCCAGACCTGCAAACAGTTATGCAAGTTCTCACATGCATAATATTAAGCATATTTGTTTTTGTTTTTTCAGGTTCAAGGCCTTGGAGTGTAAGCTCCGGAGGGTAGGGAGGCTCTGCACTTCAGACATCTAAGGCACCACACCCAGCCATGAGGAGGAGGATTTTTTATATATATATATATGTATATGTATATGTATATGTATATGTATATGTATATGTATGTATAAAATATATATATATAAAATATATATATAATCTTTTTTTTTAACTCCCATCCATCAGCTCAACAGCAACAACGATGCCAACTGAAGTCTTTCCACTTGTGCAGTTTTTACAGTCTAAAATTCACCACGTGTTTAACCACGACTCCTTGGCCAGTCCCTGCAGCACCCAGGTTCCCAGGTGGTCCCCAGCACCAGCACCAGCCAAGCCTGCAACTGTTTAGTTTCTAAGCCCAGGGCAGTCAGGCCAGAGTGGATACAGGCCAAATATAACATAGACACACACAGACTTATATTATATAAAATACACATACACACTTGCACATATTTTATATATATACATATACATATGTATATAAAAATATATAAACTCACGCACAATATGTGTGTTTAAAATAGAACACCCCGATCAGAAAATAAAATATTTTACTGCAAAGTGAATGGATTTTTTTAATGCTTAAAAAATGCATTAAAGTATAACTAGAACATTAATGAATGCTTGCTTAAATGCCGATGAAATACAGTGCTTCTTACTGACTGTACAAAAAAAAAAAATTACTGTTTATTTATATCACTACTAATAGGAAAATCTCATTTGGAGTGAAATATAATACTTTATACAGAAGGGGCCTAAGCCTTCATGGCCCACCAAGATGTCCTCAGCAGCAAACCTATGGTACAGAGGGCCTGAAAGCCCATGGCCTTGCTGAATGCAAGCTTGAAAACCAAAAACGAACTGTTGAACATAAAGTTCACCCTCCTAATGGGGTCCTTTTGCCCTCACGAGGCTCCTGAGCCAAGCAGTTTCCTCTGAGCCTGCCTCCCACACCATTTTTTTTTTTTTAAGTTTTCCCCTTAAATGGGTGCCATCTGCTGCAGAGAGCTTCCTGGTGCCCCCACAGGCAAGGTGGCCTCCCCAGATAAAACACTTCTCCATAGGACCTGATGTACTGTCCGTGATGCTTGTGTTTGAAGAGAGGACCACCTCCACTTAACACACCCTGATGTTCAATGGAAAGACCCTGGTGGGGATTGGGCACCCAGCCAAGAGACGGTTTCTTGATGGAGGTAGGTTTTGAGTGCTCAGACCTTCAAACAGAAGCCACGAAGTGTGTGGGCAGGTTTCCTGAATCATTACACCCTGTTATTAGGGCATTCATCTGGGAAGGGGAAAGACCTGGACTGTTCCAGTGGCAATTTAATTATGTTATACAAATGGGAACATCTTTAAAAGTTTTAGAGTCTGGGAGAGGCTTTGAGAGCTGGGTTTGGACATTTCTTTGGGGAAAGCAAGTTCAAGTCTCATCAAGCAGAGTTAAAACACTCACTGGAGTCTCCCATATCCTAGATGAATATTTTAATTATTGGCCTGTGTGCAGGGAGGAGAGGGGAAGTACATTACTGCTTTCTCTAGTTCTTCCACAGAGAGAAGTGATTAACCCTTCTTGGGCACCAGACCAGGTCCAAGCTTTGGGCCTCCAATCATAAGAGGCACCTCTAGATCATACGGAAGTAACGTTCAAAGCTAATGGCAGACACTTCTCTGAGGTGGCAAAGCTGGGATGAGCGTTCGGTTAAGCTACTCCCGTGGTCAGTGGGCAAAGACGTGCTTCTCCAGAAGACAAACAACCACCAAAGATGCAAATTTCCTTCCACAGGACTCTGCCTCTCCCTGCTGAAGGAAGAGGGATCCCAGGCAGCCAGAGTCCTAAGGCAGGAACCTTCTCTGGTGCTGAATGGAGGTGGGATAACTCCAGGCCCCAAACCTCAGTGTTTCCTCAGCCTTTCCCCTTCCAAAATCCATTAATCCCATCCCTTACAGTGCCTGGTGAGCTGCATGGATGCTCAGTTTCCCTGCATAAAGATGACTCACACAGTGACCCTTAACTTTGGCTGGATGAAAGCACTTACATATATAAAAGTTTGAGCCAAGCTTTTGAAAGCTAAAGGGAAAGAAAACAATTTAATATGCTGACACAGCACTGTAATATGGAGTAATCAAGAAAAAGAGCAATGCTATAACATGGCTTAAACAGCGCATGAATTAATATGATACTGACATTGAAATGCCCTGAAAATTTGTGGGAGGAATCCCTTTTCCTCTGAAAACGGACTGTGTCCATCCATCTGGACATGGTCTTGGGCAGCTTGCTCCATTTTTCCCTGCTTGGGCGGGGACTTTGAACCAGATGACCTCCAGAGGTCTCTTCCAACCCCAGCCATCCTGTGATTCTGTGAGTTCAGACGCTCATGATACCCTGGACTAGCTCAGAGCAGCATGCTAGGACAGGACAGAAGACCCCTTCCAAGTCCAATGAGTAAGTAGTTTTAACCAGATTTAACAAAGTTTTTAGCATGTAGATATAATGACAGCACAGCCCAAGGAGATAAAAGGAGAGGGCTGACGTTCACAGTCAAAACAGGCCAGTCTGAGTCAGTTCGTTATGATGGATATATCTGAGCTCAACCAAATATGATCTTGAGATTCCCTGAGTAATCTTATGTGGCAAGCCTAGCTAATGGCTGTATTCTGGTTTTGTGTAAGTTGTACTTCATAATCACCATTACATCTTGAGGAAAATACATTAAAATCATTTTGTTTTTGTACAAGTACGTTTTTTGTACGTTTTTTGCTTTGTACAAGTTAGTTTAGAACAACAACATAAATACTGAAGGCCTTCAGGGAAAAGGCTTTCTTAAGCAAAATTACTGAGCACAGCTTGCATTGATTAGGTACCTCTAAATCTCCAACAGGAGATCTAGGGACATTTCTCAGTCTGTGGGTACCCCTGTTTCTCACCAACTGCTCTTGCCTAGCACTGTCACGCAACCCAGATCAGCTCAGGGTGCAACAAGAGCAAAGGAGTCCCGACCATAAGCTGTGTGACAGCCCTCCCAAAACTCTCCATCAGTGGCCAGATCAAACACCCACCAAGATGGTGGAAGGAATCTCATTCTCTTCAGCGGTCTTTGGATCCTATCCCAAAGGGAAAGCAATTTCCATCACAGAAATATGCCTGCCACCTAGCTCATTTATTGCTCCTTTGTTAAATGTACTATAAAGACTCACACAATAAAGTTCAAGAAATCATCCAATATCAACAAGCTTCATCTGGAGTGATTAACCAAGGCCTAGGAACTTGGAGAACAAGCATATTAATGTCTTCTGGCCACTAAATCTTTCTTGCCAGGCAATAAAAGAGCCAAAAAAACTAAGTAATTAGAAAGTTATCACAATAACTCCAAGTCCCAGAGAGTGTTCACTAATTGTTTACAGAAGATAGGCTGCAATGAAGGGATGATTAGAAATAAGTCAGCTGCAGGACTTTGATAGGAGCAAATCTGTCTTGGCAGGGGGAGAGGAATAGACTACAGACAAAAACAGCAGTCAAATAAGCAGAGGGAAAATTACTGGCAGTACAGCCTTGGAGGTTTCCTAGTCCTGCAAACATCTACTATATTGGTCTGAATGTAAGATGGCATCAGACAAGCCTAGTATTTTCCATAATGGGAAACAAATAAAAAAGAAGCTGACACTGCATGTAGCCATGGTGCTGCCTTTCACCGAGCTGGGACCATCCGTCCAGCTGACGAAGCAGAGACCCTCCTCGACAGCAGCACAGCGCACAGCTTGTGCCATTGCAACCCCGAGAAATGAAGGCAAGCTTCGGCAGCATGCCATTCTGGTTTTCTGGACTCTGTTGGTGCTGTTGGCATTAGAGGGCATGGGGACAGCCAGAGGACAAGCTCAGTGAGTATCATCAGTGACTACACAGTAAAGTGAATTTTCACAACCGGTTTTCTTATGTTTGGGCCAGTGCAATATATCCAGGGCTGTGATGCTCCACAACCCTGTTTCTTGCAAGGCTGTAGCCCACTGGTAAGTGCGAATTAATACCTGGAGCTTTGTGCCAGATCATACACACTGGAGCATAGGACATGTCTACTGGAACAGGTAAAGAATTCAGGGCCACTTTGTCTATAGGGAAGTCAAAACCAACCACCATTAGCTTCTCTGTTTTACCTCTCCACTTTGGCTGTGATAGGCACTGCTGCAGAAGCTCAAGGCAGCCATCAGAAGCACAGCGAATACACACACGCGAACAGCCCCATGCAGAGAAGCTGATAAAGCTGTTTCTCTCCCTTCCACAACTTCCAGGTCTGATCGCCAATATTTCTATGAGATATTTTATTTTTGTATTTGTCAACTCTGCGAATCCCACCTGCAGCCCATTAAACTGTGTCCATACACCCCAGGACTCAGGGCTGTTCACATCAGTTATTAACAGGCTCTCATGGGAGGGAGGAAATAGGGATCGGTTGTAACAAATATTAACACGGTGCTCTAATGAGACCTCTGAGCACAGGTCAGTGAAGCACTCTGTCCCTCTGCCTGACCAATGCAGCCTGTGTGCCCTGCAGGGTCCCCCCAGTCCAATCTGGCCAGTTAAGCTGGTCAGCAGAAGACAGGTCGCTTTGCTCTCCTGATGCTCCTCCAGACACACAGAGCTTGTAGCCAGTACCAGGAATCTCTGCCAACGACTTCAAAGAGGGCAGGATTCAACTCATCGTTTGAAGCCCAGCCCGTTCCCTGTCCTTAGGCTAGTGGAGCCATGAGAACAGCTCAAAAATCTCAACTGCTTCAAAGCGCATCTGCCTACCTTGGGAACCAAGAAGTACTCTAAAAACACACCTTCCTGTGCACCTGCAAAGTGCTGGTGACCTGTTCTCACTGCTTGAGACGAGATGGACATCTATGTCCTACTTCCCAGCTGCACTGTCCTGAAACATCTAAGTCCCTGCTAATTCACATCACATCCCAGCTCTTCCCACTGTGTACTGCCACAAAGGCTGTGCCAGCCCAAAGGCTTTTCCCAAGCTGAACACCCATAATCCAATGAGCAAAGACATGGTCCCATCTAGGATGTGTGGCTTGATAGCTTGGCTTTCCTGACAGCAGTGGTGGAAAAACAGCACAGAATTTTTTTTTTTTTTNGTAACATTATGGCAGTCTCCTTTTTAATTAAGACTTTAATCCACTAATTCAGCCTGCTTTGCTGCTTGCTGGTCATCAGTATGAAATTATTCACTCCCAAAGGTACTCATAATTTGGATGTTTTCCCACGATGCAGTGTTCATCTCTCCATCCTGTCCCACCCAGCATGAGGACTCCACAGGGAGTCCATAGGTTCATTTTGCAAATGAAGCGATACAATGCCCCAAAGTCCAAATAAAATGGGACAAGGGGCCATTCCCCAGCCCTGGGCACGCAACACAGGCTGGTTGAGCGCATGCTCTCCCAATCCTGAAAGGATGAGCTTTGGGAACAGCCCTGTGCTCTTGTGTCCCCCAAAGAGTCCCAGAACACCAGCTCAGAGAGCTCATGGTAATTCAGGTCAAATCTGTGCCAAGGAGTTTGTTAACATTGAAACTGTGTGGATGGTCACAAGCCAGTGCTCAAGACCATGACTTGGCCACATGTGACAAACTTCTTGCTGCACGGTCAGTGTATGGCCTGTTACACACAGAGTTTAGAAAAGCAAAACCACTTCTTTTTTTCCTTTTTTTTTT
>VXAA01000710.1:394349-466309 GCA_013399115.1 Anseranas semipalmata
TTTTTTTTTTGTATGAAAGAGGCCCAAAGGGAATTTCAGCATGAGGCTTGAGACATTTAATGACTCCTTGGAAGAGCTGGTTCAGAATGCCACTGCATGATGAAGCATGTAGCCTTGGGAAAGCTCCTTTTTGTCTCTGGGCCTCTGTTCCCCATATACCCAATGGGAAAAACAGCATGTTTCTTTTTCACAGGGGTGTTGTTAGAGTTACTACATCAAAGACCACAGGGTGCCCAGGCACTGTTGGGATGAGAACCACATGGGCACCCAATCTGAGATGAAAACACAAAGAAAGGCATTTTCAAAAAGAAGTAATCTAAGTCAATTTTGTCATCTCTGACTTCAAAGATACAAGCTCTATTATTTTGTCTGCTCAGGAAATGGAAAAACATTCTTCTCGGCCAATACAGATTCGTGCCGACAGCAGGCAAAATTTTGGCCTATTGAATTAATTAACATCGTTTTTAATTGAGGTTCCAGATTTCAGCCAGCCTGGCTTAGGGCATGTCTACACAGATGGGAGCAGACACATGCAGGCTCCTCTGTCTGCCTTCCATGCCAGCTTGACTTGAGCTGGTTTCAGAGTCACGCCATGCTCACACAAGCTATGAGTCTACTTGAGGGCAGCTAATGCACCCTCCTAACAAACAAGGTATAACACCTAAGCCCAGCACTGCATGAACATAGCCTCATGGCTTCTAGATGAAGCTGGCTTGTGCCCAGTTGGCTTGGAGAGCAAGAGAGGAGCTCACATCTGTTTGTATCCATCCATGCAGGCATGCCCTTATATGCCTGTTTTCATGTTTACTAAATACCTTTTTATTTGGCCACCCACTAATGGAAGCATTTTCATGACAGTGTTTAGAAACTGTACAGTTTTTCATTTTACTATTTCCTTGTACTGCGCAAAGCCAAAATATTGTGGTGTTCATGATAATCAGCAAAATCAGGAATAGAAACATATATGATTATGACAGCATTAAATAGTAACAAATTAATTGCATTTGTAAAAGGTTTTTGTTTCTGATAATCACAGGTGCTTTTTGCAACACAGGCTTTATTTTATATGTGGGTGTGTGCAATGATCTATTATTTTGGCAGATTCTTTTTAAAAAAACAAATTCATCAGTCCTTACTTCAATAAAACATTCAACCAGAGTAAAATCTGCGGGACATGGAAGTATCCATGGAACGGGTGCAGCCACGGGAAAACAAACCATCCCCATTTCATCTGTATTAGGGTTCAGCCAAGCTCAGGATAAATACACACACAGAGCCACAGCTGAAACAATCTCAGAGTATTTGCAATGACCACTTTTCGTCATCCGTCACAGATAGGTTCAGAGAGATCCCAGTCACTGGAAAGAAATTTTCTGAATATGGAATAATAGGGAGTTTCACAGAGTGTACAGAGGAAAAAGCTTTTCACAGAAACACAAATAATTCAGAATTCACAGGGACATAATTTACAATGAATGTAGTAATTTACTTGGGGAAGGAGGAAACTTGTAATTACTCATTTGAAGTGGCTTTCTTTGCATAAACAATGACCAAGATAAAGCTTATCAGGGGCATTCTTATAACTTTTCTAGGCAATTGCAGTAGTCCATGGAGTATTAGTTATTTGGCAGTTAACGTGTTGTTCAGATATAAATTATAAAAGCCAGTTAAGTTTTTTTAACTGTTCACTGTCCACTGCTGGAAAAATGTCAGTGCTCTTCACAACCCTCAAACAAAGTCTTTGCTTATGGCATTGGTATTATTATAATGATGCCAAGAAAAAGAAAAAATGAAAATTCCTACCAAAATAACATAGTTATTAGGAAAAGAAATTATAGGGAGAGGTTTGCAGAAATTGACCAGCTGAAAAAAGCCCAGGAACACAAAATACACATAGTAGCACTAAGACTTCCTTCTCAACAGCGGAGTTTTTAGGCCTTTATTCAAGGCAGCCTCCCAAATTCAAGCATATGGGCATTCCCAGGGGACAGCAGTGTTCAGAGCTGCTTTGTGAACTACAGAGGTCAGGAAGATCTGCCAGTCAAATAAGAATGCTTTTGCTGCTTGTTTCAGTGCCAGATAGCAACAGTTTGTACAGTGATCAGGAGCACTTGCCATTAACCATTAGCTGTTACAATAATACAAACAGGAATTGCAATAATGGATCAAGGCAGCATCTAGCCTGTTACCTCTGTTGAAAAGAAACAGATATTTCATAGGAAGGTAAACAGAACAAGCTCACACAAACTTCTGTATTTTACGTACGTCCTGTAGCCTATTCCTCTGTTGTATGCCTATACTATTCATCCCACCATGACCCTCCAAAATCAGTAAGAATCTTGCGTGACTAAAATGCAGGTAGGTTTGATGCTATGCGAGATCTCCATCCATCCTCAGTTGCTGCATGGACAAGAGGTGGGAAGGGTTTATCACCTGAACCTCTGTGTGAAGGCAGGAGGTGTTTCTGCAGCACCCGACCCTGGCACCCAGTGGCACCCAGTGTTGGAGAGACAGGGAGGAGAAGAACATGAGATTTCTGCTTCTCTCACGTTTGCTCTGGTCACATCCATTCCGAAGAATCAGTCAGGATTTGGGTAACCCGTAACTTTCCTTCCCCAAGCAGAGACCTCGGTCTTCCCTGACGCATGGGATTGAACCAGACCCTCTGTGCTCCCTCCAGCAAAGTGAGCCTCCCCTCCCCTAAAGCCACCATCAGGCCAGTGCTGTCCAACTGCCGAAAGCAGCACTGTGTGAATGTGGCAAAAGCCAACTTAAGGCATCTGAGCAGCAGTTGGAGTGGTGATGTTGAGTCGCTAAAGGGTTCGCATGACATTACCAGTGAGGGAATGTCAGAGAGAATCACTACACCCTCCAGTACCTCTAGAGCACTTTTTGGAGGTTAATCGGAGCTCTTCAGAGTGCAGAAAGAAAGAAATTAACAAGGTCGGATACTGCAACTGCCAAAATAAAAGATTATTCTGCAGTCATGAGAATTAAAAGTACTTTTGAGTTCAGTCAAAATCCCTTTTAAGGGGATGAATTTTCTTATTATCTATAGGAGAAGAAAATACCCGGTTCTCATTGTCAGTTGCTTGCTGCTGGTTACTACAACAGGGCAGGGGAACATCAAAAGCCAAGGACATAGAGGACTGTAGCTAACCAGTAATTCAGGTTTAGCTTAAAGGATTTGGCCTGCAGCAATAACTGACTCCTTGACAATGTGCTTTATGAGACTGAGAGTTCAAAGAGCTGTGGGACAATGTGAGCAAGAAGACTTGAGACAGTTAAACCAACAAGGTGACCATAGGAACTGTTCTCTGCACTAACCAAAGCCAAAGGTAAAGTAATACCTCTAACTGTCATGGGATATCTAGTAGGTTTGATGAATTTCTTACAGCTTCTTCTAAGCTTCTGACCTTAGGCCCAGAATGGTGGAGTGTGGTGCAAGATGAATAAGGAGACATTTACTTAAACCAACTTATCTTCTCGGGGCCTATCCCATGGGCTTTTCCTTGGGACACTAGTATCAGCAGTATCTGTATTTTCATTGGCTTCACTGTCCCTTTAGTCAGTCCCTGTAGTCCTACATCTGTGTTTCAGCTGGGTATCAAGCACAGGCTGAAGCCCACACAAGTCCAAGCTCATCAGTTGTCTTTCATTGCACAGACTCTTGCTCACATTCAGGTACAAGACAAGTTCTGGGGAGCAAAGGCTCCAGTATGCAACTACTCACAGTGGCCACAGTGTGCCATGCTATCTGCCACCTTTTACCTGTCTGGTGAGGCCATTTGGTCTCAAGGACCTCAGCAGTACCTCCTACTCAGGTGACTGGAAAATACAAGTTAATCTGCTGTTACACAGCATGAGCACATGTTTGCAGACATGCAGGTCCTGTAGGTGCCATATGGAGGTGCATATCCAGGTGAAGAATCAATCCAGGGTTTGCTCATAATTTGGTCCCCACATCAAAGGATGGTATAGCCTATCCTGCCTGCTCAAGGGCCACAAATGTATGTGGATATCTACAGCGCTGGCAGATGCTTCCCGCTCCATTGCCTTTGCTACTGTGGCAAGGAAGGCTGATGATACAAGCAGACGCACCCTCTGGACTTCTTTGCCACATAAAGGGACACAAAACAGAAGAACAGATAATGGTGTTTATAGAGCGCTCTCACAAGCTTTGGCAACAAACTCTTATAAGCAACTGTTATTTTGGATTAGTTCATCAAAAGACCTTTGTAAGATGGTCATTCTTTGCACATCAATAGAGAGTGGCAAGAGGAGTATTATTTTGATGTTGTGTTTTTCTTTGAGCTTGATGTTTATCCGCTACGAGGACTGCAGGATGGTGTGCGCTGTACCAGGTTCTGCAGGTTTTCCCACCAGATAGGTAGGTGAGTAGAAGTAGTTGTCAACTATCACCCAACCCACAATTGCTTTGCCTTACTGCTTTGCAACAAAACACAACCGTGCCTTGTCTCCCAAAGGTTCTTGCAGCAATATTTCTGACATGCATAAGTTATTACACTGTAGAAATAACTCTCTCCTTTCTGGAACTGAACACAACTCCACATTCACTCTCAAGTTCTGCCCAAATCTTCCACCAGGATTAATTCCACTTACAAATACTGGTCTGCAATTTTCTGTCTGCTGTCAAGCTGGACTGGGCATCCAAGAAAGTTTTCCCTTGGTTTTAGCAGGAAAGTCTTGTCCTTCCTTCTATGGACTCTATCCATGGCTCTCAGCAAACAGAAGGAAAAGGCCTGGAGTTTGTTCTCAGGAAAGCGATCCTGCTCTATCCCATCCGGGCAGCTCTCTCCAGATCAGGAAATATATGCAATACTCACAACTGGAACATTCGTTTTCTCTTCATGCTCCACAGTTGCCAAAACAAACTCTCCACAAGATAGAGGCAAAAAAGTTATTATCACAATGAGCTATGCCCTGATTGCTGCATTCCTCTTGGCATTCCCCAGGGCTTGCTCACTGCACAGCCCTGCAAGGAAGTGCTCTGCATGCTGGGCTTGCTTGTGTATCCCTTTCAGGATTTAACTCTATCTACACCTTCAGGCTGCTCCGGAGGGGGCTGGATGTTGAGGGAGGGAATGCAGACCCAAAGTCTCACCCTGACCAGCAGTCTGGATGCATCCAGGGCATTTGTGCATGGACCAAGCCTGGGGCAGCTGGAGGTGGCTGCCCTGGGATGCTCACCGCTCACCCCAAGACCCAGGGCTGCTCAGCTTCATCTGTTATCCGTGACACCTCCAGGCATGAGAGGAACCGTGCTTAGGGAGGGCTGTAAGCAAAGAGCTAGCTACAGAGACCTGCCTCTGACCATGCCAGCTGCCTGCAGCAAGCTGGGGTTTTCTTATGCACAGTGATGGGACAACCTGCCAGGAGACTTAATATCTCTTCCAACCGCCGATCAACTATACCAGAGGTGGAGATTTTTTTTAAATAAAAATCTGTTCCTCATTCAAAGCAGAATCAATTCTTGGCCATCCCGGGGCCATGACCCTACAGGCTTGTGCTGCAGGACAGCATCCACCTTCCTATTTGTTTTGAATGCCTCACTGCTTCATTTTACTAAATTTTTCCTTACTTCTCTTTGCCCATACTGAAAGGAAAGCCAAAAACTCCATCATGACCATTATGTTCCTTTTCTTTCTTCTTCTTAACAGGATAAGTTACCTCAGTGCTTCTCTGAGGCACAGTGGCCAGCATCTCAGGCTGTGTGCTATACAAGGCCATGATGCTCATCATAACAGGTAATACAGTAATCTCCCTGTTTAGTCTCCACCTCATTCCTTTCTCTCACCTCTATTTGTTTTCTCAACTGAAGAAATGCACAGAGCAAAGCTTTTCATTGCTTACAACTTTTTCCTGGTTAAAGCAGTTCATTGAAAACACTTTTCTCAACCTGCACTACCTAGACATTCTCATATCATCATATTCAGATTTTTCATTCCTGTGGCTTTAGTCATTTTTCAGTTCCTATTTCACAACTTTGCATGTGCAGAGACATGACTGACAGGTTCATATGTTCCCTAGCCATCCTTATGGCCTTTTTACATTGCAATACAACCTGGGTTACACTTTGCTCTTCTGAGATAGCATGACTAAAGACTTCTTGCTGTTGCCATCTCTCTCTCAGCCCCCCTGGGAACTTCCAGCTGCCCAGAAGCTCTCTGGACAATCACTTTAATTCTGGTGGAGAGATGTCCCAGTAGATAACCACATGGAGATGTCCTATGTGCACCTCCCGTCTACAGATCTAACTTCCTGAGCTGGTCGAACCTCGTGATCAGATTCATTATATTATGTGCACACCTCCTGTTAAAAGCTTGATTGGAAATCACTAAGGATTGAAGTCCTATAGCCATCTATGAACCTCTGAGATAATTCTGGGCTTTGAACAGGAGCTAATTGTAACTGAAGCAAACATTTTATTTCTCAAATCTCGTTTTCTTCTCCCAACAGAGCTTCTAAGTGCAAGAGTGGAGCTGCCCCTACCGAGTGTTAGTGGCTTTGATAACAGATTAAGGTAGGGGTTAAAAATCCATTTCTAGAGCAAACAGCAAAATTTTTTGGCTGATGAAAAGTTTCTACTTGAGAAAGAAGAACCTTCAGCAATAACAAAAGATGTGCTGAAGATCAAAACAGCAATTTAGCAGCACGATCTGTGCTGAAGCAGCTGCTTTTTGAGTTGTCTAAGGATTTTAAGAGTTTTGCAAGGCTGAGCTAAAAGAGATACATGATGTGCAGAGCAATCACTGTTAGTCTGAATGGGCACAGGGGATATGTGATGTGATGCGATGCAATGCGATGCGATGCGATGCGATGCGATGCGATGTGATGCGATGTGATGAAACTCCTGAAAACACCACTGGCAGAGGCAAGAATACAGTATTCAGCTCTGTGCTTTCTACTTTAACCACCAAATAAAACATGCAGGGTATTACTCTGGCTCTATCTGGTGTGATAGCTGCTGTGTGGTATTTGCTAGTGAACCTGATTTCAAGAGGGAAAAGGTATCCCAAGTTGGCAGTGAAGACAGCTGTTTACGGTCTCTTTGCCTGGGATCTGTGCAGGTCTAGCTCAGCAAAGCCTCTTCCTACAAAGCTGGCACCAAGCAAGAATGTTCCCACCAAGTATGTTTAATCAGTATGCAGAGACTGTATAAAAGGAAAATTGGAAACTTAACCAAGGCAAACAAAATGAATGGCAGATAGCAAATAAAAACAAAGATCTAATTTTACGTATCACGGGAAAATTCCACCAGCTCAAATGTCAGGATCCACATTTCAATGCAATTTAAGCAAAAAGGGGCTGATTTTCAAATTTGCTTTCAATGTTTTTACCATCACCATTTGAACATTTTACACTGGGTTTAAAACTATGGCACTAAGAGTAGAATAGACCTATTAAATCAAATCTGACTGGCTTTGATATACGAGAAAAACCACCTAGTGCAGAAGTTAATCCATTGCACTACAGCAGCATGATGACATTAACTTTATATTAGTGCTCCACATGCCCTCTGTGCCTCGCTGAGCCTCAGTGCTGGCTTGGCTGCACCCCGGGACTGCTCAGCTTGGACGCAAGGAAGTGAGTCCCCAAAGAGCCAACCGGGAGGTTAATTCACACAACTCAAAAAAAAAGTGCTGTTTAAAATAAAATGCCAAGGGAGGGAGTCATTACAAGCAAGCTCACTGCTGTTGCAGCATGGGGGTTTCCTTCCATCACGGAGAGCTGGTGCGCAATGCTCTGCACGTGGCCCATCTACATACTGTACAGGGACTTTGGTGCATGCTTTAACCAGCAAAAAGGCTTTTTTACAACCAAATGTGAAAACTTGAGGCTTTGTCAATCTTTCTACCCTTCAGCTCTCCAGACAGCTCTCTTGATGTGTGCTGGTGGATCTTTGATCCAGAGAGACACATTTTAGGGATCAAATGTCTATCATTTTACATATTATACAGCTTCTCGTACCATGTGCATCCAAATTCAGGTTCAGATCTAGGTCTCTAGAAGAGAAAAAGAAAAAGAAAAAGAAAAAGAAAAAGAAAAAGAAAAAGAAGAAGAAGAAGAAAAAGAAGAAGAAAAAGAAGAAGAAGAAAAAGAAAACCTACAGAAAAATCCTCAAACCAAAAAGAACAGCAGCAGCTCACATGAGGTCAGTCCCCATGCACGGGATGTGCTTGGCCATGCTATCGCAGCATCCGCTCCGCACATGATTTGCCTCATGCAGCAGAGAATGGCCCCTGCGAGACAGTTTTGGGAGGTGAGCTAATGGTCCTCCTAATCTCACAGACTGTGGAGGGTGCCCGAAGCAAAGGCTCATGCGACGATGTTGTCACAGCCCCAGGATACCCCATATAAAGCCTCAGGTATGAGGGCTCAGCTAGTCAGCTCTGTGCAGGAACTTCTTGTTTCCACCTCATATGTTTCTAAGAAATATTACTTTTTAATAATAATACGTTAAAAAAAACAATAAAAATACATTTTAAAAATAACACATTTATAATAATAATAATACAAAAAGCATAATACATTTATTATCCTTTTTATTAGGCATCTCTGGTGAGCCTTCCTTAGCTGAAGACTTCAGAGGCTCAGCACAAACCACATTATTTATTATTTTTCCTCTGTGCAGGAGCTTTTCATGGACACCTCTAAACAAAGAGCTGCACTCCATAAGTCGTTTGCAGCTCAGCTCCCTGACAGTGACACTGGTGTGCCACAAACTTACAAGGTTAGAGGAGATTTATGGCACTCTTTCAATACAAAAAGAAAGACGCTGCTCTACAAGGGCTAATCCCAGACCACACTTCAGCGTGTAAAACCAGCTGTTCCTGTTCTATCAACATTCACAGAAGGAATTATAAGAAATAATAACAGGAGAAATGTTTTCTATATCTCCTTAGGTGCAGGGAAGACTTAGCAATTTTTGTCTTAAACATGTTTATACATGTATAGATGCTCTTTTCCAGGTGGAAAACAAGCCCAGAAAATTTCAGCCCAAAAGCTGAAAATTTCAACAAATTATTAGCTGAAAACGAGTCAGAATTGAAACTATTATGCAACTTTATCTTTGTTATGCTAATTTACCGCTACTATTCCCTTAGGCCTAGTATAATGCCAAATTCTAGTCTCTTATCAATCTCTCCCTAGGATAAGAGGATCATGTGGTCTCTCACATTAAAATATTATGCTAAAGAGATACTGTGCATTTTAGTTCCATTTCATAGCCCCACATCTCCAACTCCAAAGTCACACAATAATTGTTTTTCCCTGAATTCATGACCCTTGAATAAATTCTCAGGAAAAGCAGGATGTGATAGGTGGGTCTGCATATAGAAAGGAAATATTATAAAGGTCAGAAGCATACAGCAGTTATATAAACACCAGGCTGATTCTTTGCAAACAATTTAACCTGTTTTGCACCCTTTCATTCTGCCTGTTGAACACAAGCGAGTTATTTCCTACACACAGCTGGTGAGTTACCAGCCAGGTCTGACTCGTCTGCTCGGAAACCTGCATTTGAAGCTTTCTCCATTCAGCATCTGGTGTCCCATGCCTGGGAAGGGCTGGGTTCTGTTTACTCTCATTTCAGTGACCTACCTAGGACCACAAAGTGACACCGCCACCTGCGATAACACCACATTAATCGCAGCATTTGGGACTCCACACACCTTTAAAGCAAGGCATGAAGTGTTAAAACCAACCTGAATGTTTTCACACTGCTCCTGCGATAAGCACAAACACATCTGTGTGTGCCTGGGGTTGAACAACCAAAATGCAATATCACAAACATCTGCTGGGGTGCTTTCTTCTTTCCTTTAAAGTCATTTGCGTGCACTTGAACAAAAACTATAGCACTATGCTGTCTCCTATACCATCATCTTGCAAATAGCTCATAGCCATGCCCAGGTTCATTACAATCCCTATTATAACCAAGCATTTGCTGTGCCTGTACAGGTCTCTTTGCAGGACTGGATTTCTATTTTTAAGCCCCTGAAGACAGAGGATGGACTGCAGACAGCCTCTGAAGGCACCCCATCCTGCCCAGGGGTTATTCAAAATATTGGCAGCAAGGAGCTGACCCAATTGACCCAACTATTCAGTTATTTCTGTAAATCTGTGCAATGGTTACCCAAGCCTGGGTGGAAATTGAATGTTGGTTACAGGAAAGGATGGATCAACAAATACTTCACCTAAAACATGAAGAGCAGTATCCCCACAACTCTCAAGGTGGGCTTTACATTGTATTTGTGGATTGGTAAACAGTGTTTTACTGGAGCTGTGGAAGTGAGGAGCATGTTAGAGGAGAAAGCCATCCCTGCGGCCATGATGATCCATGCAGTTGTCCTCCATCCCAAGAGCATCACGGTTCCCGGTGGTCCCCAGGAACCTCAGACCTTTGGGTCTGCATGTGTAGCTGGTCACAGGGACCATCCAGTCCTGAAGCCTGGGCTGTAACATGAGATAAAACAGTTGTAATCACAGTAATCCTGGGAATTTGTCCCCATTTACTCACTGCAGTGATTGGGCTGCACTTGCTGCAGTTCCCTGTAACAGATGAGGTTTTGCTGCACGGTGTGATTTGAGCTCTCTTGACGGAAGAGGGACCCCAGGCCCAAGTGGGGAATGTCTTGGCTTTTTAGTATTCCATCTGTACATGACCCGCCACCGCAGGGCATGAGGAAGGAGACTGAATTGGTTTTTTTTTCTCAAAAAATGTCAAGTCAGACAAAAAAGTTTTAGAAAGAGAAGGTTTTTCTTAAGAAACCAATTCTGCATCATTTAAGAGCTTATATTCTTTCCTTTCTCTCTTGTATTCCAGAGAAAACCACTTTCTTGTCCCAGCTGCTGCCAACCTCCTACCTACAAGAGAAGGAATCCAAGATAAACCCATTAATTTCAAGGAAGATACTTTGGAGTTATTGCATTACAACTCCAAGTATATATTTTCCCCAATCTGTTTAACCACTGTATGGATTCATATTATGCACTCACATTTCTTCCTGCATCCAGCTCTCTTAATAATTCAATCAACATTACAAAAATACAGCTATACTAGAATTAAAAATAGAAGCAGAGGCATTGACATTTCTGAGCTGGCGAAAGGTTTTGTCATGTCTCATTCAATAGCTGGTATTCACCTAGAGGAAGATGCAAGGCTTTTTATTTATTTTTTTCTTTAAAGAGGCATTTATAAATTCATTAAAAAATAATAAGAAGAAGAACAACAACAACAACGATATTCCATATAACTGCCTTAGATTTGATTTTTTTTTCCTGTACCATGACAGAGTGACCTGGAGAGATGCAAATAACTGGACCAGGCTGAAGTCAGATTAGTGCAAGATATATTATCTATGCATTTCTTTATCCCCATTTTGGAAGTGTAGCTATCAAATAGAAACATTTAAATGTTATTCACATCAGCAGCCAAAAGGATTTTAATCAGAGAATTTCATTTGTTGGTTTTACCTTTACCATGAAAAGATATTAAAGAAAATCAAGTAAAGGTAACAATCCACATGGTCGTTCAATCTAATATATACAATTTGTTCGGTCCTGAAATTTCTTCTAAGGAAAGTCAGGCACATTTTTCATTCCCGTATTGGCACATTTTTCATTCCTGTATTGGCACAGGACTTGGAAGCCCTCATTTAGCTGTGTTGTGTAAAATGATTATGTACTGAAATCAGTCTCACTTTTTGGTTACGAGCACAGCATGCAGAACACCCAGTAATGACTGTGCTTCAGCCACACGTGATCGCTACGGAAAATGGAGTTGCTCAGAAGGACATGTACGAACACACAGGCAACAGGAGTTTGTCTTCCTAATTATCCACTCACATGCAGGAAGACAGGGTGTGTATATCAGTATATCTCTGAAGTTTGGAGAAGAGGTAATACCCAGGATTAAAACTGTTGCAGACACGTTATTTCTTGCCATATGACATGGAAAAATCAAAGTTCACACCCAGTTATTTTGGAAGATCAAACTAAGCACAGATGGCAGAACCTGTCTGGCTAAAAAAGCGTGCCTGTGTGGGACTCATATTCACTATGCTGAAGCACCTGGATGGGTTTTTGCCCAATTTTTAACTCTCCCAAATTATGTTTAACCCTTGCTCTAGCACAAGAGAAATTGGAGGGGCACCGCACCACTAGCAGTGAAGATGAGGAAGGTGGAAACACTGCTTTCAATGGGTGATTGGTTTCTCAGGATGTGTCCCTAGCAGCTCCATTGCTCATCCCCAGGTGCTCCATTTGCAGCCCAACTCCTCCCAAAGCCCACCCGAAGCCTGGGGAGAGCTGAGCATCGCACACAGCCTTTCTGTGTTGCACCACACAACATTTCCCCAATTTCAAAGAGTTTTATTGCCTCCTCGAAAGCTCGTCTTGATTGCAACCAGCTGCACTTGTCCCAGCTGCTCAATGCTTACCTTCTCCTAAGCACAAACATCCTTTCCGATCCCCCTGAGCCCACCCTCCTGTGGGCCCCGCGGCTTCTGTGCACAGGTCCAAAAAAAAGCGGCTGCTGGCTAGATAATAGCAACAAATTGCTCTCGTAGGCAGAGCACAGCGGCAATGCTCCTTCCTCCTGCCTTAACAGGATATTTAAATCATCCTCATCAAGCGATGGCAAGTCCTCACTCCCTGAGAGTGGTTTTCCTGGTTCCCATTCCCCTTCTTCCCCCTCCTGAAGCTCAGCGCTTTCTGCACCAGGGCTGGGAAGGGGCTGGTGTCGGTGCTCGCTCACCTGCCACGCAGCAGGAACACCAGTAACATCCAAGTCAAACAGACTTAATGACTCCTGCAGTAGAAGTGCCAGGGCCCCGCGCACGTGCTCCGCTTCCGGAGCCCAACGGGGAGAACCTCTCTTGTACTCAAAAGGCAATTTTTCCTGTCAGTTATGATAAAAGCTTGAGCTGGAGAGAAGCTGCAGAGGTTAGGTTGGATGGTTGATAGTCAGATTAGAGGAGCTGCTTCTGCTGGGACGAACCAGGGAGGAACCAGCACAGACAGACTGTATTAGGAACTGTCCTCTGGGGTCTTCTTGGGGGCTCTGCTTTCTTTCCTCCTAGTGCAACGTCCGTGTCTCTACCTACATTTGCTCCAGCTGAAGGAAAAGATGGATTCGAGGAGAGAAGCCATAGGAACAGCTGTGGACATCATGCTCTCCAATGCTGTCTGTAAGAAGTGCAGTTGCCAGCCTTCTTTGGTTTATTGAACCCAGCCCAAGGGTTGCACGGGAGTAGCGGAGGCCTGCAGAGGAAAATGAAGTCTTAGGAGCCTCAAGAAATAATACATGGATATGCTAAGGACCACACACCACCATGCTGTGAAGGACAAGCTGTAGCTCCAGCCACAGCATGGGCTACCAGCAGGAATGGTGGGGTCAAGGCATTTTGGCCAGTTTCAGGCTCATTGCAACAGTTTTTTCTTTTTTAAAGGTCTATAAATCTCCTCCTCCCCCTCCGAAACACCTGTGTTGCCGATCAGACCCTTGAAAGCAACCGGCAAAATGAAGAGGTATCCAAGAGGCATGGGACATGACTGAGCTGCTGGTGTGGAGCCCATGCTGTGCTGTGGACATGGAGGCCACTGGAGATGGGTGGCCCGTGACATCACTGGCTGCAGAAACCTTCCCAAACTAACAACTTCCCAGGGTGGTGATTCCATATGTCCCATGGCTACCAGCTCCACCTGAGCTAAAGAAACTGCCCTGAGCAGCCCCCCAGGACACCTCCGAAGGACACCTTGCAATTTAAGAAACAAATCAGCACTTTTCAGAAGCAAACAAACAGAGGTGTCCAGGAAGCCTGAGCCTGACTATTTTATTGCCAACCTAATCGTTTTATCTGCTCTGGAAAAATAAAAGCTCCCTGAGAGGTGGAAAGGTGCCTGGGTGGAACAAGCAGGGCCCTCTGGGTGCTGGCTCTCCTTCCCAGGCCCTCCAGCATCTTGCCGAGAAACCTTCCAAACTGGGGCACGGCCTGCTGTGCCAGGGACTGCAGGAGAAGAAGTTCTCTTGCAGGTGGAGGCACGTCAGGAAAGCTGCCAGGCAAGGCACTAAGCAAAAAGCTGCGAGCAAACCAGAGCACAAAGTGCCCACCGGCTGCAGGCAGCAGAGTGCTGAGGAGCCAGCTACCATCCCACGGCTGCTGCATCTTGCAGCAACCCTACCTCCTCCACTGGTGCCTTGTCTTGTTCCTCTGTGGCGCCAGGTCTTGGATTTTGAAGCCTGAGAGGCAGGACTAGCATCTTGGTTTGCTCTGGTGTGATATCACAGGGCTCTGGGAGTGTTAGGGCGGAAGCGACAGCCAACTTGCATCATCCCGACCAAACACATGGCCCACGGACAGCGTGATGACACAGTGAGGGTCTGGAATTTGCCTGTCCTGATCAAGTCATCCAGAGAAACAAACTGTTTTAATTAGGAGAAGCTTATCATGTCAGTGAGAGCTCACCATAAGGAGCAGAAAGCCAACAGCATCTGCGGCATCTCTCCTTCCAAGGGCATACCCAGCATGAAAGGACAGGGCTTTCACCAGCCCTCAGTGGGGAAGGTGGCTGCACTGAGGTTGTACCAGGACCCTTGAGGAACACCAGCCGGGCTAACCTGAACCAGGACAACCCGGTGGCTGCTCTAGTTTGGGCTGGGTACTGAAGAATGGGCCAACTGTTGCTTCTGTCATGTCTTCTCCACCCTTTTATTGGGAGCCTCTTCCAAAGGCAGAAGAGGAACCCAGCTCACGCCCTGCCCATGGAGGTGGTGACTCACCACTGACCATGCTTTGAGATGGATGTTAGACTGGAAACCTCCAGAGGCTGGACTGGAAACATCTGGGGGCCCCTGTCCACCTGAAATATCCTATGACCCTATCAACTCCCCATTACTCTTCCACCCCTGCTACAACCCTCTGCAGGAAAAGCCCACCCAGATGAGAACAGGGCACTTGGCAGCCCTCTTCCCTACAACCTGGGCGCATGAGGCAGAGCTTTCATCTCTCCCCCTGCTGCCTAGGAAGCCTCATGAATTTTTATCAAGCACTAATGGTTTAATTCCTGCTCACATATGTAGAAGCCTTGCCATGAGTCTGAGTTTTTTGGGGGATTGTTTTGTTTCTCTTTAATTTTATAAGAACTTTAATTTTACAAGTTCATAAATCAACACTTCTTCCCTGCTCTGCCCCACACCTCATGTCTAGGTGTGGCTTTAAGCAAATGAGACCATTGAATGAAAAAATAACTTTTCCTTTTTTTCTTTCTTTCTTTTTTTTTTCAAGAATTGCTCATGTCTCCTCACAGCCTCAAATATTTCATGCAGGTTGTGCCATGTATTTCACAAGCTAAGCCAAGCAAAACACCGCCTTCCATATACACGGCAAAAAAATGTTTTCCAGGGCTCAAAGCATTTCTGTCTTTGGCAGAATATTTTCTCAAAGCATACTGAAGGGAAAGTATGGAAATGAAATACAAAGAGTGGTTAAAATAATATTTTGGGTAGAGATGAGCCCAAACCAAACCCCAGATTAGAAAGCCAGAAACCCCCCTAGATACCATTCCCAAAATGAGGAGGGTTTGTTGTGATACTTGGAGAACAAGTGGGAAACGTTGCAGGTCTCCCACCAAGTTTAATTTATTAATTGAACTTGCAAAAGGCTTAACCCCTACCGGTCCTCACAGCTAGCTACAGTGAATGAACAGCAAATGCACAGCATGGTTGTGATGGACAAATTCAGCTGCGCCATGTGCCCGAGACAGACCTCAAAGCAAAGGTGGGCAAAGATGAGACATTTTTCCTTTTCTGGCCCAGGAACTCAATTATATTTACCCAGAAAGGCCGTGGGTGGGTTAGTTTGGAGGTGGACAGGCTGTGGGGAGGCAGATGGGGGTCCAGCGAGGACCCACATGGGCCACGGGGCTCTGCTGAATGAGGGCAGGAGACCCAAAGCTTCAATGTGATCATATCTGCTGTTTGGATCCGGCCTATCACTGGCATGGGCTCAAACTGTGGTGTAATTTGGGGTTTCAGACCCAGAATTTAGGACTGGATCCAAAACTTGAATGGAAGAAATTTAGCAAAGAGGCTTTTAACAGTTTAATTTGAAACAGAAAACCCATAAATCTATTTTTGCCCTGGTGTTTAATTGAACTATATATTTTTTTTAATCCTCTAGTATCCTCGGGCTGCTCAGACATCCAGCAGCAACTCCTCAGTATTAAATAGGAGGCTTTATGCTATATGAATGATGAAGGAATGACAAACTCAGCTCTGTGTGTACCTGCTGTTCTGGAGAGGTGAACAAACAGCATGTTATGGCTCATTGCATTTACTTAACAGCAGCCAAAAAGAAAAGTCCCCTTCAAACAAAGCCTATCTTGACAAAAGATTTGAAAAGAATACCTGAACCTATTAATTCCTAAGTACTCCCAGATACTGATAACGCAAGTCTTAGGCTCAGAGACATCTTTATTTTTTGTATCCCAGTAAAGAGTGTGTGCAACTTTGTAAAATTAAGACAGTTTAATCATGTAAAGTATATTTTATTCTCTAGTTTAATATTTTTTACAAACCTTAAAATAACCTTAGAAATATTTGCCCTAGCACTTGACAGGATTTGGGTTTGTTTTTCCATTGACTTAGTGGCTGTAATGCAGGTCTCGAAATAGAGCACCCGGGGGAGGGAGGGTGGGTTTTTTTGCTCCAGAAGCAGAGCACATACCCAGCACATCAGCCTCTGCCAGGCCCGGCACAGTGGCACACACAGCACCTACCATTGTGAGCCGAAACCGCGCCAGCTCCCCGGCAGCAAAGGGTGGACGTGCCCTGGGCTCCAGCCACTGTTCTGCCCCATCCTGTGCGATGCTGGGGATGCTCTCGGCTGGTACCCACAGCACGAGCATGTACTGGCTGACCCCCCCATCTTCAATTAGCCAGTTATCCACCCTGACTACCCCAACTCGAAAACAAGGGCAAGACTTGGCTAAAGAAGTAAATCTTCAGTGAAGCGCACTGGATAAGTGAATGCTACCCTCTAGTAGATGAATTGAATTGTTCCGGGCAAGAAGGGTGTACAGGGCAGAAGGGAAGCATCAAGCTTTTTTATCTTTTCGTATTATTAATTCCTTGCTCATCACAACTTGAAATTTTTGGTCTGCAGGAATCACATCGTAGCTCTGATGCAAACAGCTCCCCCAGCACAAGCCCAGCAATGGTACCAGTGCCTCCCTGCTCCCCTCCCCAGACCACCGCTATTATGGACACACCAGGGACCCCTGCCCCTCTCAGCCTCCCCAGGCAGTTTTGGGATCCACAGGCATCCAGGCTCTAAAGCAAATGCTGGAAGCCAATTTTGCAGCAAACAATGCTCCCTGACTCCATCAGCAGTGTCTTCAGACTCAGTTACCTTTAAAATAAACCTAACCCAATGAACGCTGCTTGCACATACACACATGCGCACACAAAAACACTTACTAGCTTAATAGGGTGAGTATCAAAATGTAACACTAAATTACCTGACATCTTTATTGCTTAGAATGACAGATTCAAACAAAGCTAACCCTTTAATTATGTTTATATAATGTAATTTGGCATAAGTCATAAAGCACCCCTTTGGCAATGCCAGATTAAATATTTTACATTTGCTTGGGCAGCACGTTACAAGATTGAAGGCGGTATTTTCTTCTGATGCTCCGGAGCAGCGACTACACTAGTGCAGATGGGAACAAGGCTCAGCCCAGAGGCTTTCCCCGGTGGGGAGCTCTGCCGCGAGCATCGTGCTGGGCTCACAGGGACCCCAGTCCTGCACCCTGCTGTGCACAGCTTCCCTTGCACCCTCTCACCCAGGACATCAGCACCATGGTGCTTGCCAAGAGTAAAACAAAAGGCCCTGTTGATGCCAATGGCAGCAGAGGAACCTCCGTTACCGCTGGCAGGGTTTCCCAGGGCAGTCACCTTTCTGGCTGCACTGGATCGGCTGGGACTTCTCCAAGTCCTCCTCCTGCATACAAAAGTGGGGTGTCCCATGCTTTTTCACAGAAAGAGCTGACATGGCTACTGGGCTTTGAGAAAGTTCACATCTCATCAAGAGGATGAAACATCTTAAGATGTTCTGCAACAGAGGAGAGAGTAGAGATTGGCCTCAATGTCCAGCTTCCTTCTCAGTGCCTAACTTTCCCATTGCTCCTAGGTGCCTTCCCGAGATAAGGGCAGTTCCCTGCACCAGGCTTGATGTCTGGGTTCCCCTGCAGGAAGCTCCTTAAGGGTCCACCTCCAAGCTCTATGGCCTCATTTTTCACCGTTGAACTAGAAATGTTAGTGATGCTCGTTGCCTATTTCAAAGTGATGCCAAAGAGTAAACATGGTCTTTGCTCCCAGAACAGGTCCCATGATGCCACCCCTCTACTGTCAGCACATCAGGTAGGTAGATACTGTCAAAGTGTAGAACATAACCCCCTGAGATCCAAGGTGGCCGTTTCACTGTCCACCATAAATTTGTTGCCTTTCCCAAGTGTCTGTATATTCCACAAGTCATGACCAACACTCTGGGGACCTCAGTCCTCCCCCAGCCCTCTGAGATAAACCCACTCACTCTACTCCAGCATCTGTAAATCCACCACTCCCAAGGACCAAGCTTGTCCAGCCTAACTGCATGGGTCCTCCAGAGAGGTTTCTCTGGCCAGGTTCTGCTGCTATACTAGTACGGAGCTGATATTCATAAGCAAATGCAATGCAGCAGGACCTAGCCACTCCAGGAAGAACATGACTGCCCTTGGTAGATGTTTGTATAACAACCTGTTCCACATTCTCCTTTTAACTTTCTTCCATCCTGTATACTTCAATGGGCTATTTACTTAATAGCAGAAGGAACTTGAGAGCATGCATCCACATGTTAAAATACTCTCAAGCTCCAAAATGTAACAGAATGCATTCAAATTTGTGTGCAAAATAAACCTTCACACACCAAGCCTGTATGTTTCCTGACCTGCACATCATTGCTACACAAGGCTTCTTCCATGCTATGAGAAGGCAGCAGCAGACCCCCTGCCTTGGTTAGCCCATGAGCCCGCACTGCTCTGCACCATCCCTCCGACGCAGTCCGTTAACCACACATGCAAATTAACTCCTTTTTCAGGTGGTATGTACACCTCTTATTTTTGTCCTATCAACATTAGGTTGTGGGTGAGATGGTTTTCCTTCCTATTTCCCAAGCCTGCCTACTTGACGCATTCCTCCACGTATCAGCTTTGACCTACGTGGTACAGCTTGGCCTCTGTCTTCTACTCGAGGAGGCCAGGGAACAGCCTCACCCCTTTTTTATACAAAGTCCAGGGACTCCTTCAAAACTCCAGAGATGCAAAAAGTTGGGAAGGAGATTTTACCCAGCCCACATCCCAATCTCATAGTGTTGAACTTTCTTAATATAAATGCATAAGGTTCACATCCTGTAGGAGATGGCCAAAGTGTTTTTGTTCGTTTGTTTTTGTAGGTTTGGGGTTTTTATTTTTCTGAAGTTGCCACCAGTACATAGAAAACAGACACTGCACTGCTGAGGGAGATGGAGAAAAACAAAGCCAAAACAAAAAAGTGCAAGTGTCCAGCCCTGCAAAGAGCTGTCTGCCAACAGGAAGATGGAAAGCAATATCCACACAGTCTGCTGGAGCACCCAGCATAAACTTAGTGAAGCCCCACTACTTTGCTTAAGCCCAGACCTTACTGCCCAGAGCTGTCAGGCTTTCATACACATATGCTTTGTCGAAAGTAGCCATTGCACAATGCAAAGTAGGTAGCAGTTTGAATTGCTCGTTACCCACATAAATTTGGACACTCAAGCAGTACCTAAGTTCTTTGTTACTTTCAGAATACAGTGATAGCTATAGAGAAACATCAAGAATAAATGAGGATACAGCACAGACAACAGCAGATTGAACTTCTTCAGTAACATCTGGAGCCAAATGTTGAAGACTTAACATCAAAATTATAAAAATGAAAATAAAATCAAGTGGTTCCTCAAAACAATGTGCAACTCAGAGCACAACATTGACTAATAGAAAGAGAAGAGACTTTCAGAACACCAGGCAGAGCAGTGATTCACAGATTTTGGAGTATGCCATGTTTGCATCAAGGTGTTTTAATTACAGAATGAATAAATCTACCCAGGCAAAATTTGCTTGGGTTCTTCAAAGATAGTCTTGACTGTTTTGTCAAAGCATTTTCCCTTTTTGCCTTCATATATATGCTATTGTATGAAGAAAAAAAAAAGTCAGAGAGAATATGAGTTATGAAATTTTTCCTTGTGCATAAGGATTACAAATCTCATTGAAATTCTGTTGAGTGGTATTGACCACACAACTTGAAAACTTAGTGAAAGCCACACAAAAGGCTTTCCTCCCTATTGTTTACATGAGCATTTTGGAAACGGGATATATATTGCTACGCAGAAAGGCAAAAAGAGACAGGAGTGAAATGTAGTTTGTTGAGCTAATAAAACAGCAAGCCCTCCATTTGTTTCTTTAGTCCTGCAGAGCCATTTCTGTTTAAGACTTACATGCTCCACTGTTAGCAGAACTGGTGACAAGCAGTTTCACTACAGATTGTTAAAGCATGTGGGCTAGTTTAGCTTTCACTATGAGAATGTTTCCCAGCCTTTCTTAATGGTATTGCCATAATTCATGATTTAAGAGACTGATATATAACGAAGGGGCAGAAAAGCCCTAGAGACACTGGCTGTGCCATTAACTAGGTTAAATGCATCTAAAGACTACAGCAACACCAGAAAAACATGTATTAATCTGAATTCTGGGACTCCTGATGTTTGCAATGAGCTTGGCCGAAAGCAATCTAATTATTTTCATATTCCTTTACATAAAGTTACCAGTACTGCCTAATTACATGAGTAATAACAAACAACAAAGCCTTCTTCTCACACATTCAGAACTCTGGAAACACCCTTTCATGCAGCAAGGAATGGTATATATAAAATAATTAAGACGGACATCAATGAAAACAAGAAGGGGCATGAGCTTCAGGAAATGTGCCAAACCATTGGGGCTTCTGGCAGAATATCTTGAATGTCTACGATCTACTTGTTCAAATATGTGTGTTGAACATCTTAGTTGAGATATCCAGTGCAGGTCAGTGGTCACACACTATCACGGGACAGCAGCTCCTGCTGCCCTTATGGGTTAGCTTGCCCATTTCAGCTCTAAGACAGCAATGGCAAAGGAACTGAACATAGGTAAGTTCTGTAGCAAATAACTCTGAAAAAGCTATCAGAAATGCCTTCCCTATGTCCCAGTCTTTGTGCTATGCACTCCTCCCTTGCTCAGGCTTCATCCTTCCATCTCTGGAAGGGCTCACAGACCATTTCTGAAGACACAGATCTAGACAGAAAGAAAGCTCCATGTGTTGAAGAGTTTCTTGTGTTTTCCACCCAAATCCCAAATATTCAGGTGAAATGAATGAGTACAATTAATACAGAATACAGAACCATTTAGGTTGGAAAAGACCTCCAAGATCATCCAGTCCAACCTATAACCTAACACTACCAACTCCTCCACTAACTAAATTCTAATTTTGTTTTACATGTAGCCTTAGACCATCACAGCTGCAGCAGTGTAGTGCTGCTCTGTGCATTTGCAGTGCCTATACCAAGCCTTTTGACTGCCTTAAAACCTACTGAAGGCAAATAATGACCTTCTCCTGAGTAGAGAGGGCTGCAGGCGAGGCCCCAAACTGCTTCTTGTTTCCAGTTTACGAGTTTATCTCCTTAACATTGAGGAAGGAACGGGAAAGGGATAAATATTCTGGTCTAGCTCTTCAGCTGATTGCAATGGGTTGTGATCATTTACAACAGCAGATAATGCCCTCAGGAGGTGAAATAGTGTTTTTCTTGATTTACACCTGATGAGATTCAGCATCACCATCAAAACCATCAAGATATGGCTGAGGCCTCTCCATGTAACCAGATGACTTCAGCATATTTTACTTACAAACCTCACATTTACACCACAGCAACAGGAGAAGGTATGCTTTCCTGCAAAACCATATCTTTACATGGCTGGGTGTGCTGGGGGGATTGGGTGAAGTATCCTGGCAGGTTTTCAGGAAAAGAACCAAGCAAAGATCCCTAACACAAGAGTAGGGCCCCAAGAGCAGCCTCAAACAGCTGGAAAGCCTGGAGAAGAGGAGGCTCAGGGGGATCTCAGCAATGTCTATAAATAACTGAAGGGAGGGTGCAAAGAGCCAGGCTTTTGTCAGTGGTGCCCAGTGCTAGGACAAGAGGCAATGGGCACAAACCAGAGCACAGGAGGTTCCCTCTGACCACCAGGAAGCACTTCTGTGCTGTGCAGGTGACAGAGCCCTGGCATAGGTTGCCAAGAGATGTTGTGGGGTCTCCTCCTTGGAGATCTCCAAAAGTCACCTGGACATGCTGCTGGGCACCCTGCTCTGGGTGGCCCTGCTGGAGCAGGCGTTGGACCAGATGCACCCAGAGGTCCCTTCCCATCTTGTTCTGTGATTCTGTGAAAGCACATATGAGAGTCTGCAGCTGAGCTGGTGAAGGTCATCAGGGGTAACTGGGCAATTTGGTTTTGGTGATGCAATCCCTTTGCTAAAGACTCACACAGCACCACACTCTGCCAGTCCATCCCAGCACAAACGCAGCCTGTGGAGCAGTACTCAGAGCTGGGTGTGTAAACGAACTGATCTTGTTCGTGCTCAGCCCTTGACTCGCAGTCAAACCTCCCTCCCCACGCTTTCCCCTCGCACATTCACACGGCGTTCCCAGCTGATTTGGGCTGGGGCGATCTCAGGTGAGCATCACCTCCTGGCCACAGCAGCGCTTGCTCCTGTGCCTGGCGCCGTGCGAGCCTCCTGCCCGTGGTGCGCGCAGCTCTGGCAGCTCAGCAGCTATCAGGGAATTTGCAAACCAGAGCGGTGAACTGCACGGCTCTCCGGGGAAAGCGCTTCTGGCACACGCACGCTTACGCAGCTGGAATTAAAATCAGGTTTCATTTCCCTCTCCGTGTCACACAGAGTAAATCATCGCTTGCCTTGTAAGCAAGGAGCCTGGGACAGCAGCTTCCCCAGCAATAAGCCCTAGTGACAGAAATCCATACTTACCAGTAGTGAAAGATCTTCTTTCACTTACAGCACAAGCTTTTTAACCTTGCCCTTCTTCCCCCACCCCTGCACGTTTTCTGCTTATAACAATTACTTGCTTCATAGCTGAAGGCAGGGTTTAATCCTGCGAGCATAAATTCACGCATACAGCGATGTGATCAGCAAGGTTTGTGGGATTAAGTCCCTGGGTCCAGCAAAAATTTTCACAGGAGTATAATTATAACGAGACGTGCAGCTACATGCGTGTCTGAAGGCAAGCGCGTGTGCAGCTGCTTGCAGGAGCAGGGGCTGAATGGGCCGGGCTTGCCGAGCCGCATCTGTGGGGTGATTTCCCGCTTGCTTGCAAGGACGGATCCAGTGACGGCACGGGAGTTACGCAGGGACTCTGCAACCGTGTCGGGAGGCAGGACCAAAGGCTGTCTTTTTTTCATGACGCATTTATCACAGCCCTGAGCCCCACCAGACAGCAGCTCTTCACGCCAAGGCCATTAAGGAAACCATTTACAAAAGACCTGCTCCTTGAGCAGCTCCTTTTGTAAAACCCCTTCAGTCGGACCCTGATCGTTTGCTGCTGCTGCTGCAGCCCCAGCGGCTGCTTCTGATCCACAGCTCTTCCACCAAATCCATCCTTCACATCTCAGATTTCCCACATCACTGTCACTACTCCTGTACTTACAAGCATCCACCCGTGCCAGCCCATGCTCCGCCTGGCCAGCTGCCTGGTGCTGGTGCAATCTCCCACATACTTTCAATCCTCATTTACTAACCAGCACGTTCAATTTTCAGCTGCTTTAGAGCCTTTCCAACTAAGATCTGCACCACAGAAGAAAACTGCCCCAGTTACATCCCACCAGGGCTCTGGGGCTTGGAGCTGAGCTTCTCCAGGTGAGGCCCAGCTGCAGTTACTGGATGAATCATTGAATCACAGAATGGTTTGGGTTGGAAGGGACCTTAAAGACCATCCAGTTCCAACATCCCTGCCATGGCAGGGACACCTTCCACTGGATCAGGTTGCCCAAAGCCCCATCCAACCTGGCCTTATAAGACATTTCAGCTGGGGTTTTGGTGACCATCTCAGTGCAATGCCCCGGTCTCTCTGGTGCCGAGGGCTGTAGCCCTGTTTAACACCACCCAAGCCCTGCTGAACACACCAGGACCCTGCTGAACACCACCCAGGCCCTGTGGCCATTGCTCTGGGCTGTTCTCCAGCCCCAGGGCAGCAGTCAGATCATTGGAGTTACACTAGCACCCTAACCTTGGCTCTGGACCATTAGTTGTAACCCATGGACTATGCAGCCCAGGTTCTGCTTCTTTTCGTGGTGTTTTAAAAAATAGCCATCTGCACCAAATGAGGCAAAATTCTCACTAATTGATGAGCAAGGAAACTACTGAGCCAACTGCCAGGTGAGACAGACTGAATAAAAGGCACCACAGCTGCACTATAAACAGTGATCCTACAGCAGCAGTGGGAACTTGTAAAAATACTGGGGATGTACCTGTGTCCTCCCCTTGCTCAGTTTGGTCTGTGCTGGCTCCTACCTGATTCAACTTTTGGGTTTCAAGCCAGTGGAACAGAAATGTAGCTCTTGCACCCTGTGCAAGATCCCCCATCCATGTACCCATGTACAAGCTAACCTGAGCCTGTGCACAGGGTAGCCCTGCTGATGGACTGAAACTATCACGAGAACAAGGAAAAACCTCACTTCACTATAAGATTTTTGCCCCCTTCTGATGCTACCAGTCATCAGCCCTTTCATAGACTGCTGCTAAAATCTGTAAATCATAGAAGGAGCCAACTAAGTTTGATTTAGCAGCAAGCAGTTTGCTTAATTGAACAGAGTGCCAGTCATGGAAATATTATTCACTCCCCTTACTAGAAACATAATATTAATTAAAGCAAGGGTAAAGAAAGAGGAAAACACACACTTAACGCTTCTCCGTCCATCTGAAAAAAACAGGCCTATTGCTCTAGGCCCTTTTAGAGATCTTTGCTCCCTTCAGGACCTGCATGATGAGTTTTGAATGAAAATGGACTGAGATAATCAATATTTAAACCTCTGCATAGAAGGTTTAATGCCAAAACCACAAAAATAGCCTTAAATACTACCTCTGCTGTTATGCTCTGCACAAAATTATTGCTTTCTTAAACCCAGAATTATTAAATTTTGTACCAAGTGGCAATTGCTTGCATAGTTGTTTTTAGAGAGGATTTATGCTTGGTCCAAGCAGAGGAAAGGAGCCTGGAATTAACCTCTTGGTCACTGCTACTGTTAATTACCTTTGCCATAGCATAGAGCACACCAGTCGCACAGCATCTAACCAAGACCTTGCCATCATCAGCAAAGGCATAAATCAGGATGTGACAGCATGAAGGGACAAATAAATCACTAGGGGAGAGATGACATGAGCAAGATAAGAGCTATAAGCAACGCAAGCAGATTGGATATGGGCAACACCAACCATTCTAGAGCTGATTTGGTTGGCCTCAGCTGAACATCTGGAGGTGAGCTGGGTTTGTGGCACTACCTATGCTTTGGAGACAGGAAAACTCCAAAGCTCTCCCCCAAGAGCTTGAGGGGAGCAAGGCACCTTCTCCTTGTACAGGGTCCCACCTAAGCAAGGCTCCCATGCAGAGTCAGTACCAGAGCTAGAGACAGCATAAAGGCATCCCAGATCCTCCTCTTCTGACTTTGGCATAAGGTATTTATTTCTTCCTTTGCTGTTTATTTTTATCAGAAGTACAGGAAAAAAAAGTCTTTTTGAACTTTTGTTGTTCTTTTTGAACAGAAAAAAAAGAAACCTGGCTTCAGATGCATTCCAGATATTTATATTAAGAAATATTCTAACAGAACCTTCTTTCTTGGGAAGTAATATACAGAATACAATGGGAAGGAGCCCTTCTGGTTAAAACTATGTACTGCAGTTGGGTGCATAGACAGGAAATCTGGTTTTATTGAGGGTTTTGTTCTTGTTTTAGAGGGAGAGAGAATGAGCACCAGAGAGGGATTTGGCTGTTGAAGGTATCTCGTGACAGTAGGTGGCAAAGACATCTCAGTGCTGCCATGTGAAGTTTCTGCGAGATGTTGTGGTTGGGAGAAAGGCAAAATGAATGCAGCAGCTTCCCAGAAATCAGCTCCCAGGGTTTTATCTTTAATCTCTTTCCCTCCCTATTCTGATACGGTCTATATTGGGAAAGCCCTGAGATCAGCAAAGCAGCCCGCGCGATACTGAAGCGTGTAACCACGGCCTGGCCCCGCTCGGCAGAAACGACAGCGAACATCCAATTTCCTACATGAGCTCGAGCAAGCTCCCGGCTTTAGTTACATCTTCATTGCCACCAAGCCACAGACATTGTGCATGGAAATATCTGCTTTGGGCTGCGGGTTCCTTCGGCTGGGAGGGCACCAAGTGCAAGCCCTGATTCAGCGAGGAACCCAAGCTAGCGTAGGTCCCCAGTTTGGGTTACAAACACAGCATCATGCACGTGGCCAAATACCTTGATGGGTCAGGGGTTTTACCAGAGGCTTCCATCATTCTCTATTACACCTTGCACTTTTAATCGCTTTAACCTCCCAATTGCCATAGGTGCTGCTCAGACACATCCCTGACCTTCCACAACACCTCAGTGATTCAATAACCACCCCAGTAAATTCACTGCTTTGGATGTCCTCTGGAGAGTTTTTCTTTTATGGCAGCATCTGTGTATTTTAGTGGGAAAGGGCAACTGCCAGCCAGCTTCATAGCTGGGAAAGAGGAATTTATTCTTTGCTGGAAAAAGTGAAAACACAAAAATAAGCTCAGCTCAGCTGCTCTTCTCTTATCCTAGCGAGGGAATTAACTGGCTAGTCTTTATACCATTGATATGTTTGTTTTGGGTTTGGTTTTCAGTCATGAACTTAAAGACCAGGACACACTTCTATGTGGTGAACAGCAAACGCCAAAGATCATTACAAGGCCAGAAGACACCTCAAGAGGAGGAGGAAGAAACACAGTAGTGACAGAGTGAAGAGAGATCATTAAACAGCTGGAGGACAACAGAGCCAGGACCCATTAGGAGGTCAACAGGCAGTCTACATCGTTTAAACTGAAAAAATAAAATAAAATAAAAAAATAAGAAGGTACATACAGCATTTTCCAATCTAAATGATTCTGTGATTCACTCTTTGGTTTGTGTTCCACAGCACTATTGAGGTCAATGGCTGGCAGAGTCCTAAAAAGCATCCCGTGTTTCTATCAGTATTAGATCTCTGGAAGTTTTTGTTAACGAGGACTGGAGGACAGGGTGGGAGGAGAAATTATCTCAAATGTGTGTAGGCAAACACTGCCAGCTGATCTGAAGTGATAGACCCCACCACCACCCATAGCCAACCCTCACGGGCATTTCTCTGGGATTCCCCAACACCAGAAATGCCCTCTAGGCTGGAGGGACAATAATCTCCAGGAAATGTCACACTGTGCTGAAGAGTGCAGGGCTGGTGCATCTCCAAAGCCACCTCTTGATCTATAAAACCACACTGGCTCAGTTCAGATCCCCAAAGGTTCAGATTTAGTTATTTATCCTTTGTTTTGGGGCTGCTTTGGACTTTTTACAATTTTTTTTTTTTTTTTTTTTTTTTTTTACATTTAACTGTTTTGAAGAACCTTGCCCTGAGGAACGGAAGTCCCTCTGGAAGCCAACAGGAGCTAAGAGCCTAAGAGCCAAAAATCGCTTCAGAAAATTTTATACTAGCCATGGAAGACCTAAATACTTGCACTTCAAGGAGGACACCAATCATTAATTATAGATAAAAGGGGCTAGCAGGGGTAAAGAAAGAAGCCCATGTTACAGACATGGAAATCTGCCCGAGGAAAGCACTTCCTACACTCCCTCCGACTCACGTTTGATTTTGTGGAATCAAAATTCCACAAGACTCCAGCTTTCTTTGCCCTTCCCCCCACTTTTTTTGGGCAGAATTGCAAAATTAAGGGGCTAATATAGCACAGAGCAGCTGCAATCTATTTGGATTTTACTGAAGGGCTTGATACTGTCTCCTGAAATCTTACGCTCCACATTTAATTCAAGTTGGCTCAGGAAGGAAAACACTGTCATGCCGATCGAAAGCTGCCTGGGAAGACAGTACAGATGGGGTAATGACACACAGCGATGCGTCTCGCCGTAGCGAGAGCCCAGGGGGACCTGCTTCGGTTTCACCTCATCAGCCATCTGGGGGGAAAAAAAAGGAATCCAGCACTGAGAAAAAGTTAAAACAAAACGGGGATGCATCCATTTGGGCAGAAGGATAAATCCCACAAGGCTGAGAGAGTTAAGAAACATTGAGAAAGCATGGCAAAACTCAACTTCTCCGTGGAGAAGGGGTGAGCAACCCTGCCTACCTGCGCAGAGATAACCGAAGGGAGTGCATGACACCTAATGGAAGTGAAAAATGCAGGAGATGGAGGCGTTAACAGAGATCTGAGAGCGACTTCTGCCTTTCTCGCTCGAAGGCAAGCACGATAACAGCATTATTGGAGTCATCAGCTCGCAACCGCACACCAGCCCGTGAAGCCAGAGGCTGCGTGTGCAGCGTGCTGCAGCGGAGGTTTAAGGCTTGCCGACACAGGGAACTTGACCAGAATAGCTATTGCAGAATAAGCTATTCCACAATAACTGCTTTGGAATAGCTCCCTGCGCAGACCACCGTCTTCCACAATAAGAGTCATTTTACGGTGGAATAATTAATGCTCTCCTCCAAAGCAAAATAATTGCTCTGGAATACACTCTCTTTGATTCCTAAATAGAGTTCAGATGAGCCGCAGCTCCAAAGCAATTCTTATTATATTATTCTGGTCACTTGTGCCTCGTAGACAAGCTCCAAAATCCAAATGTACTCAATGCATAGGCAGAAAATCCATATGGTGACCAGGAGAAGGAGCTTTGGAGCTGATGCAACTGGGAGTCTGCTGCCCCTGTGGGCATCAAAATCTGCTGAGTGCCCGTCCCATGGTTCCTGAAACCGAGGGGAATTTTGCTGTTTCAACAGGAGAAGATTTGATCCCAGCCAGCTGAATTGTTTTCAAGGAAAAATGGCTTTTTGTATTAAAATTTTTTGATCACTTTCAGGTTTAGTTGAGGATCTCTTTTTCCATTTAATTTCAATAGAATGAAAGTATTCCAGCTTTTGGAGGGGAAGAAAGTTTGGACAGAAATATAACTGAGAGGAGCTGAGGAAAATTTAGGGGAGGGGGATACATTTAAAGAAACACCGCCATGGAAAGTTAACCTGCATTTTCCCAAAATGTTGATTTTCTCTGACTTACTTGTTTTCTTTGTCCACCCTGCTTCCACACACACTTCTCTCACAGAAAATTTCCAAATTCTCTTGCAGAAACTCAAACCGCAAGGACTTTCCCAGCACCTTCTGCCCAGTGCTCTCCAGGCTGAGCATGAGGAGCTCACCCTTGGACTTCATGGTATTCCAGTTTTACAGCAGCCCACGTGAAGCTCTCTGTCCTCCTTCTCCCTGTCTTCCAGGAGGAAGCCTCTGCACCAGAGGTGAAGGGCATCTCCCAAAGCAGCCTGGTGGCCGGGGAAGGCGATCATTCGAGCTGCTTTAAAGGTGGTTTGGTCATTTAGCTGCTGGTGTTCCTCCAGCTCCTCTCCCGGTGGTAATCCCATTCCCCCAGCTTGTTCCCTTCATCCTTGACTCCTTCCTGGGCTCTCATTTCTGCTCTGCATGGGAGAAACTGAGGCACAGAGCACAGGGGAGGTTGGGTCTGGGTATCCACCAAGCCCATACCTCACCCACCAACCACCACTCGTCCCATCCCAGCTGGTCTGCTGCTGCAAAGCTCAAAAATACAGGCAAACCCCCGTGTGTCTTTCTATATGCAATGTTCATTCTAAGAGCTGCTGTTAGGAAGAGCAACAGCTTGCTTCCCACGTCTCCCTCTGAAGTGACCCCAGGAATGCCTGCAAGAAAATGGGGAAAAGAAATCATAAAAGACAAAACAAAACACTTTTACCTTTTTTCCTAAATGGCACAAGAACAAGCCCCCAGCTCCATCAGCTCCTCTGAGCAGGCTGCATGCCCGGGGCTTTGGGCACGGGGCGCAGGACTGCGCTCACCAACACCTCCAAGCCCAGGCCCAAGCCCGACCAAATTCACTCCAGGGGCAATTCCAGATTCTGCTTCGAAATCTGGAAGCCTCCGACACACCTCTGTCTGCACCAAGGTTAGGAGTTTGGACAAGGCAGAGCTGGCACTCAAGTGGGTTGCAGGGGAGGGTGCAGAGAGTGGAGGTAGGGAGGAAAAAACAACCTGAAGAAAAAACAAACAAACAAAAAAAACAACAAACAAAACCCTTGATTTCTAGTTTAATGCTGGTTCTGTAAACAGCCAGTCACTGGGGATGTGAGATTCAGCCTTCTTCATCTCTCTCTGCCTAATGTGAAGCAGATGTCTTCTATTAATGAAATAATTGCTAATTAGTAACCACTTTGTTTCTCTTCCATCAGTTTTATTCTCTGGTTCAGGCGCAGGGGGGCAGGCTGTGTAAGTAAGGCAGTCCCCGTAGAAATGTGTTGCACATATTGCAGCTCCAAGGCAGGAGGAGAGCGAGGCGGTGCCTCTGGCCAGACGGGCACTTGACAGGGACATGGGACACCTCATCTGCCACATTGCACTTCTGTTGGCTTGTTTAACCCCCCCATATTGTGGTATCGCACTCAAACCCTTGCGCACACCTTGTCTATTCACATCGCAAACGCTAAGCGAGGGACGTGTCTCTGATTTGGTGCTTAGCAGAAAGGGGCCTTGACATTTCTTAGCATCCTGGGAGACTGTAACAGGGCAAAAAGTTATATTCTCCTTTCTTGCTTGCAATGGAGCAGACCTGAGCAATGCTTCATCCCCAAAGCCCTCCAAGTCACAGCCAAATCCCCACAGCCTGCAAGAACCCATATGAAGACTTCATGAGCAGGCTTTGGAAGGGAAGGCGGGCAAAGCCAGGCCTTGTGCTCTGAGCCACGAGGAGCCATGGGTTAAGCTGACATTGCACCAAAGGAGGTGCAGAGGAGGGGTGGTCCCAGGTACGAGTACAGCTGCGCTCCCACCAGGGCTTTTGTTAGCATCGTTTTATCAGTAAAACCAGAATTGCGCAGCTCCTTGGAGCCAGGCTCACAAAACTTTAGAAGCATAGAGCACCGAGAGCTTGCTCCACCTTCCCATCGCCTGCAGGACAGTGCATGGGCTGGCATGACAGTAAGCACGGAGACTGAGCACCAGGTGAGTGTCCCAGTGGCATCTCTGCTGAAAGCTGGATGGGACGTGCCCTCTGTTCTTTGTCCACCTTGAATTTCCACAGGAAACTCCAATATTTGCCCCAAAAGCTTTCTGTTTGAGTTGTATCACTCTGAGCTGACACCAGTACAGCCCTGTGACTATGGGCTTAGGTCACAGGTACTCCACTCATGGTCCAGAAACAAAACATGATACATGGTGAACATCCCATTTTCCTGTTGGGCATGGCGGTATGTCCAGGACAACCCTCGAGGCAAGGGGCTGCAGCCCTGCAACATGCTCCCGGTGCAGGGTGCTTGTCCCTTTGCTTCCAGCATCTGGGACACACCACCTGGGTCCCCTCCACTTGGGACCCTTGAATTCCAGTCCACAACATTACATCCCAGCTCAATAGAGAGAGAGTATTTCCTGCTGGGCTCTGCATTTACAAATGCGACGATGCTTATGCATGATTTATAGAAAAGGGATGACATTCAAATTCTGTCTGGGTCCCAGCCACCACATCACATCTTTCTAATGGTTTCCCAATAGAGACAGATTCCTGTTCTGGCTGCCTGACTCTCCTTTCCCCTTTCCCCCTGATATTAAGGGATCTCAAAAACTTAGAAAGCTATAGCCATGCTGATTTTGTAATACACTTGAACTCTCCTTTTGCATTGTCCTAAGGGGGACTTGCTGTAATTTGGTTCTTGGAAATAATTTCTCCCCTCATAAAACACCCCAAATTGTAAACCTTCCAACGAGCTCCTTACATTAAGATGTTTTAAAGTTTTATTTTAGCAATCATAATAATAAACAACTCCAGTCTTTGCAGAGCTTTTCATCCCAAAGGCTTCCAGGGCACTTTCATCCGCTGCGCACCAGCTGTGCACGGGGATGGATTCATCGCCCGGCGTAACCGTGGGTGTTCCTGGGGCCACAGCCGGCCACGTACAGCAAATACATGTGGGAGAGGTACCGAGGGGACGGGACCACCGAGACTCCACCGCCAGCAGATTAAAGTCCAGGTGGTGGTTACCAAGGAACATGCTGCCCTTGCGCTATTAATCCAGGGTTTTAGTTAACTAATAATTAACATTACTGATTGCACCAAGAGGCAATGGAGACGAGTTGCAACATGGGAAATTGCGATTAAACGAAAGGAAAAAAGTCACTGTAGAGGTGGTCAGCTGTTGAAAATAGGCTGTCTGGAGAGGCTGTGGCATCTCCATCCAGGGGCAGAATCCCTGGATTCAGCCGCACAAAGCCCTGAGCAGCCTGTTCTGACTGGGACGTGCCTGGTGCAGGGCACTGTGCTAGGGACGTCCCGTGGTCCCCTCCTGAGTCCTTCTATCCCATAATCTGGCGCAATAACTTAAAGCACGAGTGGTATCGGTTTAAATTAACCCATCAGGCTCTGAGTCGCAGCAGTTGTCACAGATTGGCATTTACTGTTATCTGGAGACCCAGCAGGCCCCAGCCAGCAACCAGAACCTGCTATGCCTTCAGCTGTACCAGGGAGCGCCTGCAGGAGCCCGGCTCTGCCAACGCTCCCCCAGCTTCACCACAAGCAAAGCTGGATTCAATATGCTGTACTTTGGACCTCATCAGCACCCGGAGCAGCCATCTCCCTTATCTTATGTGCTGATTTGCTCTGAAGCTGGCCCAGAGGCCAGCGGCAGCCGAACGGCGTCACGCTGTCCCATTTGGATCACAGTCTCCCATAGCTTCCAGATGTTTCTCCATCGTGCTGCAGCCTCACCAGCTGTTGCCTCCTCATTATGAATCTGTGCTCTGGATCACACCTTCTTGCTTACGTCTTTCCTGAAATTCATCTCTCCGACTGCAGCTTCACGGCTAACTCTTTCGGAAAAGAAATTATTCCCCCCCCTAAGGGGTTGTGCATCCTGTGCAAGGAATGACAATCAAGAAAGTCAACAAGGAAAGGCTTTGATTTGAAGACAGCAGGGCAGGGAGACCCCACTGCTGCCGGGGTGTTTCTGCCAGCAGTGAATTTCTCAGCCGACCTCTTCTCAGCTGGCACCGGGTTCACGCGTGGGCAAGGCTGCAGTGGCAGCCTGCGGGCCAGGCAGCCGCTACAGGCAAAGCCGCGGCATGAATAAAGGCTGCTGAGGCTGGGAGCCAGCGAGTGTGGAGGATATCGCTGTATTCTTTGTTGGTATCGCTAAATTCTATATTCATTTCCGTTACAATCTGATAACACTTTTTAACTTTCTGTTCTCACTGCGATCTGAAGGCATCTGATCGTCTTGTGACACTGATCACGAAGGAATCCTCGCCTGGATCCAGGCTGTCCCTGGACTTAAAACAATCAGTTCAGGGGGTTATTCTGTTTTTTGTGGCTCTTGGTACTGCTGAGAAACAAACACCCCCAGCAATCCTACAGCTTTGGAGCACTTTTTAACAAACAGTAGCTCTGAACTGTCGAGGCAGCGTTTTAATCACTGCTGTAGGGCAGGGAGACCAGGGGCAAAACAGCACAGAAATCTGTAGATCGAACAAAACGCCCGTAACCCATTGACTTTGGACAAAGATCCAGCAAGTTCCAGCTCCACTGCACAGCAGCTTCTGAACCGCAGTGACCAGTGCCGCTAAATATGGTGAATAAACCCATACTGCTGTAGCTCAAAGCTAGCAAACGTGCGGGGCAGAAAGCAATGTGAAGGTGAATCGGACAACACCTTAAACAAAAAACAAACAAACAAACAAACAAAAAAAAACTTAAACAACTTTTTGTTTAAGGTTTTACCCCACGTGGCATAAATAATGAACAGGTCATTTATAACTTGTAAGTCTAATATGTACCAAATCGCATAAACTTTTCAACTTATATTGTTTCACAGTGATAGGAATGCCATTATTCTTGTCATCACAACAACTGCACACACACCACTGCTTAACCAAAATGGGGAAAAGAAAAAGGAAAACTTCCCACCAAAAAGGAATGGGAAGAAAGTTAATTACAGGACCTGAGAAAAAATAGTAGTTGGGCATCAGCCAGGAAGCTTTCTGTTTAGACCTGGGCAAGTCTTCCTAAGGGAAGCATTATATTTTTGATGCAGAGGCTCAAGCCTCTATTTTTAGAGCACATCGTAGTCGATGAGTTTAGTACTTTCACATTTGAACCAGCGGTCTATTAATTTTTTTTTCAGACCTTCTATAACACCACATGCTAGTTTGTTCACTTTATAATATTGCGTAAATTGTCATCAGTTCCATGCCTGTCATTATACTGGCTTCACCCTGAATAACCTTGTGGATTTGGCAAGTGAGACTTAACTGTTCCGCATCACGCTTTAATCGTGTGACCTTCTTGTTTTCATTGCAGCCTTCCTCCTTACCCTTCTTCTTCAGCGCCGAGGCCAGCAGTGTTCCCAGCATGCCGGAGGGGAGCACTGCGTGCACACGAACAGAACAGGATGGAGAAGCAGGCTGATGGGAACATCGTGAAGTGGGCTCCTCAGTATAAGAGAGATGTGGACATACTGGAGAGAGTCCTGCAGAGGCCACCAGGATGGCTGGGGCCGGAGCACATAGTGTATGAGGAGATGCTGAACATATGAGGAGATGCTGAACCAGCTGGGCTTGTTCAGCCTGCAGAAGAGAAGGCTCCAGGTGACCTTATTGCAGTCTGCAACTACCAAATGAGAAGGTGTGGAGCTGGAGCCAAATGCTTCCCGGGGCTGCACAGCAACAGGACGAGGGGCAGCTGGTACAGGTTGTGCAAATTGTGCCATAGGACAAACCCAGCAGATGTCAGGAAAACATTTTCGCCAAGAGGATGGTCAAACACAGGAACCCAGCCTGGGGAATCTGTGCAATCTCCATCCTCAAAGCTGTGCAAAACATGACCGGACAAAGCCGGGAGCTACCTGATCTAAACCCGGCACCACTCTGAGCAGGAGGTTGGATTCGATGACCACCGGGGTCCAGTTATTCTGTTTCTCCGGTTCATACCTTTTCACCAAGCTACATTTCTTCAAAACACGCCTGAGTCATTGGAAGCATCACATTCAAACTACCAAATCACGTGCATATAACCCATTCTTAACTGACCTAGCTTTTGATCCTAAAAATGCCTCATATCAGAGAAATGAGAGTGGACTTTCCATTTTTGCTAAGTGTTTGTAGCACAGAGTAATACATCTGTTAAGCCCTGGAGACCAGAGCCGAATCTCCTTTGCAGGGGAGTACACGCCAGCACTGATGCTTTTATAGTGGCTGGGGGCTCGGTGGGAAGATGCAAGCTGGGGTGAGCAACCTAAACCATCACAAAGGGAACGTGTCTTCAGCAGGGCTGGAAGTCACCTCCAGACGCGGAGTCAGACCAAGCCAAGGCAGGTGAAACCACGCAAGGCACATCTGAACGCCCTGAGCAAAGCCTCAGTGCAGAAAGGTTTATAAGCAAACGCTGCTCATCACCACCCCAGAGGGAAGGGTATGGGTAGGGCAGGACAGGTCACTAATGGGAAAGTTAGGAAACTTCTGGAGGAGCTGTGCAGCTTCGGAGTTACACACGTTAATGCATACCATGAGAGCTCAACAAAGAAACCATTTTCAGGGGCTTTTCCACCAAGCAAACTGAAGCCAAAATGATAGAAATAGGTGTTAGACAAATTCACTAGAAACAGTTTGGTTTTTTTTGTTAGTTGATTTTCCAAGGGTGGGGAATTAATTTATTTTTGTCTTTTTAAAGACTCTTTCCCATCTCCCTTCATCCACGAGAAAACCCCCACAAACCACAGTGATAGCAACAAACTGGTACCGGGGCTCACCGAGGGATCGCGGTGGATTCTCTTTCAGTTTCGATCTTTAAACTGGAGATTTGGAGAATTTCTTAGAAATGATGCTGTGTTTTAAACGGGGATTAATTTTTTAGAAGACGGTGGGTTTGCAATACCTACGTAAACGTTTCGTAGTTTCACGCGTGGGACAGACACGAAAGTCACGCTGCAGCATCCTCTGCCCTGCGGGGTCCTCCCATCCCATCCCATCCCGTCCCGTCCCGTCCCGCCCACGGGTGCTCCCACGCGCGCCCCTGCTCCGGCAGCGCCGCGCTCCGGGCGGTCCCCGCACGCCACCTAGCGACACGCCACGGCCTGCTGGCCCCAGCCCCGTCCCCACGACACGGCCACCCCGGCACAAAGCCCTGGCCACGCCGAGCAGCAGCCGCCGTGGGTTCGAGCGACTCCGCGCGGGTGGGTTCGTTGGGGTCTTTTCGGGAGGGAGCGGGTGCAGAGCCGGGGGTGATTCGGGGCGCTTCGCTCAGACGGGCACCGTCACCCGCACTCGGGTCTTCTGCAAGAGGCAGGGGGCACTTTCCTTTATCAGCCCGTGCTATCGCTCAATCCAAAAACATGTTTTTAAAGACTTTCTCTCGCTTCCTTCAAGTCCCCGAGTTTCGCCAAGGCGTTGCAGTGAGAGCAGCAAGCTGGTGGTGCTCCATAATTGATTTCTCTTGACTGAGGCTGTCTTCCCATGCACAAAATCCAAGCGTGCACTACAGCACCCTGCTCGCTGAAGGGCAAATTAGGGGGCAGAAGGCACAACTGACATACACCACCAGCTCTGCCCCCACTGCCTCGCATCTATTTCCCTTCTCTGTGGATTCTCCGGCCGATCCCGGCTAGCTGATCTCTTTGCCGTGTAGAGGTTTTTTGGACTGACTGCAGTTAATTCTTGAATTTGCAAGTTGAAATCCTAGCTAGCCTAAAGGAGCTCATTTTCAGAGTGGGTACAAAGGATTTTCTAGGGAAAAAGGTGACCCAAGTGGTTTAGGTACACCTCAAATTAAATTGTACTGAGTCACTGACGGACCATGGTGTTATTTTTATTACGGAATTTGGATGCATAGCTTTGGCCATAGAAGGTAGCTCTAAAATTATGGATATGCGCGCCTTCTCTCTTGCTGTCACTCTTGATTTTGAAGCCTAAGCCTCAGAGCATATTTTTTCCCCTGAAATTTTGTGGCTTATGAAAGGGCACACACAGATTCAAAGGGAAGGGTAAAATCATTCTGCTCACCTGGGCACTGCCCAGGGTGGCACATTTGTGCTAGAGGAAGGTGAGCGTGGAGCTTGATGAAGGCTGCTGCTGAACAACTGGGTTTACATGGGCCAAGCCCTAAAAAGCATCCAGTGAGGAGACATGAGTTGGGAAGATTAATGGTCATTATATTTCAACCCTACTTCCACCAGCACAAAGCAAGGTACCAGGAAACTAAAGTGCAACAAGGACTCCATAAATCTTCCCTACTTAGTCCTGCATATTGAGTGAGGGGTAGGGAAAGAGGAAGGCTGGGGTACAGGGAGGAGGATGGAGAAGAAAAACGTGCCGATTTGCTTACTTCTTTAGGATATATAAAGCCTGGGGAAAAAATCTTATATTTCAAGTCTGAAGTAACCTGCAGAGACTCCCAGCTTTTCTGCATAACAGAAAATTTACTTTAATTCCCACTTCAATTCACTAAGACTCCAAAGGCCTTTTTAAAAATTTTTGCTCATCTTCAGCTCTTTACAGAAGCTCTCCTTCGGGCAGGTTCTGAAGACCTTGCTTAACCGAGGGTCTGAAAACGTGGTCAGAAAGCACTATGAGGGAACTTTGCTTGCTCTCGCCCTGGAGCCAGGACAAAAGGCAGGAGGATGGAGAATCCACAGCCGCTCCCTGCACGCACAGGAGACCTGACGTCTTGAACTGCTGGCTGCAGCGTTCACTAAGACATAAATCAGGCCATTCATGAAGGGGTCTGCTCTGCCAATATACATAAAGAGAAATACTAGACGGAAAGAGGCAAATCTGAATTAGATCCATCTCTTGCATAGCAAAAATCCTTTACGCCAGTTAGATGAGAGAAACTGATGTTTGAAAACCACAGAAGGTTTGGCAAGTGTAAAATTTTACATGCTAATGAGCCCCCAAAGAATTTTGACCTGTGAAGGATATTTAACTACTGAGGAAGATTTATATCCAATAATACACAAAAATGGAAGTGAGCACAGAGTACAGGGAATTAGAAACACACTACAAACATCCTCCTGTTCACATTAGAGTTGAAAAATAATTCAAGAAAATACCAGAAACACTTTGATACATAAGCAATGAGAAAAGTAAGATTCCTTAGCCAGAGAAACTATTTAGTATGGGCTGGCACTGCTTGCATTAAGTTTTTAAAAGCCTTATCACTACAAATACTGTAATAGGTCCTTATGAAGAGACACACTGCTCTGGAGAACTTGCTATCTGCCTAGTCAACAACACAAAATGTTTTATGCAACTGTGACGCAAGAGCCGTGCAATGTGTTAGTGAAAGAACAGGCATTAGCTCAACCCAGATTTCTCAAGCCTCAGGTCACCGAAACAACCACAAGACTATCCAGCTCCCCACCCACCCACCACTATGCATATGTATTTGCCATTAAATGACATTTCACCAAAGTAGTTTGCAACAATACACCTTCTGTATTAACATCAAGACCTTGATTTCATGAAGTCGGAAGTTTTTCCAACCATTTTTCTGCGTACCTGCATTATCAGTCTGATGTAAGAGAAGCTTCTAGCCACTGAAGTTATAGCAATATCTCCATTGTCTATCATTTCTAATTAGTGTAGTTATCATCCCCTCTGTGTACGTTTGTGGACAGTGTATAAGTTATCATTTGTAACAATAGATAATTTTCATCTGTCACAAGGGAAACACAAGAAAAACTCTCTTAGACCTGTGATCAAACACTGGCACAGGCTGCCCCAAGGGGTCGTGGTCTCCATCCTTGGGGATGCTCAAACCCGGCTAGGCACATTTAGTTTACAAACTCAAAACAACAATGTCTCTGCTATTCTGTTTCACCACACTGCTGCACAACAATCCTGTTCACCCTAAATAAGCCTATCATTAAAGGAAAATTTAAAGCAAAAGCTTAAAGTAGCAGAACTTGTTCCTTTTCAGACATTGTTTGATATACAGCATTTGGCTTTAAGTGAAAAAGCAAAAATCTGCAACCAAACCCAGCTTATTTACTGTTACTTTAAAAGCATCTCAAGACAGGAAGTTGTTTTCAGCCATCTGTTGAAATACTTTGACGCTAGAAAGTAGATCCACATGTTTGCATGTTCCCAAATCCTGTTTGAAAGAAGCCAGGAGACTGCCTACAATGCAGGCCTCTGCAACAGGACCTCTGCATCTTCTGGGCCTGGATCCTCTCTGCTCTGCATTTCTCTAAGTCCTGACCACAGCTGGGCCAAGATGAGCGCTGACACATCCGAGAACAACTGCAGTACAAATTATACTTGCGATAGCTCAGTTATTTCCAAGGGACCACACGTGCACTGGAACACCTTGCTGACTTGGGCTCTGCTTTCCCACCCAGGCTGCCAAAGCTCCAGGGAGACAGGTAACAATAAATCATGATCAGCTTTCAAATGAAAAAGCATTTTGTTGGATATGCTCTCTCTCTCTCTCTCTCTATACACATATATATATATACATACACACACACACATACACACACACACACATATCCCTCACCCCGTTACATGCCCTCTTCCATCCTGAACATTTTAGTTTCAACACTCAGCTCATCACTGACCATCTCATCTGAACAGTAATCAATTAACAGTAAACAATGTAAACCAACAGAAGAAAAGTAATGGACAGATCAGGTTTCAAAATGATACATTTATTAAAACTAAAAGGACACAAGCTCCAATTAATTTAAAAAAATTATATTGCATTATGGCAAACACAGGACCAGTATGCTCAGAGCATAGACAAATAATTTTTAACTTAAATTTGTAACACGGACTGAAATTCTTAAACTCAGAAGTAAAACTCTGAATACATATGAAGAACAGAATGAGATTATTCTTTTAATTAAATATACCAAATAATTTCATATAAACAATTTAAAAGGATTTAAATACATGCAGAAGTAGCTAAAGTTTAAATGATTAGCAAGATATGTAGATACAAAGTTCAAGAAGTATTTTGGAGTTGTATAAAAGATGCAACTTCTTCCCCCAGACAAAGCCTATAGTGCAATGTACTATCTTGTCAAGAGAATATTCTCTACCCGCATGCATTCCTGCTGACAAACCACCTATTAAATTAGCTTTTTAGTACTTAACTTGCAGGCAGATTTACTCACAAATCATGCAATTGGCGATGAAAATCTCAGTAAAAACTATCTTTTGAGATAACATAAATTGGAAACAATTTTTTCAATAAAAATAGGTCCTATAACCTGTTTTGAAGGGGAAGAAAGGACATCCTACCTTACCTCTCTCCTGTTGCTAAACTGATTTTTTTTAAGCTTTTTCCTATATTTTTTTTAAACCCCCCTCCCCCAAGAGTTTATAATCAAAATCTGATCTCAGATGAATCTGAAACAACCCCAACAACGGCTTTACTGATCGATTACCCAACTCTGAGCGTAGAGGCTTTGCCTGTGTAAGTCACAAGGTCACCCAAATCTCACACATCCTTTAATTATTTAAACAAATATTTACACCTCCTGATTAAATATTCATTCAGGAATAAGTTCTGACCAGTTGCTGTACACTTGGAAGTCATCCTTTCCCTGAAAGTACTGTGGCTTCTGGTTCTTTTGGTCAACATGAAAGACAACAAAGCACATTATCTGGAGCTAGTCCACAAGCCACCGATCTGCTCGCGTTGTCTGAATCACCTGTACAGAGCTGTTCATGAAGGTTCAAAACCGAGTAAACGTCAATCACTGAGGGCTTCCCAATCTTCTTAAGCTTGCAGAAGATGTGTTGCTGAAGTCCAGCTGTCATGGGTTTCCCTATTTTCAACATCAGAATAAAGAGATTTCCCGCAAAGATGCCTCACTACAGTTGCTGTGTATGTCATTTGAACTCTTTAGATAACAGAAAAAAACTGACATTTGTTACTGAAAGCCATATATTTATGTTTTTTTTTTATGTAAACCATTAAAATTTCATAATATGCCAAATTTCAAACTAGACCAAAAGCTAAAAAGTCTTCAATAAACATACCACAATTATTTTAATTGGAACGTTCTTTATAAAAAAGATTTGTCTACTTTTGGCTCCCTTTTTATTTAATCCATAGACAGTTTAAGTGAACAGTAAACACAATACAAGAACAGCAGCAATGTGTCAAACTCCTGACCACTACAGTCAGATAATGTACTGTCAGGAGAATTAAAGCTGTATGAAACTTAAATCCATAAAGCTTTAAAAACAGCTCTTTTCTGCTACTTCTCTGTTTTAAACTTGTAAGCATTCAAGTCCACATCATTCTTAGGCTTTTGCTATTGCATGAAAGCTAGCAGATCATTTTAGTTAGAATAACTTTATCACATTTCAGGAATGCTAAGATTGTTATATGCTGTTTTCAAACTGAAGATATGCAAATGCAAGATGTAGTGTACTTCAAAGCCCGTTAATTCTCATTGTTATTTACACGCTAAAATTAGTTTTAAAATTGTATTTTTGAGAAATTACTCTTGCATTTGCACCAAAGACAAGTTTTGGCCTAAAAGAGCATCCAGTGAAGTCCTATCTTCAAATTTTACAAACCAACTTCCATGCTGAAATCTCCAAGTAAATCTCAATTTACAAGAAAGAGAATAACCCCCTTGTTTATGGGTACATTAATTGCAAAGTTCATACTGTTTTGAAATTTCAGCTTTGTCCCAGCAATTTTACACTTAAGATATAATTACAGTAATTCTGAGGATCAGTCACATTACTTACTGTAAGCAGCTTTTTTGCAAACTGTACAGAATATTAACTCAATACTTGAACTAAACACTGACCCTTTTTCTAGAATTAATTGTATTGTACATCCTACTATACATTTTGCTTTGGAAACACCTAAATACAATGGTCCATTATGCAAGCCATGAGACTGTCCAAACTTTTTTTTGTTCCACTAACTTCAAATGAATTTTTACAAATAATTTAGCCAATCTAGATAAATACTGAACATAGAATTATGCTGAAATACACTTGGGAGTCAACATTTTCTATGAAAATACACAACTACTACTAAAAGCATTAAGTACTAACTGCCCACCTCAATATCGCTGTGTACAGAGCCATAAGATGTGTTCTCTATAGTGTACACAAAATCATAAAGTATTTTATAATACTGGATGCAAAATAAGAAAAAAAATAACCCTGCTGGTTCAAGTCAAACTTCTTGTATTTCATCACAAATTTTAAGAAACAGGGGAAAAGTCAGGCTACCAGGAAGTATGAACATCCTACAGTTGGTATTTTATTTTTGAAACATAAAAATTTAGTACTAAGGACAAACATTAACGAGTAAACCTTGACCTACTGTCAGTATTTAATAACACAGTTAAAGACAGCAATCAATTAATGAGGAAGCCAATGATGTAATCAAAACACTGCCAATATCAGACATCACTTGCTAACTGCGCAGTAAGCAAGGCCATGAGATGAAAGTATTTAAGTACTTCAAATGTACCTGGTTAGTGATTTCATACCTGAGATGACAATTGAGAGGTAAGAGAACTAGTTATGGTGTACGTAATTGTCAGATGAATAACAAGCACGCCTTCATAACTGTATTTTTTAAAAATATTTGCAAAAAGATCACAACTGACATTTTCCCCTTACGGTTAATTTCATTTCGCTGTTTAGACAAACACCATCTCATTTTACTCTGACAGATCGTGTTCTGAAACTGTTTGAAAGGCTCCTGTGATTCCAATGCTTTCTTTAGTAATTCATGGAATTTTGAGTAGAAGTGACATCCTCTACTCCCTAGTCTTAGGAAATTTAAGGCACCCATAAGAAGCAAACTTCATGGGAAGTTTCAGTTCTAGGGAAAAATAAATCTGATTTTCCCTTCAACAGAAAAAAAAATCATGAAGTCAAAAGTGATTAGAATGTCACATTCTCTGTCAGTGAGGCAACAGTTTAGTGATATTTAGCTTACATAAGGCTCAACCTAATGAGCTACTACTGAAGCCACAGAATTTTCACCAACAGGTTACAAAAAAAAAAAAAAAAGTGGTATTGTGACAGAAGGGAAAGTTTGTATTAAATTCTGCAAAAGCCAGAAATTAGAAGCAGAGCAAGGTTGGGCCCCATGTAATCATGAAAGGAAATAAATGAGAAACATCTTTCCATGATCAATACACTTAATTTATACAGCAAACTTGAAAGTTTAATGGATCACTGTACCACAACAATGAGTGCAAATACATGATTTTGTGGGCAGGAACACTGCTGAAGAAGTATATTTTGTTTTCATCTGTATGGAATGACAGTAAATCACTTCTTTGATGAACGGAAATTTCATTCCATATGTCAGAAAACATATCTACAATTTATTACTAGAATCAGCTCAAAACACTTTCCATAATCACAAAAGCTCAAGTAATATGTAGCCATTAGACACAAAGATATACACAGTTTTGGTTACAATTGGGCTTTGCTTCAAATTCTGAAGCTTAATTCTTTACTTCTGCAGCTTCTTTATCATGCTTTTCCTTTGCTTTCACTTTTTCTTCTAGTTTTTCTTCTTTTTGAAGCAGTGCCATAATCTCAGCAACCTGGCTGGTGCCAATATCGATATCTTCTTTGTCAATCAATTCTACTACCTACATGAACATTGAATGAAATTTAAAATAGCATTTCATTTTTACGTTATTCAGACACTTTCATATCTTAAATTTTGCTAAGAAAAAAGTAGCCAGTTCTCTCACATTCAAGAAGTGTTGTTTTTCTACATGAAATAAATTCAAACCATAATCAGTGCTTAAGACATTTTAAAGCAAATGATCTAAAACTTTTGACCTCAGAACACAAAAAGTCGTAGTTTAGAACATTAGTAAGACAAACCCACTTAATATATCTGTTTCAATAGAAAGCTCAGATTCAGTATCTAATAATTCTGAAATAGTATTTAGGTAGTATCTGTTCTATAGGCTTCATTTTTTGAGGAGACCTGTACTAAACAGAAAGGCATAAATTTAAAAAAAAAAACAAAGCAGGGGAAGGGTAGGTCTTTTGGAAAGCAAAATGAAAAAAAAATAGTTTAGCAGGCACTTACAAATTCCTTTATACAGCTTTTTGTACAAATGTGTTCTTGACATAGCTAATGTTCTTAAAATTGTTCAGCATTATATGCAGAATTCAGAAAGTTCATTTTCCCTCTTTTGGTAAATGTTACTCAATGCAACAGCTGTTCAGAGCAACAGTGAAGAGGAAAAATGTGTTTCAAAAGGCTGATACTGAATTTTGTATCTGGCCATAGTGTTCTAACCTTTAAAGAGCATTTCTGTATTGAGTAGGAAAATTACTTGCAAGGAAATAAGTTTCAGGACATCTCTAAGTTACAGACCCTGTAAGTTTTAAGAGTTGAATTCACTGACAGAATCGGTCATTTACAATGGACCTAAAGAACAACTGATGGTCTGATGTCTTTCAAGCACAGGAAATATGGGTCACAATGAAATATTTAAAATATACAAGTAGGCAGGAGAAGTTATGTAAAGACTTTGGATAAATACTGATATTCCTGAAGCAGTTCTTCCAAAGCTCCTTTCCATCCTCCCTCCCATTCATAAGTAGCATAACAGAATTACCATACTTTACAGAACTTTACATATGCAAGGCAAACCTACCTCTTTAAAGGTAATGCGGGTAACAGACACAGGATAAGGATCATTCCCCACACGCACATCAACACACAAAAAAATAGCCATATAAATTCTGGAGATGCTAGTATGTGTTTTAACATCTATTTACAACACATTCCCAAAAAACTCATTGGCATCAAGTAAAGATTCTCGATAAAGACATCAATACAAATTCAAGTCAAAACTGGCATAATATTTGAAAACAGGTTAGCCTTATTTTCTTTGAATAGTTCACAGACTTACCTTAACGACATTATCTATATCAATTTTGCCATCCTTGTTTTCATCTAGTGCCTCTGCAATCCTAGTTAGTTTCTCCTCTGGAATCTTCTGGATTTGTTTCATCGCATTAATTAGCTCAGCAATACTGATGAGATTCTCCCTAAAGAGGAAGCACAACCTGTATATAGCAAGAAGTTACTCCAAAAGAGTAAAGGTCATAAAAGACAGTACTGAAAGTCCCCATGTTGCAGGTCACTTGTACACTAAACATTAAAATTATTTATAATCCTGAACAGAATGCAAAAAAGAAAAGTGAGGTACTGATCAGCAAAGGAGATTTCAAGTGAATCTTTATCTTTCTATAGAATCTCACACTTTTGGTTTCCACTTGCTTTACTGCACAAACACAGGTGAAAGTTTAGCAGTTTCTGTGCTTCCTAGCCTGTATATTTAATGCCCTTTGCCCTCTCCATTTATCAAAGGTGCTGTGTCATGCAGCTACCACCCTTGTGGATTTAGGAGACTGGCCTTCACAAAATATAGCAAGCAGAAAAAAAAAAAAAANAAAAAAAAAAAAAAAAAAAAAAAAAAAACACGAAGTCACCTGAAAGCAAAAGCTGACAACTAATTGCTTTAGCAACTTAGCTGTTTCATTAAAATAGGCTTCATTTCCTCATACCAAAGAATACACTTTGTAGAAGAAAGGACTAAACTTCACATTAAAACTAGCAGATTTCAAATGTTTCCACTATCTGTTTATTCATCTCATGAAGCTAAAGTCTGTTTTCTGCAACGTGAAGCCTCTGCTTGCTTATGTAGTTTTATTAAAGAACCATCTTCCAACACAGGTCAAGCTGAAATGCAGGAGACAGTGAGCAGAATAAATATTATATAGAAGGGCTTTATCAGTCACAGCTCCATACCTGCCCCTAATCTCTGGGCACAGACTGATTTTTATTCAAGGACCATTTCATTTTAAACTAAAAGAGTAGAGATTTAGATTAGACGTGGGGAAGAAATTCTTTACTTAGAGGGTGGTGAGGCACTGGAACAGGTTGCCCAGAGAAGCTGTGGATGCCCCATCCCTGGAGGTGTTCAAGGCCAGGCTAGATGGGGGCTTTGGGCAACCTGGTCTAGTGGGAGGTGTCCCTGCCCATGGCAGAGGGGTTGGAACTGGATGGGCTTTAAGGTCCCTTCCAATCCAAGCCATTCTATGATTCTCAGAATGCCACTAACTGTCCTGGAGTTCTGTTATTTCTATAATTCTTGATGGTAGGTAATGACTGCACTGACTTGAATGTTAAAAAACAAACCTTTGACAAATCAAATGTTCAAACTAACCATTTTCAGTAGTTCACAATCACCTACAAAATTCAGAATTCTCCCCTCTGAGCCAATCATTACATGAAGTATAATTACATTCAGTACAAGCAGATGCTGTATTTTATTTTTAATTTACAAATTTGGATGGTTTTGATCAACAACCCTCTATAGCACCTTTCACATGGCCTCCTTAATCTTTTACAAAATCCAAAACAAACAGCTGCTTACCGTGGGGACTGGAAAAAAAAAAAAACACAACAAAGTTTGTAAGGAAATGAAGCAGAATCCTTATTTCTGTTTAGGTTATTCACAGATTCACAGAATCCTTATTTCTGTTTAGGTTATGCTCTCTGTAAGCTGGAAAACTCTTAATGAGTTACACAAAATGGTGCAAGCACAAATTAGATTAATACTGCATTTATAACCACAAACTGAAAATCATTGTCACAGTTTATGGGTATCTCAGTCATCATAATAAGCAACATACAACTGTGCAACATGTGATTGCCTGAAAGTCTCCACTAACATTAAGACCTGGAGAAGTGATGATAAATGAAGTTTCAAACTGTTAGCTTTTAGTTGAAAGGAATGATCTTTTAGTTGGGATAAACTTCTTAGCCAGACCTCTCAAATATTAATTTTACCATCACATTTGCAAGTGAGTCAAAATTGAAATGAAGCAAGCCTTCAGAAAGGGACCATGTAAAATTATCTCCTTACTTCCGTTAATCTGTTCCCCCATTTCTCTTCAAAATATTATTTGCTTACACCAGACAGAAGAGATTTTATTGCCATTCTCCCCCCATGACATGTTCACTACTGAAGCAGAGCAAACATGAATATGCTCACCATAATGTTGCATACATTTTTCAGTCAATGACACAGGGCAAATGTACTGCCCGAGTAGCATTACTGAAGGCATGATTTCACCTGCACCATCATTAGTGCCACATGCATTATAGCTGGTATGATACTAATCAACACCCTGACTTTCAAAACCTCTCAGGACTAGCACCCGAGGAAATTATACCTGTTGTTTTCCCATCATCATTTCAACTGTATTTAACAATATCGCAGAAAAGAGAAGATCTACAGGACAATTTTGTTAATTTGATTTTTAAAATAAATATTAAGATTTTAAACAACTTACTGGCTAAGTCTTTTCTAATCACACATCAGACAAAAGCAAGACTTAAGATGAACAGTCAGAGACACATTCGGTGCTCTCAAGTCACTTACCCAGCAGGAGGACTATCACCACCATCCAGCTTTACATCCACAGTCTTTTGATTCGTCTCTAACTCGTTAATAATTTTGTCTATCTGACCAATCATTCGGTTCACCCTTTTGGTCAATCGCTTGCTTGCCTTCGACTCTTCCACTACCTCTTCCTGGCCTGCTTTAGAGAGCTCCTTTATTTCTTGCAAATCCTAAAAGAAACAGTCACAAGAAAGAGAAACATTTTTGTGGGTCTGAATTCTCAACAACAGACACTACTAACTTAAGAGATTAGCATTTCAAGACCAGCACCATTTGTAAACGAAAAGACATATAAAGCCAAACTGAAATTAGAACTCTTAACATTGCAGCCAATTTCATGCATCCCTTAAATGTTATTTTCCACAACTTTCGTAATATTGAGTAAGATTTATCTGTAATACTGACATCTATGTTTGCTAAGAAAGAACTGCAGCATGCTCGGCACATGTTATTCTGGTCACACTGGGAATAAGAGCAGCAACAGGACTCACCCAGGGGAAACTACTCCACTGATTCTAACTAGGCTTTAAACACATGAAGCCAATAAAGCTCCGCGTTGTCCCACAAAGCAGTATAAAGTTCAGTTACTCAGCTACCAAATACAAGCTAACAGACATCCAAGTAAGATGATCCTTAATTATATGGGTCACTTATGCTAAAACTGAACATGAACAGAAATAAACAAAAAACCCCACAGAACTTCCTTCCCTACTTTACCTCATTATATTCCTGGATATCACCCTTCAATTCCTCAAGTTCCTCCTTTTCCTTTGTTAGTGATTTCTTCTGTTCCTGCAGCTTACTACAGGCATCACTCAGCATGTCAATCTCCTCCTTAGTTATTTCCTCACCCTGTAACAGAAAATATATACAAATTAGTGACAGACACGTGTATGATTTTCCTCAAAAATTCCAAAGCTTTCACCAGACAAAACACACTCCAGATTCTTTCTTTTTCCATGTTCAGAGTCAATATAGTACAGACTGGCATTCTGAAGCTAACGCAGACATCTTAAATACTAAGGGAATTAGTTGGCCATGGTACTTTTTAAGCACGTTAGTAGCAAGAACAGTAGTATGATTCATTACGTGGGTTTTGGCTATTTGAAATCCTGTACCTAATTGTCTCATTTAAAAATGTTTTACTTCCTTCTCTGCTGAATGGAAAACACAAACAACTGAGAAATGATTCAGATATTATATACAGGAAATATTCATTACACAAAAGATTTTGCAGAGCAAAGTTCAGGAAGCTGAGTTGGAACAAACTGATCTTCAACAACTTTTGTAGAGATGTGGATGAACAGTCAGTTTGTGAGGTCTATTTGTCTCTTGAAATGCTGAGAATAAAAACCTAATCCCCAAATGAATACATCAAAAGTACAATTTCAAGACTGATTCATTAAAAATGCTAAAATCCCACATTAGTAACTACAGTTAGCCTATTACATTAATCCTACCCAGACACCAGCTTTTGTTCTGAAAAGACTCTGAACAGCCATATAAGCAGAGTACAGAAAGACACGGGCAAACAAGGATGCCATAAACACATAGTGGGATGGTATAATTCCAAGAAACAACTATAGAACTTCTCAAACTATGCATCTACCCCCTTTGTCAACTCAGAGTTTCAGTGTACTGTTATTATCCAGACATCAACCCTGCAAAACAAAACAAAACCAACCAGAAAGAAACTCAGTTTGAAAACAAATTTCTCCGCCTCAAATAAAATTAGTCATCTTCAAGAATCCAGTCTAATATTTTTTCCCCTTAATAGGCAACACTGCATACTAATGTGGAAATAAAAGTTTGAAAGCAAATGTTTAGTTCCCTTAATTATTCTACCTTGAACAACCTTTACCTGAAATAATCTCTCAAATTCTGTTGCTACCATTAGAACCTCCTTGGCAGCAATCTAAATTAAACAAATAATGTTATAATAATAGCAGGTAGATAATAATACTGTCCAGGAAAACAGAAGCCAGTCAATATTGGTGTACCCCAGGGGTACATAGTATGCCCAACACTTTCATTAATGACCTCTATGACGGTACAGTCGGGACCCTCAGCAAGTTTGCAGATACAAAAGCAGGAGGAGTGGCTGGCAGAACAGATGGTTGTGCCACTGTCCAGAGGGACCTCAAAAGGCTGCAGAAACAGGCCAACGGGACTCTCACAAAGTTCAACAAATGGAATTGTAAAGTTCTGCACCTGGGGAGCAGTGACCACATATATCAGTACACACCACAGGCTAACCATCTGGAAAGCAGCTTGGCAGAAAAAGACAGGAGGGTTCTGGAGGATTACCAACTGACCATGAGACAGCAGTGTGCCCTTGTGCCAAAGAAGATCAACTGCACCCCAGTCACATCAGGCAGAGCATCTCCAGCAGGTCAAAGGAGACGATCCTTTCCCTCTACTCAGCCCTGATGACACATGTAGAGTGCCGTGTCCAGTTCTGGACTCCGCAGTACAAAACAGATATGGACATACTGCAGCAAGTCCAGCAAAGGGCCACAAAAGATGGTTAAGGGACTGGAACATCTGTCATGCGAGGAGAGACTGAGCAATCCAGGACTATTGGGCCTGGAGAAGAGAAGACTCAGGGGGTGGACCTCATTCATGTGTATGAATATCTGATGGGAGGGTGTAAAGAAGATGGAGCCAGACTCTCAGTGGTATCTGGCAAGAGGACAAGAGGCAATGGGCAAAAATTGAAATATAAGAAATTCTAAGAAAATACACTTCTACTGCTAAGGGTGATCAAACACCAGAACAGGTTGCCCAGAGAGGCACTGAAGTCTCCATCCTTGCAGATACTCAAAACCCAGATGGACAGAGTCCTGGACAGCCTGTTCTAGCTGACTCCACTTTGAGCAACAGGATGGACAATCTCCATGCATATTATTTTATGGAAAAATGGTACAAAACCAGGAAGAACATACAAACAAGCCTTCCTGATCTTCAACAGCAATATTTCAAGTAATAACTACTTAACCATAAATACAAACCAATTTTATAACACTAGAGGCAAAACATATTCCAGATCTTAATCTCTGCCATGTTTCAAATTTTGCAGTGCAGAGAAAGAAGAAAAACAAAACAAACAAACAAAAAAAACCCCAGTGACAACTAATAATAACATGTTTCTAAAAATGCCACTAAACAAGGTGCAAAACAGGCACTTGACAATCATCTAGAAAACAAACTACAAAACACATAGAAGAGACTTGCTTAAGCAAGAAGCGTTATCATGAATACATAACTTATTGTGAGACTGTGCGAGGAGAAGGAGAACAAGACTCCAGGATAACAAAAAAAAAAAACCAAACAATTAAAAAAAGAGAATCTATACACTAGAAAGGTCCAATGCTGGCAACCTTACGAAAAAAATCTGCAAAAAAGCTACCTCATTTGTGTCAGAATATGACAATATTATGAGTTTCACGCATTTTCAAAACATCTATTTCACATCATACTATTGTCAGTAATTGCAAAACAATGGCTAATCAGAATATTTTAAATGTAAAATACCTATTTCACAATCTCAATTTCTAAACTCTTAAAAAAAAATCTTGGTTCGTTATTCATATCCAGAGTTGAAACAGCAACTCTTTGAAAGAGTTCTCTGAACTTACGTGTGGAACTTATTCTGTTCCTGAGTACATGCAAGCCTGTTCTTTATTACCACTTCATGACAGCTCTGCTGACAAGGGTTTGGTGGCCTCAACAGACAGCAAGCTGATCACGAGCCCACAGTGCGCTCTGGCAGCAAAGGCTAAGAGCAACCTGGGCTGCATCAACAGGAACAAAGTCAGTAGATAGATGGGAGTGACTATGCCTCTTTACCTGGTACTTGTTAGACCACATCTGAACACTGCACCCTCAGTTTTGAGCTCCCCCCAAGACAGACTTGTAAACTGGAGTGATTTCAGCAGAGAGACACAGAAATGGACAAGTAGCTGAAGCATCTGCCCTGTGGGGAGAGGCTGATTGAGTTGGGCTTCTTCAGCCTTTGGAAAGAAAAGCTTTGTGCACGAAGTTGAAACAGAGACATCCTGAGGTCTCTTCTTATCCAAAATAACGTCTGGATCTATGAACCCTGAGGTAGGGAAGATATGATCTGAATTGCCAGTAAAACTGAGAATCATGCATTCAGTTCTCCTGAGAACTTGCAAAGTCAACAGTTCAAAGCCAGAGGAAGACATTTAAGACAACAAAGACTGCAAAAAGATTCAGCTAAATTCTGTTTTTGCATGAACTTCTGGACGATTTCTCCAGCCAAAACCAAGCCAGATAGCAAACAGTTATCTGACCATAACAAAGCATGGTCTTAACAGTGGTATGAATTATGTTCAGCAATATATTAAAGAAATGGTAAGAGAGTATACTAAACGTTTTTATATTACACATACAGTGCCCACATCTGTTTAAAAGAGGAAGTCAATACAAATCTAGTACAGTCTAGTTCAAAACTGGGAAAGCCTAGTTCTTTATTTAATCCTTTGGACGTAACTACACCCTTCTAAAGAAAAAAACACTCACCTTTACCTACTCTTGTCCTCACCTTCCTCGTGTTAACCATATATAATAAACACGCATGGATCCATTATGTCTACAGCCAGTGCAAATGCCCCCCAGAACAGGCATATTAGTTTCAATAACACAGACAGAAAATGGAAATACTCAGAAGTTTTTTGTGCTGACTTCAGTTTCTGCATTGGTGATTAACAATTTGCAATTACATACAGTTATCCAGATTACCTTAATGCCTTCCAGTACGGGTGCTGTGTCTTTCAAGGTCTCCATATCTGCCCTTGCCAGTTCTCGTTCACTATCCATAGCCATCTGACTTTTCTTAACTTGCAAAGCAGCTGGTTCGAGATCTACTGCTGATTCCACCTCTTTCTAAATTTGACAGACCCAAGAAGTTTAATTAAAACAAAGATAACATTATCTGTATTAAGATAAGCAAAGAATATTTTCTTAAAACAGAAGTATTTGCCAAAGTAGATGCAGACATTTTTATGACGATGTTGAAAAACTGCAACATATTGAGTGGTTTCTTGTTAGAATAACCAACTGTACTTCATGGACTGTGCCTGTGAGCATCTGAGGCTTAACGCACCCAATAAGCCGGGCCAGCAGCTTTTATACTCAAGTACTATACCAAGGACATCAGCTGATAATGACAAATAGGAAGAGCCAAAGGTAAGAACAATTACCTTTACAGTAATAAAACACACACACACACACAAATCAAAACCAACAACAAGAAAAAACACAAGCCACCACCACCTTTGCTAGAGGAACAAATGGTTTCTTTTATTACTCTCACTAAGATGAGGAACCAGAGATATGTAAGACAGTCTTCTGGGTTTCACAATGAATCCTTCGGCATTGCATTCTGTTTTAATATTTTCCCCCATTGTCCATCTATGGATTTAAAGTCCAGTTTCCCGCAGACAACACCCGTAACAGAGGCAATAACTCATAAAATGCTGTTTTTCACACTACTGACATTTATTTCTGTTCTGTTAAGAACAGAACTTACCATGGCTGGAACCTGAAGGGTTTCTTTGGCTTTCTCTGCAGCTTCAGACATTCTTTCCATCTCTTTTTCTTCATTTTCTTTTCTGATGGCTTCCTCTTCCTGAAGCGTCGCTTCCAGTCGTGCTTTGTTATCTATTTTTTCACCTTCAACTTCTGCCACTTTGACTTGAGCCTCTTTGGCCTAAAAATAATGCAAGAAGTCTATAAAAGTCTTTCTCTCTCTCCATAATATAAAAAGTTTGTATAGCATTACTGAGATAGGTATGGTACAGATATGTTAATGAATACAGTTAAAACTCCAAAAAGCTGTCCTATTTTTCCACTTTTCAGAAGATTACTCTTTCTTTGAAAACGAGAACTTTCCATTCTGAAAGTGTCATATATTCTTCATTCTTTTTTTTCCCTCAAGATCACCAATAATCTATTCAAATAATTTCTCTACACATTAACATTTTGCATGGCATGACATTGAAATAAATGGGTTTCCTGAACTTGTCTGGATCACAAGTTTTGCTTTTGCAGTTTCTAATTCCCAGTTTCTAAGTCCATCTAGCCCTGCATAAGTTTGGTTCGTGGCCTCTATGCTAAGGAAATTTTAAATTAAAAGTTAAATATACAGCGATGCGTAGAATACTTAGTGGTATGTTGTATAGTAGAGTAGGAATCAGTTTCAATCTGAGTGAACATACTAAACTGTCTCCTTTCATTTATGAATTCTGAGAACAGTATCACAGAAGAAATTAGTCTCAAAGAGATTTGAAGGTAAGCAATTTAACACCAAAGTCATAATGAAACAGCATAGGACAAGCAGATACAACTTAGAGCACTTAAGAAGAAAAACACAGTAAATGCTATCACTGATAGAAAGGTTTCTTGAAGTGCACCTTAACATAACTGTTCATAGTTGGTGTTGTAAAGACAAACACAGCTGTGCATCCATTTTCAACTCCTGGCTAAGTTTAACATTGAATAAATTTAGTTTTTACAAATCAGGCAAACCAAGAAAAATAGCAAAACAGGATACACTGAAGAACCATGTGGTGCTCTGATAATTATATTTAAAAACCACATAAAAGGTTCCGTTTTGGAACAACAGAAATAGAAATTTGCCTTAACCATCTCAATCAAAGCTGTTATTGCTATCACTGTAGAAATTAACTAATTTTAAAGTTTTAGTTTCAAGTGATAACTATCCTCCATTATGATAGGAAAGAGACAGAATTCCCCTGAAAAAAAAAAAAAAAAAACCACACCATTAGGGAGAATGACTTATTTTAGTATATCTCTTTCTTCCACAAGCCATAGGTATGAACAGTAATACTAGAAAAATAACACAAGGAAAAAAAAATTGGTGAAACAAAATGCAAATCTTGTAAGAGGACAACGTAATTTTTTCCATACCATCTGCTTTTGGCCAAAGCCAAACTCCTATCAGAAAATCTACAGAAAGAATTGTTTTGAAGATCGAATAATCTTGATACAACCAACTGAGCCCAACCACGATAGCTTCCAGATCCAATAAGAAATCAGTAAGTCAAGAGAAATATCCCAGCCTGTCATGTCTCAGTCAATCTTCAATGGAAGATTTTAGACATAGCACAGCCTCAAAAAGCCTGAAAAAGGAGTTAGCTGAATTCTCCTTCTCTTGTCAAAACAATAAAATCTAACAAACTTCTAAGATAATATAGTATTTAAGCCATAACAGAATCTCACTTATGAGTATTCCCACCTCTATTCTTCATGACGTGGAGAACTATGATCAGCTGTTTCATCTTTCATTCTTAAGTATGGCCTGAGAAATCCCATCTACGCATGAAGAAGTCTGAGTTCATCTACAACAACCACCAATATCCAGAAAAAATATTCCATAGAGTAACTCCAACTTCATCTCTTATTAACCATAATCAACATAGAAGCAGAACCTGCAAACACTGCATCTTTGCATCTTTACACAGCCTAGTTTGTTTTTTTATGCAAGTAAAAAGTGTATTCCCTATCTTTCCACACTACTGTCTACCCTCATGCAATGAAATACTGCTTTTCATTTGCTTTATTCTCAGACCCCTCCACAGCCAACTTGTGTTTTAAGGTCACCCAAGTAAACCTACCCATTTTCTTTGGCTTTTCAAGGAAAAGAAAGGGACCAAGAAGAAAATCTACTGCTCTGAACAGATTTTCAGTGATGATACTGCAAGCTTGTTATAGAATGTATAAATCATACTTACAGCACTCTCTGGTAGTGTCTGAAGTGTTGTTTTGAGCTGATCAGCTGGAGAAAGGGTGTCTGGAAGATACATGGCTCTGGATAAAATAAGCAATGAAGTAGGGATTTCCTGGTTCAGGTGCAGATCTAGCCACTATGAAAGCAATACATAAAACAAAAGCCTTCAACTTTTGGATTTCTTTCTCTTTTTACAAATCAAGTCAAGCATACACAAAAGAGTAAATACTATTTATTACCACTACTTATCAATCAATATCCTAGCACAGGAACTACAGGCTATACGCAAAGAATTACAGTGATTGCATTGAAGAAGTATTTGAAGAAGTATTCTGTTTGAAGAAGTACTGAATACATGAGAAAGTATTTTGTTTCATATGCATATTCCTGTAAACCAGGCTACCAAAAGACAACATTTCTTTTCTCCAAGATTTACTTGGAGAACAGTTCTTTACAGAGTAAGACAAATAGTTAACGATACAAACAGGCAAAATTAAAAACATGTTTTGGATATATTTAAGTTTAATTATGTATTTACATCATCAAAACATCATAGCCCAGTTAAAAAACAGAAGCCCACTGCTACTATGTACTTACACAGTACACATGACAAAAGCTTATTAAGGAGACTGTTTTAGCCAAGCCTTTAATAAGAACAGAAGCAAAATGACTTATCAGAATCATAACAAAAATCACAACTAGCAATTAAAATTAAGTCTGTGTATTCAGTGTTGCAAAAACATACCTGTTTAAGCTGTTCCTTAAGACGCTCCTCTGTCACACCAAGGGCTCTCATTCCTCGTGCACGACACGCTGCCTGCAGTTCTTTAACAGTCAGACTATCAACTCCTTCTTCAGCAATCAGCTGCACAAAATGTAAAATAAACTTCAGCATGCTACAGCTCAAAACTGAAGAGCAACCACCAATGCATTCCCAGAAGTCTGTATTTTTACAACGGCCACTAGAGGCTGCTGTGATAACACAAAACAGCCTGCACTTTTTAAACAGCAGTGAACATTGTACTGCAGTCTTAACAGCTCCATAATGGTAACATCAGTTTCTCTAAGTTTATATTCCTATCAGATCCTTCACAAATTATAGTTTCATAGAAATGCTCTTTGTAATATGATTAATTTCATTGTAATTAATGGTAGATAAAAAGGGCAGCTGTTTCTTTATAAATATGGAGACAGGATTTTAAGCTCTTCAAGCCTTTTTATCGCAAGTTAGCTCAAAAATAATTAAGTCAAAAAGAAGAAAATACTTAGAAAGCCTACATATAAATACACTCATTAGTCTTATATGTAAACATCATTAACCAGTACATATTTAGAATGTCTCACTTTGTCATCTGCTTTTATACTTCTCAACCTCATGGTCAGCTGGAAACGGAGAAAGTTATTTGTCCCGATTGACTGAAGTTCCAACAATTTACAGAGTGCCACCAACTGAGGCCTGGTTAGATTGTCCAGAGTCAACTCATCTTCAAATAGTTTTGAGAACCTCAAGATCTCCTCATTACTGGGTCTTTCACCAGTTTCCCTGATCTGTAAGAAAAACAAAGAAACAAAAAGCCTTTCAAAGCAAATCTCATGGTTGGGCATTAATTTGAACAATAAAAATTGTTCTCATTTGTCAGGTACTTTGCCTCAATTTTGGTAATAGGAAATAGGATATAGGAAGTCATGAAAGATTTTTTTCCACCCAAATTACTTGTTTACTATAAAAGGCAAAAGAATTGATGATGTTAACAAGTTCCCAACAGCACTGCATAACGTACTTGGCTAAGTAAAACCAAACAAAACCAACAATTAGATACATGAGTATACTAATGAGCAGTTCTCTCTGAATTGGCAGTGCCTTGAGATACCTCAAAATACTTAAGAGATGATAAATAGTTGCTACAGAAGTCACATGGGCAAATACTTTTTCTGGTACCACATTTAGTAAACATACAAGCACATTAAAAGCATCACCCTGTGAAGATACACTGAGAAGTACACCATGATTTCCAATGGCAAAAATTTGCAACACTGATGTCCCTATGAAATGCTAATTTGGAGACTTGCCTACCTAAATTCTCTCCACAAGCGCATCTGTTACAATATTATTTTGCTTCCAGTTCCTAGCTGTTCTGCAGCATCTCAGTGCAAATGCACTTGTACTTGAAGTTACTCCAAAGTATAGACCACTATCTGGGAAAGCTCTCCGAATCCTTCTTGATGGAAGGTTCTACGTAAATTCTCATACAAATTCAAAGTTAAGCCTTTAAATTACGTGTTGCCAAATATCACTTCACAGTAATTAAATCCAAATACTAGAAGCAGAAATAACAGTTCAAAGCAGAAAAAAAGATTCCTTTGTCTCACCAGGGCACAGTAGAATGTTATCACCTGTACAATGTTGTTGATTTTTCTATTTTAAGCATACCATCAAGTGCTTATTAGTGATATTACTGAATCCAAAAATCTACAGAACCTAACAATCAAACACTAACTTCCAGTCTCTTAATACCTTCACTCTAAACATGGTGTAGAAACTGAAAAAAAAAAAAAAAAAAAAAACTTTTCCCCATCCCTCTACCTGTTTTAGACCTGTAAAGAAAACATAAGCTAAGTGATAGCAAGTACAGTCTGAAATCTTAATATTACCTATATAGCCTGATTTATTATAATTACCTGTTTTACTTGTCAACTCTTTTAGTCAATAGCTAATTAGTAAAGAAGCGAGAAAGATTTGGATTACAAAATGGTCTTGAGTCCATTAACTTCCAGGATGCCTGCGTAGCACAGAAACTAACTCTGAGAAAGACAGGTCAAAGGCCTCATTATCCCACTTCACCAGCTCTTTCAATATAGGAGCCAAAAATGGAACTTCAAAAAAAAAAGTTCAGAAAGTATTTTCTTCCTTGTTTAAAGCTGAATCTTGGCAGAGACAAAATACGTAGAGAAAAAGGAAAAAACCCTATTCCTTGAGAGTGCAAACTGAAACTTCATCATGAGCTACAAAGCAAGACAATTCTGACAATTCTGTTAAGTCTGTGATCAATGGCTCCTGTAGCAGCAAATATTTCACTGCAGAAGCAGCAATCACAGAACAGCAAAAAGGTGTGGAAACATTTAACCTTCTTTTTGCTCTGACATTTCTAGTACAGTGAAATGACATCAGTAAGGTTCATCTCCATGGCACAAATTAGAAAGTTATGGCCGTAAAAGGCACACACACACATAAGGAAAGCATGGCCTGAAGCTTCCTGTTAGTCATTACAGGAACTTGGAACTCCCCCTAGCAAATGTGGAGTGATATGTCATTAATTTCCATGGAAATTAACCCCTGAATTTAAATTCTTAGTAGCTCTTTCAGAAGAAAAATACATGCTCCAAATATGAATCATGGTAGTGGCATGCTCCCAGAGCCTGCAGACAGAACTGTCAATGCTCCAGCTACTAGCCATTGTAACTGTTTGAGATTTTCTGCAGATGAAAAGGGATAGAAACAGTTGATTGCAAAGAAGCTTCAAAGTACATGGACTTTGCAAGCAGATACTGGCACAACTTGCCGACAGCAATACCATCATCTGAGGTAACCCACTTGCTGCCATCAACTTATTACCCCACCCTTTAAAAGCTTTAGTCTCAGCATTCACAAAGCAGGAAAAGCTAAAGCTAACTAACAGGACTCAAAAAGTTCAGGTCTGAAATCCCCAGGCTGATGTGCCTTTTTCTGTCCAAAAGGCAAGTGTCCCCTGCTTTGCTTAAAACTCTCAGCCATTCCTACTCTGCTCAAGAAGAGAGATGACACTCTTACTTTCAAAAAAGCACCTGGCAGCAGCAGCAGACGGTTGTTGTTTCCATTCAACAGCCCCACAATCACAGAAATCAGAAGTGTGACAGAAGTGTGAGTGGACTGAGATGAATTCTACCCCGAGAAGATTTATGAAGGTATTTTTAATCTCTCCAGAGATTAATTTACCTACAACTTGGTGAAAGGAAACACTGCCAAACCTAAAGGCAGTCAACTTATGAGGCAGGTATCTGACATTCAGTCTCTGTTCCAGCAACCACTTGCTAATAGAAACATTTTGCACCAAACGTAACACTCGCATTCTAGCAAAACCTTAGAATCTAGGCAGTACCCCAAAGGATCTCAGCAGTATAGAAATTGTTTTTAAAAAATATTTTTTAGAGACGGGGTTAAATTTGACAAAAAAATAAAAAGAGCAAATTTTACATTTCCTCCACTGAGTTTTAATCAGGTACTTAGGAAAGAACTTCTATTTCTCTTCACATTTTATACCCAATGTTCACAAAAACAGGCCAAAAACTAGATGTGTAATCACTGCATGCATAATCTTTTGGATGTTACAATTAACTCATTAACAAAGAGACAAGACAAAATAAGAACAAGAAGAGAATGAGCAGAAGCGTATTCCTTCTAGAATTATGGAGAGAGTAAGAGTACCAGCTAGAATACCAAAGCCAAGAACAGTGAAACTTCAGCACACTGAAGTATTACTTACAAAAAAGAAATCTATCCTGAAGAAAATATTAGGTTGCTGATGGTAAGTAAAGGGAAGGAAAGTTAACTGCTGACTACCATAGATCAAACAAAATATCAAGGCTTTTTTTTTTTTAATAGAAATAATTTTTTATTTTTATTTTATTTTTTACCTTTTGAAAGAAGGTTGAAAAATCTTTTGTCACATTTCCTTTGGCTGCTTTATTTTTTAAGGCCATCTCCTCAATTGTGTCTTGAAGAAATTTAGCCAATTCAAGCTTTACTCTCAATTGTTTCTTCAATCTCTCCTCCTGTTAAAAAAAAAAAAACAAGGTTGGTTTTGAAAGTTCCTTCCAGAAATACATGCACTAACTACTGCTTCTTCTGCCCTCAGACAAGTTATCTGTAGTGCTTCTGAACTTCTGCTGCAACACACACATCACAAGAGGACATGGATTTGTACCAAAGATCACGAAGTTGCACTGAAAGTCAGGTTGATCAGCTCAGAGCTCCATAAAGCACGAGGTGCAATGCCAACAGAGTGAAAGAGAGCTCGAGTGGCCTCACCTGCTACTACTAAAACGTGCCCACCCAGCTAGGAACAAAAAAATGGAAACTAACCAATTTTGGTTTGGGTAACTCCCAACTCTTGTATCCAGGTCAAGTTCTACTTTACATCTCATCCAAAATAAAGAGGAATTTATTGCAGAATTATAAATTAATAGTTACTTAGATACAATACACAATCCCTATGATTTATTGTATCTGTGACTGACTGAGAGCTCACTATCTACAAACCTCATTCTGTATTTATTCTGTGCTCTGAAAGGGAGAATTTGTCAGGGTCTGAGGGAAAGGGGAGAACGGTTTGTTTGTTTTTACGAAGTGCTAAACAACAAAAATTTAAATGAAGCTTAGACAAAACAATGTATAAGAAGCTACTTTAAATATTTAGCATATATGCAAAAAACCTTGCATCAAGAATAAGAACTACTAAAGACTGAAAGTTTTAATACGAAGTAGAAAAACAAAGTTTCACAGCTTTCATTTCTGCTTTGTAAGAGTCATAGAAAACAGAGATACCAAAAAAGACAAGAGAAGCTTACAGCCTTGACAGCTAACCACTTACACAAAATGGAAAGCCAGGGTGTCACTGGTTCATTAATAGATGTTAACAGCAAAATTATCTGAACAGCATCAAAAAATATTCACCAATGCTGAAGAAAAAATATTTAATAGTCCAAAGAGTAAGTCATCTGTGGTAATAACCTAAAATCAGTGTTGGATATGACTAAAATATTGTTTAGGCCACACACTAGAATGTGAAAATCATACTCAGAAACATAGTTTGGTCTATATTAGATCATCTGAAGTGATCACTGTAAAAATCCCTCTCAACCTTAAACACGTTTCAGCTGCTCCATATAACTTTTGAGCATTATTTTCATTTCGTGAAATAAGAAGCTTTTTCCTATTTTTATTTAATAAAACTATTTTCTCTTCCATATATATGACAAAATAAGAAACTGAAATGCTATTCTGCAATTATTGCAACACTGTTTACTTAAATATCCTGATTGCCTAACCCTATTTAAATGTGTTGCTACCAGTAATGCTGATGTAAATTTTTCCATTCTGTATCTCCTGATACCTAGCAAGGAGTTTTACTTTGGCTTAAAAAATATTTATTTAGTAATAGTATACTGTGATTTTACATAGGGATATAAAGCTTTACAAATCATTAGAACAGCTTAATATCAGTAAATTGCCAAATATTCTTGCTGAAATTGTCATAGACTAAAACAATCTGTAAATTAAAATATGATCTGAACTAGAATGATGCATGTATTTTCCTGCCCAGTAAGAAAAAAAACAAACCATTACAACTTTTGTTGGTTAAAAAACTACACTAGTTAGAAGAAAGCACTTCATCCTACCATCAAGAATTAAATCACAGCTTTTGTTAACAAGATTCCACAAACATGTACAGCAGGCATAAAGTATGCTCAGGTAACATTTAAAATGTAAGTTTTTCCAAACATTTTACTGGATTACAAATTCAGATTTGCTTACCTTTTTAGACTTTGTCTCGAATGTAGAGGGAAGCATATTAGGGAACAACTTGAGAGCTACTGGAAGTAAAAATTCCATAAATGGAACAACAAGAAAAACCAGGAAAGGAACCAAGCGGAAAAGATCAGCGCATATTCGAAGAAACTGGAAGAAATAAAAGAAATTGATTGATAAGCAAAATTGTATATATTTATTTCAAAAATACTTGATATTATCATCCAGATTACCACTTACACATATATATTTGCTAGAAAGGAAATTTAAAATAACACAGATATAAAGAATGCGAAGAAGTCAGCTTTTAGTATCTTCTTCTTTAAGTTGCTATATATTACAGAGTGCCAGAGTTTCACCAGTTTTCAACACTATAGAAAGTATTTGAAAAGCCTCACTGTGTCTCAATAGGATTATTGAACAAGTATCTCATTTAAACCTCTTAAAAGCACCTGAAAACAGGAGGTGGTCATTTGTTGCCGTTAAAGCTGCTTAACTTCTTTTATTCATCTTTATTTGTGCTCCACCACCTCTTACATGCATGAGCTACTATGGACTAAGTAATCAAGAATAAAATGAAAGATCCCTCCCCCTCTGCCTTATAACAATTGTAATGTACATTTAAATCCAGGGTAATGAGCCCAGATTGGTAGATTTTTTTTTTTTTTTTTAAAAAATTCACAGCTTTTCTAGAGCAGTAATCCTCTGAAGCAGGCAGATGCATTAGTTACTGAATCTTGAACTGCATGAAATACTGTCCTTTTGATCTCTGTACACCCACAAATGCATGCATTAGGCTGTACAGTCTATAATCAAATTTTCAGAACTCTGAAGCTTAATAACTTGGTTTATACTGGGGGACTGCAGATCCTGCTTGACTCTGTCATTTTATAAAGCAAATAACCAGTTATTGGGAACAATGTCAGTTCCTAAATCAGGGACTGAAGGCCAGACGTAGACTACTGCCAAAGCACTGTCAGTCAACATCATGACTTAATAAACACGGTTATGATTGGCAAAAACTAGCAACATAAATGCCATTACACAAGTAAATACAGGCTTCCTCCTCCTTCCCCTCCCCAGCTCATGCCAATCCAGGGGAACAGCAGCAACAACCCGTACAGACTGCACGTTGTTGTAGAATGTCTTCGCTAGAGTACAAAACCAATAAAACTTTAATCATAATTTTCTTAGCACAAAAACATCAAAAAATCTTATATACAGTTTGAGGAAAGCACAAACTTCTTAGATCCTAAGTCAGACATTTTTTGCTGTATATAACAAATTCAGTTTCCCAGAAAGGAAGCTTTAGTCCATTGTTTACAGATTCAAAGATGTTTTCATTCATTCCAACAATAGAAGATAAATGGCAACCAGGGAGTTCAAAAGGATGTAAGAAAGTTCAGAAGAAAATTTTAGGAGTCAGATGAACAAGTACATTTTCCCTAGAAAAAACTTCAGAAAATTACACAGAATGCAATAGTGTTCCTATTTCTACCCAGCATGTATTTTTAGATTCTGAAAGTATTCGTATGAGGTGAAATCCAAACCTAAGGAAGCAGTTTTACAACCAGAGTAGGCTAACCTAACTCTAACCTGAGATAATATATTAAGTCATGAATGTGCAATAGCAGTCACAATGTGAAGGCACCACTGAACCAGATAAAACTAACCCATAAATACGTACACAGACATGCAAAAAAGGATTAGCACAAACCAAAGGGGGTGGGGTGAAGCACTCACATTTAAGTACCAAGCAGGACCGGCCACTTCTGCAGCAGCACAGTCCCGGATCAGCTTTCATAAATCACAAAACTGCACCCTGCACCCAAGAAAACCAGCTTTGCACAGGAACCTAATACAATGGTGCACGATTACACCAGGTTGTTTGGCAGTACAGCACCAAGAACTTATGACCACTCTGTATCTGCTGCTACAGTTCACATACTACAGCACTCCACTTTTTTCTGTCCTGCAGGACAGGTCTGTGAAGTTGATATACGTGCCAGAAACTCTGGAGTAGTTGCCATCTAGCTTCAAGGTCCTGAACTATCCTGCCATAGAAAGCATCATTAGCGCACTTCGTTTTCAAACAGCCACTATCATATTTGACTTCTTCCCGATTTATCTCCTAAGTGTACATAAGTGATCCTGTTGAATCCAAACCCTACCAGCAATTGTACAAGCTGGATTTTGCAAGTGATTTTTGGTTTACATAAGCAACAGCTCCCTTGCATTAGCCATGCTGCAATTGCTTGTTAATGTGGTTAAATTACTTGGCTATCTTTCCATTATTGCCTCCAAAGAGGAAAGAAAGGGCAGGCAGAAATAACCCATTTGTCAGTTTGAGTGAAGATAAGATTTTTCTAGAACTGTCAGTTCATACATGGTTTAACATATTTAAAGGAGTATGTACTTTAAATGTATATCTATTTATCTATATACATACACACACATATTTAAGATCAGGAGCAACATTTTTTTTTCAAGACTTCTTTAAATCAGTCTGCGTACTACAATTTAAGGCTAATCTAACTGAAAAAAAAAATGTACTGAAACAAACCTAAAATAAGATTTAAAAGAACCATGTGCAACGGTTTTGTTCAGCTGTAGGCTGTTTTGCTCTTCACTGACCCTGGGTTCAAAGCCATTCAAAAGACAGGACATCCTCTACCTCCATATAAAGAAAGTACACAACCTAGATTGAGGAAAATAATATTACTGTAGTTCTTAAAACTAGTTTTTCCTACAAATTCCACACTGGATTGCACACAGACTTAATCATTAGAGAAGAAAGGCTACTTCGATATAAACACCACCTTATACCTGCACAATAAACGCCTATTTCATTTAAAATGGGAGAATTGATTTGGAAGCTCTGATCTGCAAAAAAATAAAGTTCAGTAAGGCCAAATGCCAGACCACTACAGAACTACAAGACAGAGAGCTCTATACTCACTAAATGGCAGTACTAAAGAGCAATCAAGTGAATAAACCCATCTGTGGACTGAAAAGTGCAGGTCTGTCCGAAGATAACATATTACGTCCATAGGTTCGTGCCTTCTAGTATACAGTTCTGATCTTTCAGTAGAAGTACTTCCATGGTATTTGTATTTTTCTGTTGTTTGTATAACTTCTCAGAAGCATGGCTCAGCATATAGCAAAAAGGCAGGAAAGCCAATGGTTCCAGTCCTGCCTTGTGGAAGATTTTTGATTCCGTTTTAAACTGTGACTTAACTTGTCTCGCTTGGTTTTCCCAGTATTCCAAAGCTCTGAATAAGGCAGCACAAGCCAGAACTGCCACTTCCTCAAGTCCTACCATCCTCATTCCCCCCCCCCAGCTGCTCTTTCTTGCCAGTACATAATCCCCTCGTATGTCAGCACACACTTTTAAATTTATTGCTGAGCAATGTTTCAGCTGGATCAGCTGCCAAATACACTCTTGTACCAGCATAAAGAATAGAGCAAAAATAAGCAGTGTGAAGATGCTGAGACCAAATACACCAACCACTGCTGCCTGTAGTAAGAGATACAAGCAGTGATGAAAATTGCTACGTATGCATTTCTGTCATTTGCCTAATCCTGAAAATACAGGAAGAGAAGCGTTTCTGCGTACTTGATCGAGATGTGATGTTTTCATATTATCCATGAAAATGTTCAATTGTTTTAATCATTTCTTGATAAAATTAGGTACATAATGAGGAAATATTCATCAAATTCATCAAATCAAAAGTTTTTAGTGTCCACATAAGGAGGGAAATTCACAGAGCAATTTCAATTCTAGGAGCAAAACACAACAAAATGAATGAATTCATTTTAAATAAAATGGAGGGATCAGTAAGGACACTAAAATGAAATTGGTATTCACTCAGTACCTGTCTCCGTTCTCGACGTGACAGTGTATTTCCATGAAGTATTCGCCAGAGCATCCTCGCCGCTATTTTTGTGTCAATCCACAGTAATCGAAAGCCATGGTAATAATGCTTCAGCTCATCCACAATCCTCTGTCCAATAGATTTTTTCACAACTTCCACTTCTGTTGGACTATATACAGGACCTCCTTCTTCCAACTTCTTGTTTTTGTCCTTTAAGGACTTCAGTGACTTTTCAACTATGGAGTCATCTTGAAGAGAACGTGAAGAATGCCACCATCTAACTGGAAGACACTGGGGACCTAAAACACCCATGGCTGCTAGTGGCGTCCATGAGCCAGAAGAGCTCATAAGAGTAAAGTACATTCGTTCAGATCCTCTAGTCCAACAACAGTAGCGATCTTTTTTGGAGTATGTGTAAACGGGAGGGACACTAGTGCAATATTTAAAGTGTACAGTCCTTCAAAAGAAAAAAAAACAGCATTCAAGAATTAACAACAGATGCTGCATCATTTGAGAAATATCTAACATATCTTTTAGGAAAACCAAAACAATAAAAGTGAATCCCAAGATCAGGATGTCTAAATATTTAGCTTTACTTCATGACAAAAAAAAAAAAAAACCAACAAGCCAACAAAAAACCTGCAGTGGATTTTCCTTTAAACTACTTTGAAAAGGTAGCTTATTTTACTCAAATTTAATAAGCGGCAGCAACAAGAAGTACCTTCCATTTGAAAATAAATCTGTAAAACAGTAAGTAGCACAAACCCCCCTCTGTTACTTCTCCTGTGTGAAGGAAACACTGGAGAAACCGCAGACTGTAGATCTGGGACAGGTGCTGAGTTAGGGGAAGAGAATTAGCATCAAAGAAATCCAATTTCATTAAAGTTCCTCTTTTGCCATCTCCATGCATCGTTTCCCCTTTTCAGCAGAAACTTTCTACATGAACTTCCATCGTGGTACTGAGATGGTGCATACAGGAGCAACAGGCTTCTACCCTATTCATAATTTTGTTCTTTTTCTTTTATTAAATGCAAACAGAAGTTAGAAGAAGGCATTATTCAAAAACCACAAACATTAATTACACACACATTAAAACTACCCAATATATCCAAGAAGGCTTATACTTCACACTTTTTCAGGAAAATATGACAAATTTAAAATAGTAGATACAATATCCTATACTGTATCTACCTACTGTTCCAGTAGGTGTCCAATATTCCAAGGTAAGGCATTAGAAAATTCATATCCACAAGTATGCCTTCTGAGCCAGGTCAGGAACAAAGAATGGACTCTGCCAACACCCAACTCCTTAAGTGTCATAAGAACACGGATCAAATGGGTTTGTTTTCAGAAGAGGATATCACTTCCTAGGAGAGCCTCAACGAAGGCTGTAACATACAGTACACTGCCTTGGTTTAACCAAGATACAACTCAAATGACTACGTTCCTAACTGCCAACTGTATGTTTCAAACTAGCTTGCATTGATGTTCACTCTGTGGAACTCCATAGAGAAAGTACACAAGAAGCCCACGATATCCCATTATGTCACTTGGAATCAGTCAAGAACGACAATTAATATTATCATAGAATGGTTTGGATTGGAAGGGACCTTAAAGATCATCGAGTTCCAACCCCCTGCCATGGGGATTCTATTGCTATCACATCATAAGGGCAACAAAAAGGGTCAAAGTGGGTGAAAAAGGGACGATCTCACTTTCCTTCCCCCTCACACAGGCAGATGAAGAGTAATACATACTCAGACTTCATTTCATCTGTCATTAACATAAGCTGAAGCTGATATTTTCACATTTTATCTACAAGAGTGAAACCTTAGTTCTATTATAGCATACTAACTGATAATTTGGTACAGTTTTGAGTTTAGAAAAAATGGTTCATATTTACTCACATTTTATTTGCCAACCTCAGAGATGAACAGCTAAGACAAGCCCGATCTCCCAAGTTACCTAGAGAAATACCAGTTATTAGCATTCATTCTGAAATTCAGAAAGACATTTATCCATATAGTGTATACAAACATGATTGTAAAAGACCAGTCTTACTAAGAAATGGCTACCAAGGAAAACATAATAAAAAAGCTGCTTAGCAGCAACTGGTCTTACTTATTGTAAGCACATTCACACTTTGCATGATTGTACATCCCAACATGCAAGAAAGAGGGGTTTTATGCTTTGACAACAACCATATGACGTACTAAAACCCAAATACCTCATCCTATTCCAACAGAAGTCAAAGCACACGTCACATTCTCCTAATTTCTCCCCATCTGTAATCCCCTGACGCATAGGATGAAAGGGAAGAACAGGCGGGAAGCAATTCTGTAACACGGCTGACATCTCCAGAAGCGTTCAAGCAAACTGTCCATACATACAGCCGAATTTCGTGGAACGCGAGGTACTGCTTGAACTTGTTAAATTGCCTTAACGGGTTTCTGAGTCCTTCCGACAAGCAAATGCAACTCAGAAAAAAACCTCAGTGAAAGCAAATGTAATTTTTGAATGGTTCCATGACAACAAGGTATTAGGTGATCTGGATGGATTATCACCTACTACTTCTGGTCAATCTCAAGAGACGGCAGGGTATAAGGGTGCTTTTGGAGGTTATTGGTCAACTTTTCCATCATCAAAGCTAAGATATAACCTATGACAGAACCTGAAGTAGAGAGAGTTGTAAATGCAGCACTGTTGTGGTTTGACCCAGCAGGCAGCTTGAGCACCACACAGCCGTTCGCTCACTCTCCCCCTCCCCCAGTGGGATGGGGGAGAGAATTGAAAAAAAACTCGTGGGTTGAGATAAAGACAGTTTAATAGGACAGAAAAAGAAGGGAGATAATAATAATAGTGATAATAATAATAATATGTACAAAACAAGTGATGCACAATGTAATTGCTCACCACCCGCTGACCGATGCCCAGCCTGTCCCCGAGCAGCGGTAACCCCTCCCCCCCCGGCTAGCCACCCCATATTAATTGTTCAGCATGACGTCATATGGTATGGAATATCCCTTTGGCCAGTTTGGGTCAGCTGTCTTGGTTCTGTCCCCTCCCAGCTCCTTGTGTACCCCCAGCCTCCTCACTGGCAGGGCAGCACGAGAAGCTGAAAAGTCCTTGGCTCTGTGTAAGCACTGCTCTGCAACTACTAAAACATCAGTGTGTTATCAGCATTGTTCTCATCCTGAATTCAAAACACAGCACCGTACCAGCTACTAAGAAGAAAATTAACTCTATCCCAGCTGAAACCAGGACAAGCACTAAAGCCTTCCCCAACAACATAGCCTAATTATTAGAGGAAAAGATACACCTTCAAAATCAGGTAGGTCAATCAAAAGGCTTGTATGGGAGGAGAAGGGGAAGAACAAAAAAGGTAGATTGACTTACCAAAGAAATATCTCAATAATATAGGATTATCATGTCCCATGCTAAGTGCGCTTTGATGTCATTACCACAAAAGCTATGACATTATCAAGTCAAAGGAAAGAGATTTACCCATCTCAAGTTATATCAAACTACCAGGTACTCACTGTCACTGAAAGTAAGAGCCAGGGGAAAGACAGTCCTTCCGGCTCACAAATCAAGCCTTGAGAGGCCGTGAAGGCATTGTGATCGGTGGCTGAATTTCCTGACCTGAGAATCAGGCCATCTCAGAAGGATGCCCCTGACTCTACGGAACAGCTAAGCAAATCAGAGAAGTACTCAAAATTTTGACAGATGAGCCCCAGCACTGTAATGTGTTTCTCTACCTCAGTGCCAAGAAGCACTGAGCCTGAATTATCCAAAAATTGCCAAAAAAAATGCCAAAAATTAGTCCTACTGGTAGAGGACATTACCTGTTACAGACAGGTGCTCCTCGAACAAAGAGGGATGATATGGAAAAAATCAAAGGTGACTTGAAGTTTCTTAAACTCCATGACAGCAAGACCCTTTTATTACACCTATCTTTATTTTTCTTCCAACTAGGATTCATTAATTCCAAGGAAGGGGCCAAAGAACAAAACTCCATAGTTACCACAAGAAAGAAAACATGCTGACTCAAACTTGTCATGCTGCCATTCGCAGTGTCAATGGGCACACAGAAACATGGATGTCACTGGAACAATCTACAGAATAACTTAATTTCAACTTTGCTAGTTCTGTCTACAAGAGCTCTTTATGTTTTGCTGAGTCTATGTTCTAACCACATACCTAAGAGCAACCCAGCCCTGAATTAAAATATATACTTTCTTCAGAAAAGAGCAACATCCATACTCCTTCTTCTAGGTTAAGACAGACATCCAAATGTGTCCGAACAAGATTAATAGAGCTCAACATACTCAACACTGTTTATTTAAGAAACCTGCATTAGGATTACTTGCTTTGGAAGTAAGAAAAGCGATAGTGTCAGACAAGCTATAGATAAACATAGTCCTCATGGAAAAGTCATCAGAAAGTTTAGTTTTAAATTCAATGAAATATCAAAACCAAAAAGTTTTAAATGTAGAATATCTGTGTGCTGTTATATGCTGAGAGTTTTTAAAAAGAAAAGGCTAACAGGAAGTAAATCCCTACAAAACATCAGCTTGCAGTACTTAACAGCTTGATCTTTACGAGAAGAACATTTAGGATTCGCAGAAGCACTTAGCTTTAACTTAATCTTAGACTACTTACATGTAAAGCAAAGAAGATGAGCTAAGTAAAGCAAAACACTATACAAAAAATGACACCATAAAATAATGTGTTAAGAACGGATTAACACTCCAGTTAAAAAAACACTGGTTATACCATAAACATGGCGTAGTACAGCACACAAGTGATTTGATTCTATCACAATATTTCAACAAATTAGAATTTTCATGTGGAATGAGATTTATAACATGCAAAAAAATGTAGGGATTATTAGCATTTCTTCTTACTCTATGCCACCAGAGGAATCAAAGCTCCCATGTAATTTGAAGGTGCATGGATGTGTTGCTTCCCTGTTTTAAATAAACTGGTTGGCTAAGACATTCCAGCTGCTTGTTCAGGTCACTGTGCAAGTTCAGCTTAAATAAATGTCTTTACAACACTAGCAAAAAAAAAAAAAAGGCAAAAAAACCCCACACCAACAACTAGAAGAAGCTATCACACTTCAGTGATTACTGTAACCAAGAAGTTAGCCTGTTTATCACAATGAACAAGCACCCATATGGTCGATCGGGTTGCCAGAATCCCAATGTGCAGACACCCTGCTCTCCCTGGCAGGCAGGGCTCAGTGTCAGTGACAGACCACTGCTGTTAAGCTTTCACTCATTCCACAGCTAAACCCCCTCACGGACGTAAAAAGCAACCATAAGGCTCACGGACGTCACAAGTCATCAGCTGTTTCATGTCACTAAACTCCACCGCTCAAAGATATTTAAATTATCTCGATTATTAATGGGAACTGTACCATGCACTGAATTTCCTTTTTATTTCCCAAAGCTTTCAAAGCCACTTGGAAAAAGCCAAGCTTACATTTTCTTCACAATATAGGCCAAGAAAATGACCCGAAGTACTTCCTTAAAGGCTCCTGAGAAGCGCATAGCCAGCGAGCACGCAACTTCACAGCCAAGTATGCAGAGAACAAGGCAAAAAGGTCCGAAAGCAGCACCTCGGACCGCTGCACCTTCACAAAAACCCTAACTCCCTTCCTCAGCCACCCGCCGTTTAAGAGGCCAGGCGTCCCCGGCGCCACGAGGGAAAGCGTGCCCCCAAACCACCCCGCCAGCCAGGCAAACCCGGAGCCAGCGAGCGAGCCGCCCGCCCCGCGACCCCGCTCCACGCCCCGCCGCCGCCCTTCCCTCCCGCGACGGCCTCTCCGCCCACACCGGGAGCCCCCCGACGTC
>VXAA01000710.1:466420-491527 GCA_013399115.1 Anseranas semipalmata
CTGCTCATGTCCCGCCGCCCGGGGCCCCACGCTGCGCTCCCCACACGCCCAGGAGCGCCGAGCCGCGACGGCCGGCACATTTGCATAGCGCCGCCCTCTCTCGGAGGAGCTAGGCACGCCGGGAAGTGTAGTCCCCGGGAGCGCACGGTAAGCCGCTTGCGGGCGCGGGGGCGCGGAGCGTGCCGGGATCTGTAGTCCTAGGTGGTGGAGCAGAACGTCAAACGGCGGGCTGGGGAGGTTGTCGGGAGGCGATGCGCGGTGCATGCTGGGAGATGTAGTCCTCCCTCAGGCACGCCGGCCGTTTAACCGTCTCCCTTCTCCAGCAGCCAGGGGAGGGGAGTGGGGGTGGCGACGAGTGGGAATCTCCTTAGAAATCTCCGAACGACGCTAGGGAGCAGCCGCTCCGAGGCCTTTGTGGCTGCAGAAGGCCGTGTGACCGGCCCGGCGGCCGCGTTGACCTGAAGGGACCGTGGCAGCGGCAGCGCCCGTGACGCGCGGCCCGATCATCCCCGGCTGTGCTGAGGGAAGGTCACGGAGCCGGGAGCGGCCGCGGGGCTCTCCCACAAGGGGAGGGCGCCGTTACCTCTGCCGAGGGCTCACGGCCGGTGTGGCCAACGAGCACATCGGGCGCAGCCCCAAGGGCGGTACCGCTGGCCGGGCGGGCGCGCACGGACGTGCTGCGAGCGGCAGCTGGTAGCGCGCTCGTTTGGGGCCAAAACCGGGCGTTTTAGGGTAGCGTCAAGTACTGCTTAGCAGCAGGTCGTTTTACGGCACGCGTGTGTATCGCAGGACGTGATGGAAAAAACACCTTTCTTTTTGCGGAGCTTTACAAATAGGATATTTAGATCTAAAATAGTACATAAAGCAGTCAGTCAACGGATGGCCATTGCTAGTACTGGTTAATAGTTGGGCTGCAGGTGGCATGTTATTCTGCAAATACCCGTCCGCTCCTGTCCAGCATTAGCATCTTTTATCAAATACTCGAGTGCTCATTTTAATGCTACAGCAGTAAATACTATCGTTCGTTTTGCTGAGTTTTTCAACATATAGACAGAGGGAACAACCAGAATTGAACCGCAGAAAATATAATTTAATCTGAGAATAATGAAATTTTAAAAATTAGGTGTATGTGGTTTGGGTGGTAATGCCTTCCTTGTTCTAAAAATGGGGGGGAAAGCTGCTGCAAGTCTTTTTCAACAAGATGGCTGACACCCACTGTCAACAAGATGGCTGCCTCAAGGACAGGTCTCAAAAATGACAAACATACCACTTCTTTAGATCTCTTATATTTCACAGGTTATTTATATATATATATATATAAATGCTAGGCAGTTGTTCACCTATACACCCACGTAAGCCCTGAAGAAAATAGGTGCTATTTTACTTTATCTGTAAAGGGTAGCAGAATCTTCATGTTTGACCCAAAACATGACTGACTGAAACAGCATCTTATACAGGAAGAAAAAGCAAATGTGTCTGAAGTCATCCTTTCATGCTTGAGGCTTGGAAAATGCAGGAAATCAATTATTATTTTTTAAAGCTCTTTTATGTATTTAAAGAAAATCCTCAGGGTTTCTCCTAAGTATGAACAATTTAGATTAAATTTACACTACTTATATTTTTCATTAAATAGAATATCCAAGGATGGAATATTCAATTGACCAAATATTAAAATGAGTCAAGATACCCTTTTCTTACTTATCTTTTGACTGGATTGGTTACAAAAACACTATTGTCGTTTAAATTTAGTGACTATTAAACGTTTAATTGGTATTATTATTTATGTACATATTATCAGAGCCGCTTTTAAAATGGTAGGCTCCCAAGCGTATTGTAAGATTTTTAGACAGCTATGTTTGCTTTACAAGTATTTAGATGTATAGTACCTTTAAATGGTTAAAATTGTTTAAAATGTGTAACATAACAATAGTGTTTTATGTTACTACAGCAATCTTAAAAAAAATCTTCCCAGTCAACACATTTCTCTCACTAGACTGGGTTTGTAGCCTTCTCTTGTTATTCTTTTTTCTTTCTGGTTGGCTGATAACTAAACCAAATGAAATGGGGCAACTAATGGCAGTTCCTTTAACAAAGCTGCTTAATTATGTAGAAACATTATATGAAGTCTATACAAGAAGAAGAATATGCTCTGAAGTCATTAAAGTATTGACAAGAGATTTCAGACAGCAAACAGATGATTACGGTGGACTCAATACACTTATGCAGACGAGTAAACAGACTTTCAATAGTTTCATTAATTTCAATAGTCTTCAGCGTGCCAGATGATGTACACACGAGCCTTTTCAGAACTGAATCAGTTATGTTTTTGTACAGCCTTTTGTTCCAGATTTGTTTATACCTGGAAGTTACATGGTTTTCTACCATATATGAAAAGGAATGATAATACACTCTGTGAAAATTTCCTAAATAGATACACAGTTTCAAAATAGTAATTGATTTTGTGCACTTTAGCAAGTACTGTGAAATAAAGCTTAAGAAAAAGAATAAGTATTAATAATTTACAAGTAGTTGTATGAATTATTCCCATATGAAAAGACCTAATAATCATGGGCCTTCCACGCAGGTCAGATTTGCTTTAAAAAAAAAAAAAAACATCTTCCAGTCTGTTCAGACCAACAGCCTAAGAGTTCACACCAAAAGCACTCATACCCAGAATAAAACATGATACACATAGTTAGTAGAGTTTTATTTAGAAAAACTTTAAGCTGCTACAGCCATTTTAGACCTGATTCTTAAAGCAACCATGTTGTTTGGAAAAATTGTCAGCCATCTTGTTGAAAATGGTATGTTTTGTAGCAGGAATAGGGTGAGACACTAAAAGGAAGAAATATAAACCCTTCTTTCTAGATGGATTTAATAAGGATTGGAGAAAGATGAAAATAAATGCAGTATTTAAACAAAATTAAGGTTATTATTTCATATTAAACATCAACTTTTTCCCCCAAATGCTAAATATCAGCAAGAGCAAGGTGAGAGCTGTCTAAACAATTACAAAACAAACTGCAAATAACAGGAAAGCATGATGCCTGTTATAGTTTGTGGGACCATCAAAACATATACTTTACTGATATTTGAGCATAACCCAATGATATGGAAAAAGTACGAATGTTTTGTCTAAAGAGGTATGTGCATAAGACCTATAAAAGCACAGAATATGCTTACATCAGTGCACTACTTGCATAGACATGAAAAAGGAGCAGATGAACATACAATTCTCTTTGAGGAAGTTTAGAGATCAGTCTAGAAATTGGGGGACAAATGTCAATATGAACCAGGAGCAAAACTGTAAGGTAATTAGCTATATATGCAGTTTGCTCTTTTGGAAAACCTCTATTTCATAGCACAACAGATTCCCCATAGTAAATAGTTATATGAAATTCTAATTGCTATTGTCCGTTACTCCTTCCCTCTTTACCATCTAATAAACTCTAGTGGGTGGTAGGCAGATGCATATGGGGAACAGGATTCCCCTGTGGCGTGCCAAAAATACCTACACAGTTGGAGATGGCATCCCTCCATGTTCACCACAGTTGTCATCCCTTTCCCGAGGACATGTCCCGGGATGCACTTCCTAGATCCTACTGATATTTTTGGAGGGTGGATAGCAGGACCCTCACTACCAACTTCAGATACATGGTTAGTTGCCCTATAGCTTGTGAAAGTGGCTGTGTAGCAATACCAAATCTATGACACTCCTGACAGGACCACATTAATTTCACACACGCGGCTTCGGTCCCCCATTACACCCAAATGACAAGCCGAGCTGACAGCAAGGCACTGGGGAGGTAAGACTTGGTGCATGAAGGGGAAGGAGGTGCGATACGTGATGCTCTGGGCTGGAAGTGGGAAGGGGTAGGAGCATAGTTAGCATCTGATGAGATGACAGGCAAGTTTGCTATTTCTCTGATGCAGCATCATGTCTGTTTACACAGTGTGACTATAAGCTATGTAGTGGTACAGGTCCATATACAGTATTTAAAAGTAGGATTAAGCTTTTAGTCTGCGGAATCTGTTTCTATGGCAATCACCAGGTTGTCTCCTTGAATAGATTCAACAATATGGGATCAACCTCATTTTTATTCACCACTGTTCAGCATAAATCTGAACAACAACAAAAAGGCATTACTGCGTGGGAAGTTACACTAAGTTTCCACTTGCGGGAGAAAACCAACAGATTATTAGTAGTTCTTTAAAAATACTCCCATTCATAATCACAGATATTTTGGAGAGACTCCCGGGATACAAAGCCTGGTGCTCTGTAAATGTTAAAGCCCAAAGATAAAAGTTCAAGTGGTAGCTGGATTGCAGACTTGCTCTCTATGTATGTCCAGGTCACAAGTTCACTCCTGTCTGTAATGTGCCCAAAACAAGCAGTGGTGGCTACACATTAGCAGCAGCACGGAAACAGTCCATGTGGGGTGCCCTTTCAAACAATGCAGTTAAAAGTGTCTCAGAGATTTCCATGACAGTAATAACGTGCTGTAAACAGTCATTCCAGATCCAAGGATAATTACCTGCTCAAATTCTAGTCAAAGATTGCATAGACTTGACCCAAACTGGCCCAATACAATAACAGATTAGGTCATCGTTAATTAAATGTGACATGTAGACAGACAAGGAGAACACAGCTGAGAGAATACAAACAGATAGGGTATAATATTTTTTTCAAATTGAGGAAAAAAATATCATTTGCAGTTCATAGTGAACAGTCAGACCGATTCTAGTTTTAACCAGCAGATGGAGCTTATGTGAAACAAACAAGCGGAAAAGATGCATAATCATTGCACAAAGCAGTGTTTTGGGGCGCTGCAGTCTACAGGACTGGAGGAGGATATGGGGAAAAAGCTAGAAGGTTCTGGCCACGGCAGGAGCAAGCAGAGGAGGGAGGGCAGGCAGGGTTCAGGCACAGCAAAAAAGAAAGAATGTAACTATAACGACTGAACTGATTTAGACCTCGAAAAATAGAGGAAAAAAAAAAAAAAAGACAACAAAAGGAGTCTCTAGTGTTAAAAATGCACCTGTTAGTTCCAGCTGATATGAGGAAGTCTGAGATTTTGCTGCAATATTACCAATTCTGTATTTAAAATAACCTGTTAGGCCTCCCAAGTCGTCAATTTGATTTTATGAATGACAGGCTTTAAAAATACATATTTTGAGTTATTCTTTGCCTTCGGGTTTTTTCGAGTCTGCAGGGTTTGCAAGTTCCTGTCTGCAATTAGAAACACAGAAAGCTGACAATCTTGTGCCATCATCTGCCTCTCAGAGTTAGGTCTTTTAAGAAAACACCAAATGTTGTGTTACTGTCAATAAAAGCCTGAAATCTGCCACCTCTGCTTTCATAAACCCATCAAGAAGCAAGACAAGAAAAGCCTGCAACCACGGAAGCCCTCCCCCAACCCCATCCCAGATTTAGTAGACCTGATCCTGCACTCCTTATGGATCTTAAAACTCCTGGTGAAGTCAGCCAGTATTATAGGAGTGCTGGAAGAATACGAGGGTCCTGCAAACCAGTTACCTTCCAGCTCGTGTCCATTAAAGAAACAGCAGAAGGTCAACACACCATTTTAGGAGAATTTTTACCTCTGTATTCTAAAAGACAGGGAGGAAAAGGGGCTACTTCCAAGGGCCATTTTAGTGGCAATAACAGAACTTTCTTTAGCAATTTGGCAACACTGAGGCTGCTTGTGATAAGCACTAGTTTAGAGGGGAGAGGATTTACTGCCAGCACATGCACACAGCTGTATAACTGAGTAGCAGGCAAAATGCTATGTCCCATTGTCCTCCAGGCATATTCAGGCTTTGTCTGCCTCAAAGGAGGGAAGAACTAAGCATTTCTTTTAAAAAAGAACAAGTAAGAAAGATATTGAAGATGGAAAGGTTGATTTGCTGAAGCCTGATGCTTAAAATTCCTGTGCAGAATTTAGCCCTCTTGGGCCTCAGCTATTGTTACCTCTTTCTTGCTGGTTTTGCTGATGATCATATCAGTCCTGGCCCATATATTTTTTCCTAAGAATCAGCCTGAATGACCCTACCGGAATATGTCTTTCTAACCTTTGAATCACTCCCTCTTGTTTACCTTCTCTGGTTTAAACTCGCTACCTTACATAATCCAGACCAAGGCTGTAACACAGATCTCACACTTTTTTATCCTGTTCTCCTTGACCTGACTAACACTCCCATCTTCTGTGCTGCCATACAATGACCTCCCCATTCCAGCATGCAAGCCCACAGCCCCTCCTTTATTCAAGTCAAAGAGCTGCTTTTCTCAAGAGGCCTCCCCACAGAGATAATGAAAAGCAGATTAAGAGATTTAAAAAAGAAGTTGGTTCCTTTGGAATGGTCAGTGCGCTTTCCCTTTCTACAACCATCCTCTAATACTGTAAATTTTCTAAATCAGTGTTTGTCTGGATGTCTGTGCCTTGACCTCAGCAGGACCTAAGCTGTTGGGCCCCAATCCCACGCATGCATATGTATGCCATGTCCCTTTGCTGTTAGTGACATTAACAGACACAGTGTGGTAAAAGAACATGCACAGTTAGGTATTTGTAGGATCAAATCGTGGTGCTTGCCAGATAATATCATAAAAGTGTTGAAAAGGCCTGAAAATACACATTTTTTTATCTTTGTTCTTGTGATACAGAAAGAATGGCAACTTCCAAGGCAAGTAAAGGTGCAGATCTATTGACAACACGTGGTTTGGACTGATGTGTAGGTATATAAGAATCTTGAGGGGAAATACCTGATAAAATGTGATGTGAAGCTACAGAAAAATAACAAAGAGCCATCAAGCACAAGTACATGCCAGTGGTGCTTTGCCAGTATCCTGCCTTTTTCCTATGTGGCTGAATTTCAGGCATCAGAAACAGAAGACGCTTTGTCTGGGCTTCCCGTGTAATCAGCAACCTCTCTCCTGTGTCTTAGGCCTCTATTCACTTACTGCTATTATAGTGTCCCCTAGAGACACTTAGGAGGCATTCACCCCCAAATGTCCTGTTACCTTAAAGCGGTTGGTTTTTTTCTCAGTAACGCAATATGTGCTTTAATCCTGGTTATGTGATTGCATGAAGTGTGGCTAGCAAGTTATATCTGTATATAAGAAAATACAAAGTTGACATAAAAGAGCTTTACTGTTGGATTTCAACAGTATCCAGGGGAAGTGAAGTCCCCCGAACCGGGCACTCTCCTCTGAAAGCAACGTCAGGAGGGAGCTTTGTGTAAGAAGTGAAGGCGCAGCTGGGAGCTGCAAATACCTAGCAGTTCATCAGCTGTACTGGATACGGCGAGAGGAACTCGTCGGACTAATCTGAGCAACAGGTAAAAGTAAGCCATCCAGACTGCTTTTCAGTCCGGATGACAAGCCCCACGCTCATTCCAGTACAATACATATCTCTCTCATTTTCTTTTTTTTTTATCACTAATCCAACAGATGAAAGAGGAAATACACCCAACAGATATCAACAAAAAGACTCCATTCCCCTTTGGCTCAGGCAACAGTGCTTTCTTGTCATGCTAAGGGAACAACCTCCTCCCCTTTCCGAGGCCTCTCCTCCCAAGGAACAGACATCTAACTCTCTCTGAGCTGGAAGCCTCTTTCAGTGTGCCAGCTGGGAATCAGGGCCCTGGGCTGAATCCCAGCACCTGTGCCTAGTTTTCTTGCAGAGTGTGGCCAGCTGCTCTTCCAGGTCCATAAATGTCCTGTACACCCTATTTCTTTTCCTTTCTGTGTATTGCTTTGGATTAGCAATGCAAATGTGTTGCTTATATTTGGATTTTTGCAAATACGCTATTTTAAAATTACCTTAACCCGGTTTGTGCTAAGGATCATATCAGGGCACTGACAAACAGAGCTATGTCATGGTTTTTGTAATCCTCAGACAGGGGCTGTTGAACTACTCCAGTAGTGCCCTGCGCCCCTGTGCTATTTCTGATGGAACCTGAAGGTGAGCAGGATGTGAGTGCAGGCCACTTGGGAAACCGGTCACATGGCATTTGAGAGGAAGAAGTGTTTTTGATGGCTGGTGTTTGTCAGAGAACTTTTCTGGCATTAGCGTGGTAGCAGAGAGTGTTGTTGACCCTGAGGGTTCACAGGCATTAGATAATTGCTTTGGCTCTGACTTCGTTCACAGCACGTTACACTAGTCATTTCTATCTGTGACACCGGACTATCGACTGCAGACTTCCTGTGTTTCTTTCTTTCAGTGTGTGGAAATAATTATGCATCTTTTCTGAGTTTGCATTATGTACTTACTTATCCAACAGTTCTTATGCAGAGAGGCAAGGTTAGAGCCGAGAGAAGACTGTTGTCAGTGCTAATAGCTTAACTCTGAAAAGTCCAAGTGCCATTCAAAAATCCTAGTATAAACATGTATAGTATAAACCTAGTATAAGATGCTTATTATCACTGCTCATAATACTATATTAATTCAGTCTATCAGGGAGCAGGGTTTAAAAAGAACAGAAGGAAATACATTTTCATATGAACTTCATGCCACAGGATGTTCTAAAACCCCAAAGTATAAATAAATAGGTTCAAGAAGAAAATAGACAAATTCATGGGAGCTAGGCTCAACAATGTCTCTGACACATGCTTGTCTAGCTACAAGGTCTGGTTCAGGAAGTCCTAAACTACCAATTTTCAGAAGCAGGAATAATACAGCCAGGGAAGAGCTACTTCTCTTATGTCCCGCTTCCAATTCTAAGCATCCATTACTACTTTCCTTCTTGGTTTTCCTTGAGGAAAGGACATGCCTGAGCCTGCTTTTAAGTTTAAAAGCCTTTTGCATTCTGCAAGTAAAGAGAGGTGAAAATAAGAGATGATAAATGATTACCCATGGGCAGCTAATGAAAAAAAGGACCTGAGGTGTAAATTGCAACTAAGGAGAAGGTGTCAGAGGTGGACTGAAGGGTCACTGTTGGTGGGTCTCAAGCCAGTTGACTTCAGGAGTGCATGGCTAGCCCCATGCTGGGGGGCTGTGACAGTTCAGTTAGTCCTAGAGAGCATTGCTGCCATCCTTCGCTCCAGGCGTTGCCATCACCACCAAGAGAACAAACAGGTTAAAAGAGATGGGGATTTTTTGAACAAAAGTGTAATGGAAGCCAGGCCAGAAGGGGGAAGGATTTCCATCCAGTTGGTGACTTACACAGAACTTTGCACCATGGAACTGTACCAGGGTAGGGAACTCGCATCTTCTTTGGCTTTCATACCACAGTGCTTCCTCCCTCCAGATCTTGACAAAGTCCAACTTCTGCCACAAGCCGCCTGGCAACAAGTTACAGTCTACCTCCCTCTAGTGGGTAGTTACCTATGAAAGCAACGAGGAAACGTGCATTAGAAATTTGTCTTGTACTTGCTTCCCATTATCTTCTTCCTTCAATTGCTTTCTTCTTTGCTCGTGATCTTTTTCCCAAATCCATTGTGTTTTCTTGATACCCTCTAAACATCATCTGCCCTTCCTTCGTTCTTGTGCTATATGAGGAGTTGGACTGTTTGAGGGTTCTCTATTTGACTTTCATAAAAGTGGAAGTGAAAGTAAAGAAGCTGCCCAAGAACGATTTTTTAATGAAATATTCTAGAAATTGTTGGTGTTTGCACAGAGGCACGTGTGTAGACCCCAGTACTCCAGAGACTTAGAAATCTAGGAAAAAGAATTTATCATTGATTCTTCTATCTCGAGTCAGTCAAAAGAAATTTACAGATTGGTTTTCTTATCCTTAAAATTGATTTATTTGGGTGGAAACTCTGTTGCATTCTGCTTAATATGTTGTTTGCTTAGAATTTGTTGTTCCATTACCAAAAATATTAACAGCAAAATACATAAGCCAGCTGTGTTATATCTAAAGTTAGCTCTCTAACAGCAACAGTTAACTACCAAAGAGTATTCCCAGAGCAGAGCTGACATTAATTGAGAAAGATAGTGCTCTCAAATATGTCGAGGCAAGATGCTATAGAAATTGATTTAACCAGAGCATGCCTTTTGTCTATGGAACTGCATTTCTCTCCTTTGCAGACCATATAGGCTAAACAGTCTTGCCGTTACTCCGTTGAGATTAATGAAAATATATTAGAAATGAATCTCAAAGGTTTTTCCTTTCTCTGACTACTCTGAATTTTTGTCTGTTTAAGCACATTTCAAAAAGCAAGATGAACAAGCCAATATTCTCCAAATGGAAAATGACAGATCTGTCTGGGAGAGATTTGTGTGTCAGGCTTTGATAATAATACATTTCTGCAGTGGTAGTAGGCTTCGTATTAATCATTATCTGCTATCTTTCTGTTTAAAACTTTGAATTATCTAAATAAACCAACAGGAAAGATATTTTGCTCCAATGCAAGTCCTTTCCCAGATTCCTTGATGCACTGACCTTCTTCTCAATTCACTGTGGTAATGGTGTTCCTCAAAAGTTACTAATTAGAATCCCAACAGTCTTTACTATGGTAAACACAAGGAGAATCAGTGAATGACGATAAACTGGAATTTAATTGAAAAAAGTCACATCATTGATCATTTGTTCTAAGCAATTTCTGCCCTTACTAATAACTATGCAATCAATATATTTACATTATTTTGTGAAAGCATCATACAAAAATCATTTTGCTATATAGCATATCAGGATTGTCAACAGTGTCATTTTACTCGTGGATAAAAAATATTATAGTTTTTGCTCCCTTTATGACTGAGATGTCAACATAACTAATGCCATTTCACTGTAAAAAAAAAAAAAAAAAAAAAAAAAAAAAAAAAAAGATGAAATGAATTCCAGTCCTTCTCCTGTATCGGTAACAACACATTTTCATTCAGCTGAGACATTTCATAAACCTGTTGAAGGTAAGAATTGCAGATGCTGCTGAGAGAGGATGTGAAGGGAGGGAGAAGGTACTGCAGAAGAAATGCACAGATTTTGTCTCCAGAGCTTTATTTGCATTGATGTACAGGAAAGAAAGCAAGCAATGACTATCAGCTTTCAAGATGAGCTTGTAGTGCTGACAGTAAGAAAATGTTCCTTTGCTTCCAAATTGAGTACATTTGTTCTGGAATTTATTAAGACACTGTAAACAAAGAAACTTACTGTGCCACATCCTGTTCTTTATTTACGGTGGATGAGGGCTTCGCTGGGCATTATGGAAACTAGAAAAACTGTACTGGGCTAGACCAAAGGCCTGCAAGTCCCTTTATCCAATCTCAGATCATAGTCAGAAACGAGCGCTTAGGGAAAGAGTATGAGAAATAGGGCAAGCACAGAGCGTCGCTGCCATTAGCCTACTCCGCCTGCAGCAGTGCCTGTTGTATTTCAGCGCTGCTGATAAACACGGAAGGTAGTCTAGTGGTCTGAGCACAGAGCTGGGAGCTCTGAATGCATGTTTCAGTCTTGCCTCTGTCACCAAGGTTACTTCTATTTTGCTGTGTCCCAGCTCATGTGCGTGTGTGCTTGTGGCAAACCTGTCTTCAAGCCTCCGCACTGCAGAGGCACACACAACCCACGCTTATGTACCCACGCTCACATTCATGCTGTAGTTGGCCAGATCTGGTATTACCGTTTGGAGAGATCTGTGCCTCCCTAATGAGCTGCTTAACATCTGTCATTGTTTCCCGAAGAGCTGCATAATGTCCCAGTGCACTTCTTACTGTGCCCCTTTTGCTCTCCCCCACTCCTTCTGGTTCCTCTATTTTTCATATGGTTATCACCACCAGCCTTTGTGGTCCTTGTGCTTTGTCTTAAGTTTGTCATCCCTCAGTTCTTACACTCCGGAACAGCAGGCTCAGAGCAGTGTAAAAACTCTGCAAATGTTTTCCATGGACTGCTTAGTCCTAGTCAATCTATCAAGTAGTGTGGAGAGGCTGACTCTTTCAATGTCGCAGTTGAAGCTGCTGATAAAAAGGTGATGCTGTTAGATTTCCAGTACAACCAGAAGGCTAATGTTAAAGTCATCTCCTTAAAAATTCCTGTTAAAAATGTTGTTTAAAAACTATGCCTCCGCCTTGCTTCAGGACTGCCTTGCAGTTCCCAGCACTGTGAGATCACTCCTGAACAGATCCTCAGAAACTGAGTCCTTCAACTGCTGGTCCACTTCTCCCAACATCACAGTCTGTTACTGAAACTGCTGCCTCCTCCTCAACTGCCTCCTCCAGTGCAACCATTGTCCCACCCCCATTGTTCTACTTAAACTATCTTTCCAGAAACACGATGTGGAAGACTGCAAGCTCCCCACTCAAGGCACTGCTCAGAACATCATGATGCAGGCAGGTAGGTGGGGAGTTGCCAGAACTACTGTTTCCATCTTTAACCTTTAGCAGTTTGACGCACTATTTGCCCTATTTAGCCATTGGGCATGCCCCCATTTCTGCAAGCTGATTCAAGCTGGCTGGACCAAAGGGCAGTTTTGAGGTATTTCTCCCCAAGTGCTGATCCTCCCAACTGCTTGCACCTCAGCTTGAGCAGAACCCTGGAGAGCTCCTCCTCCTCCTGCGGCCTCCAGCTGAGCGTCTGTGCGGGGCAGGGGGCACGGAGGCTGGAGCAAGCCACGAGCAAGTCAAATGTGTCTAAACCAGGGGGAAGAGCACGGGCAGTGAAATGAAGTAAGACAAGCTCTGGAGTATGCAGGCCCTGGTATATTGGTATGTCAGTGGAGGGTTGTGTATGGCAAATGAATAAATACAGATGCCTTAGCTATTTCCCCAGGGTAAAGCGAGTAGGAGTGCAATCACAAAGTAATATTTGCTTCACGCTGTCCTGCGAGCACAGGTTCAATATACACATTAGCAAGTATTTATAGGTTGTATGCGTGGATGATGGAGGAATTTAGACAACAACCTGAACAATCAGCAGCATACACCAAATCCCAACAGTCTGATCCCAATCCCAAATTTCTTACTTCTGTGTTACAATTCTACAAGCAATTAAAATGGCTACTTAGCTATATTATATTATTTCATATCATTTGTCAAGTACTTAACATATGAAGAGCGATATTAATTGTTAGGCGTTACTACCCAGGTAAAAATTACACACCAGTGTTAGGAATGCACAACGATATACCATTAACTTGTTTAATATGCTAGCTTTGAAAGAGTGATACGTTTTTGTTTTACATTTCTACCACAAGAGCTTTGTTATTACTTTGATCATTAAAATTCTTTCAGCAATAAAGGTGATTCAATGATTTTACAAACCAAGCTCATCTCCAGAATGTTATAATTTAACAATTTCAAGGCATTTCAACACAGACCCTTGTACATATGTCATATATCGCATTGCAGATTTCATCCAATAGCAGAAAATGTACTCTGAATGCAATATCATCTTATCAGTATTCTAGCACCATAAGCTTTCTCACTGCAAGCAGGGTACTGTTCATTACAATGAAACTGAAAATGGAATAACTGAAGGATTGATTTATATGACCTTCGCTCGGGAATGTTCTAATTCTGACATAATCTCTCTGACTGAAATCCTTAACACTGTATAATTTTGATTTATTACCCTTAAAAAAAGGAGCGTAGATCTATAGATCAACAGAATACCTAGCACGAAAAAGAGTGGTGCAACAGCTCAGGAAGACTGCAAGAAAATGCAGATTGATCATGTGACTTTACTCCAAACATTGTCTCAGCCAGCAAATCCAAGAAGGGGGCTGAAAGCAAGTGGAAAAACATCATGCGGATGTTTTCACAAATCCACTCCGTCACTCAGAAATCTCTCCCGATTACATACGTTTTTATAGCAAGGATAAGAGCATCTTAATAAGTAAAAGGATGAACCAATCTGTTTACTAAAAGTTGCAGGAAATGTTCAGTAAACAGCTCATTTATGGCAAAACAGCCAGATCCTGATTCCCAGTAGGCTACACAAAAGGCTGAAAAACTGCTTTACCAGGCAGCTCTGTTTTACTCCCTCACCAGCAGAATAACCTATTTTATGCTATTCGGCCTAACATCAGCTTGTTGCGGGGGTCTGGGGAAGGGACCTGTCTGACTGCTAGCAGGCAAAAGCTAGAACAGCCCTGCAGTGTGCTTCTTCAAAACAATAGCTGGTATCTGTAAAGCAAAGTAGCTGCATTTAGACCAAGTAGAACTCCTGTTGGATTGAGAGGTGAATCAGGTTGGATTTGTTACTTCTTGGATTTGTTTGGAGAGGTAGAGAGAACAATGAGAAGAAAGGACAGACAAACTATTCATAATAAACTGGATGATAAAAGCCCAGTGAACACAGCTTTAGTATCTTACAGAATTAAAACCAACATGTCATTTAATTTTAAGCAGACTAAAAACCAGAAATCTGCCCCCCGTCCGCACTTTTTTTCTGTTCATAGTGTGCAGGGAAATGAATGCTTGCCTCCTTCCCTCCCACACACTCAGCTCACAGTTCCCACTTAGCCACTTCCCAGTCCTGTTTTGGACAAATCTTTATCTTATCACCCTTCTCTTGCAAATCCTTCTTCTCTAGAGCACTTAACATCCTCCTCTTTCACAAATTCTACCTTTTACAAGTGGTGCCTAATCAATCTTACTTTATCCTGTCTGTAGCGTGGAGGGTTTTATTTTAGAACGAATTCTTTTTATTCAGTGCATTTCATGACTGGTATGAATACTTTGTTTAATTCTTGCAGACGGTAGTCTCTATGCAGGAACATTGTCTGCTTCAGTGTATTGCACAATGCTGATCCAAGCATATTATTCTCACCTATGAATGGGCCTGTTCCTTATTACTCCCAAAGATCAAACATTGCACAATTCCTCCAGTATTAGTCGCTTATGGACAGTCTGAGCTACAGCTACTGCAGGCACTCTAAAAACACTACAGCCTGAAACAGATTATTCCTTCCTTCCTGTATATATTAGAGTGGATTTACCAGGGACTAAATTTCTGCTTAGGGCAGGAAGTGCCTGATTCATTTTATGTATTTGTAGAAAGAAAAATGAAAATGAAAAAAAAAAACAAAACTTGGGGGAGATAAAATTGAGGACATTTGTTCCCTTTAGCTATATGGACACAGTTTTCATGAATGATGAAGTAAACTATTTATATCAAAAAGCGTTTTACACTAGAACAACATGAAGACCTATTAGCAGTAGACAAAAGAAAAAAGTACGTATTATTTTTATAATCAATTAGCACCATAATTGTATATGGTGCACATCAACATATATGAACACAATACAGACAAAATTTGATTCCTTGGACTAGAGAACTTAATGTAAAGCCCAGTTCTGCAAACCAGTCCTGGCATGCTTGACTTTCAGTATATGAGTTGTTTATTGAATTCTTAAATGAATGTATTTATCGGTAGGAAAATCAAAACAGCAGAGGAAGTAATATAGTCTTAGATTTCCCAATGGTGAATTCATTAGCGGAGTCAATTCTGAACTCAGCCTGCCATCTTATCCACCAGACAACACTCGCTTTCCAACATAATGACAGATGATCATAAAAGCTTAATAGTGTTTTGCTGTGCTGGTAAAGCAAAGAGGGATGGGAGTGAAGAAGAACATGGTATCATTGTCTTTGGCCAATGGCAAAACATTAAGTGTGAGAGATTAAGAACTAGACTTTGTTAGGATGATTATCAGCACCCTCAACAACTATAAAAAGCTCTAAGTCAAATGGTTCTGACTCACTTGTTGAAGGGTACTAGCATCTGCAGAGGAAATTCTGAGTATGGGCTGTCAGCGGTGGCTAATCCATCTGGAACAGGTGCACAGTGTTTCGCCAGTCCCACTTCATTGCAGGGCCAGGAGCCAGGGGATGCAGCTCATAAAAGGGATGCCCATTTGGAAAAGAGGTGGAACAAAACAAGAAAGGACGCTGCCTGTCTTGGCATCTCTTCTGAGCGGCTTCCGCTGGTAAAGTTATGGTGACTCAGGAGAATTTTGGAAGCCTTTCTCCCCTCAGTGCACATCAGTGGTAATATCCTACTTGTCCTTCCCTAAGATCAAGTTCTCCTGGGCCACAGCAGTGACTCTTGGTTCACATACTTTTGCAGCCAGTATGTTTATATTTGTAAATTCAACTGATTTTCTATAAAATGGTGACTGTTAATATTTAAAAATATCACTAGAATGCATAAGTAGCAGATCAGTCTAACCTGACTTAAGATCAAAGAACGTTTATTGAGCCCTTTCAGGACAGAAGGCGGAAATATTGCAAAATTGACTTTCAAATGAACGAACAAGGAATATATACTCAAAATCTCAACTCTGGCAGACGCTGAACCCAGCCAGTGTCATTTGATCTGCAGTAGCACTTGGGTGTCTGAGTAGGTCAACTGAAGCAGAAGGAAACCTTTCTCAGCAATTATCGCTTAGCTAGTCCAAACTGGTGGTTTCTGAATAAGAGAAAACATTTTTCTTGCATTGTAATTAATTGTTTCACTGATAAAGATGCACCCATAAAAAAATTACATCTGACAGAGTTAGAGAGGACCCTATAGTCAGTCCTGCACCAGACAGGCCAAAAGACTTTTTGAAAGGATTTTTTAATCTGAAATATAACATACCTTTCAATACAATAATTTTTCCCAATTAAAGTATTTCCATTGATGGAGAGTGTACCTGTCACAGCTTGATTTTGGTTATGGTTACAATTTATTGCAAACTTATTGCATTTATTATTAACCTAAGCTGCAAAAAAACATTAATACCAGTAATTATGAAACTTGAGAACAATGCAAAAAAAAAAAAAAAAAAGAAGGAAATGAAGCTCATTAAATGTCTGGTTCCCATTGATTGCCAATAGCTGCTAGTGTTAAATTAAGAGGTTATTTTATTGTCCTCTGCAGCCAAGCTCAGCTATACTCCATTCAATAACCAATCATTTAGGTCTTTGAATTAATAATAATTACAAAAAAGTATTCCCCATTTTCTGGCATGCTGTGTTTATTTTAGGATATTAACACAGCAAACCAAATACAACATGTAAGACTCCCTCAGGGCTTTCTGTCTCACATCCCAGACCTTCTGTTTCTTTATAAGCTTTAACAGCCACAGTTATAAGAGATATAAATAGTCTGAAGCACGGGAGAATCTCTCTTCCCTGACAGAATCTTTATTTACAAGCTGTACAAACCTAAGCAGGTCAAATAGTCCCTTGCTGGCAGGTTAATAAGGCCCACCTGCCAAATAAACCCACCGGTGAACTCCACAGGGCCTACATAAATCCAAAAGGCTTGGACAAGAGAAAAAGATTTTCTCCTTAGGAATCATGCTGAAATGAGATGCTTATAGTTCAAAAGGGGTTCATCTTTCAAACTCTGAAGTGCATGTCTGCCTGGTACACACTCGTGAGTGTGCCAAAAGCTTGCAGAACACATGGTTCCCACCTTTAGAAGACACTATTATTTAACATTTACATTTCAATATTGCTTACAGGACACCAACAAGCTGAGGGCTGCTGTACCGGTACCATACAAACATGTAAGACTTTTAAGTCCCTGCCCTTGAGAGTTTTTAGAAGGCAAATATAGTTGGGTCATAAATTAAATCTTTAAAATTATTTAAGGTTTGAAATACAATTAATTTGCCTACAATGCCATGAAAGGGAAATGGAAGAATAGAATAACTGATTATTTAAGCTGACCTAGAAATTAATTCTCACAAGCCACAGTACTTATTTAAATGAATCTTGACCGCTCTCAAAGTAGAATTCTGTTCTGGGACCTGCACTGTTCAAACGCTACTCTTGAGTAAATGTTTCCTACTGAACCAATGACTCCTTTACAGTCTTTCCTAAATCAGATAGGCCCAGCCCTAGGAACTGTCCCAGTGTGGGCATACCCCTAGACCTTTCCAGAGGCTTAGTCACTACGTTTATACTGCATTGCAAAAAGCACCTCCAAAGTGTCCTTCAGATTTCTATTTGCTGTTTGTACAGTCAGGAAACTGGTAAATTGAGAGCATGCCTCATTACTAGTTTTAGAATGGCATCAGGCAGACGAAGCCAGCCGTGCAGCAGGGAACCATGGCTGGGCAGCAGAAGGGGTTACCACCCCTGGTCCAAGCCCGGTGCCTCTGAAGTGGAAGTCGTGATCCATTCATGATGGGAGTCAGTTTACCTTTGCACACCAGGCTGGAAACTGCAGCAGGGCCCGAGCTGATTCACAAAGGGAATAGATGTCCCTGCCTCAGAGGTGGCAACAGCAATCGGGGAAGACAATATATGGCTGGAGAGGCAGTGTGTGTGTGCCCAGATGGGTGGGGATCACAGGTCCAATTTTAACTAGCCAGTGGAAGTCTGATGAAGTTTAACATATCATAAGGCACACATCCATAGCAGACATACAGGCAGTCTGCTGCCTGCCTGCAAAAATCCTCAGGGAACACAAAAAGGCACGCAGCTATTCCTTCCTGCAGGTCTAGAGTGCGCTAGAAAAGACTCCTGCAGGCGGTGCGGATTACAGCTGTATTAAAACACATAGGATTGGGGCCGTAGACTACAACAACTCACATACATAATGCTGAGCACATGTATTTGCCAGAGTGACTCCAAATAAAAGTCAAATTTAACTGTTTTACAAGTGTGTGTGAAACAAGGAAAGCATAGAATGTGCCTTTAAGATGGTGTGTCGCAGCAAAGCATTTAGTCATACTGTGAAGGCCTCTATGTCAGATCACTGAAGGTACCACACAGTTTTGGGATCCTGGTATTTCAGATGAGCTGCATGCTGGGAGTGGTGTATTTCAGTCAAAGGCAAAAGTACCTTTTCTAGCCCCTATAAAGGACTCTTTGGGTAAGACAGAAGTTGAGGCCTAGACTCCCAGGTTAGGCACTTAAATGGCACTCAGAGAATTCAAGAGTCTATCTTCTTCGGGCCAGTGCAAAGACCTTATTCTCAAACCCAGAAGATGCACATAACCTCAGCCATTCAGCAGATACCATACACCCAGTTGCTGCAGCAATTGCAAAAGGAGGAGTGTCCAACACATGACAGCTTGCGTCCATGGGAATGATGTTATTATTAGCACAACAGTACTACAGCCATGCCCAGCTTCGGTGTGAGACAGCAAAGTGAGTGAACGTTCATGTGGGATGCCTCCTACGTGCTGGCTAAACCCAACACCTCCTCTCTACTGAGTGCATTCTTCATTTGAATCACAATTTAGTTCAGCTGCTATAAATGCAGCTGAGACAGCGTGATGTTTTTGTGCTGTATGTAAACTGGATGCAGATCCGGTGCTGGAGCAAGAACTGCCACGGTGGGATCACTCTTGCTTTTAGGGTTGAGCTGCTGACAGTGAACCGCAGTATAACTCCTGCAGGCAGCTCAGCAGCCACCTTTGACTCCCTGCTAGGGCTTGTTCACCAAGCAAGTGTCTCTTAATACGCCTGCGCTGATTTGCAAAGTGTAAGCTCTGGCTCATTAACAATAACTGAAGTGAACAAATATAGCTTAGAGGAGCTAGCATATCAAGCTCAAGAACGGTGTAAGAACATGGTAAAATGTGCAAGAAACACATCCTACTCCCTTCAATTTTCACAGCAAAAACAGGACAGGTGATAATTTAGTAGTTAGGCCTGCATTTGCAAACCTGCCCATCCCATGGCTCAAATCCAGTTGCTTCAGCCCTTATTTATCAAGTATACTTGCACGTACTCAACACCAATATAAAACAAGTGCTAGAAATCTTATATAAATTCCCCAAACAGTTCTCAAAATTAGTGGATATTGCTGAAAACGTCTGTCAGTGAGCATTCTTTTCAAGGCATATATACTGAGTAAATGGGACATGATCACAGCTACAATTTCTCAGTACAGGAAATTGCCAGCCACCAACATAATTAGAAACAGTTCATATGATCAAATTAATCATTCAAAAAAGAGCAATTACTGTTAACAGAATAATGGCGTGCCTTAAAGAAGAATGAAATTAACCTTTAGGACTGACAGAGTTACCCTCACCATTCTGCATTGAGGCAGCAAAGATTAATATATGTGCGAAATAAAACATTGCATTAGAGTCTGCTGAAAACAGAAGTAGCATTATCTATCTGGCCTATTCAACCCTTAACAAACTTTATTCTTTGGCACTGGCATACAGTGGAAGTATCAATAGTCACTTCTCTGCCAAAATGTGGAAAAAAAACTTCAAGACTTACATTGCTATAGAACTTACCACTTTGTGCTTATCACTGAACATTACAGGAAGATTAAACATAAATCATAATTTGAAATGCAACAGAATTAACAGTAAAACCTACATTGTAGATCCTCAAAAGCTGAGTTATAGAGTTGAGCTTTTGTCTTAAGCTAAGATCTAGAAACTCATACCAAACATATTCCAAAAAATTGTAATTTTGCTCTAGTGCTAAACATTACTTCTGATTATGAATGCATTTCAGTATTTATACTTCTAAGTGAGATTATGTTTATAAATGCAGTAACACACTATGCAGTCAATAGAGGGAAGAGTTAATGTGCTTTGAATCCTCAAGCTGTGTATTTCTACGTAGATTAGATTTATTTTATTCTGAATGTCAGCAATGTTTAAATTAAGTCATACTGATGTTGCAGATAATTAGAGACATAACTTCCATAGATAACTTTATCAGTGCACTGAAGTTACTTATACCAGGCTGAGCATGTTAGCTACTTAGAACTGGTATACAGCTGTTTTTTATCATCCCAACACTGGAAAACAGCAGGGATATAATCCTCAGTTTTCCTTTCTCCTGGCATCTGCCATCTCCTGAAGATGTATCCCACTCCCTCATGTCTTCAACATTCTTCTTCCTTTTGCTCCGTCAATGACACTTACCTTCCTTCTGCTGAGCACAAACGATGCAAACAGAAATAGATTATTTGCGAGAAGTGACATTTACTCCCATTATTTTCCTAACTGAAAATGTATCTGCCTAACATACTGGCGCATAACTCACAGTATGAAGATTCACATTTAACTGTATATTTTCACTGCCATTATAATTTCTTACTCTGAACTGTATTTGAGCTATAAGGTATGGTTGCACTTCGGATGTCTCTCATTTGGACAATTACATTAGAAATTCTCTAAGCAGATTATTTTCTTTTTCTTGAAGAATCAACTTTCAATTAAAAAATACTATTACTCCATTTTATGAGATTACACAAAACATACGAGAAGTCTGAAAAGCCTGTTCCTTCTCATTTTCGAGTTTATTTAAAATTAAAAGAATTCTAATACACAATGCTGAATTTTTAAATTACCATTCTTTCTAAACTAACTATTTAAAAATTCAGCATTGTGTATTAGAATTCTTTTAATTTTAAACTATCATTCAAATGAATTAGCAGGTACATTTGTCGGCTCCCGAGAATTCCTTTAGTACTACAATTTTAGGATTACTATGCTAGTCAGTTTAAAATATTTTGAAACGCTGCTTTACGTTTTATACTTCATTCTTTCTTAATTCTGCATCATCAGCTTGCTTTCTCTTCATTAAGAAGAACGCAATTTGTTGCATGGCCAAAGACATAAATGCATACGTGCTGATAACTATTTTTCTTCATGGTTTTGATGGTACATGGACTGACATACTGAAGGATCAGTGGCTCTATCTATACCTAACACAGCTAAGGATAGGTTCAGACATGGTTCAGGCAGGTTGGAAATAACCATTACTCACTGTTAATCCTAAGAAAAAACGTGGGCTGCTGGCTGAAGCCAGTGCTCAGGTGATGGGCTGGCAGTGTGAAAGAGCAGTAATGGTGATGAGGGACAACACTGGGAAGATCTCTCTGCATCAGTGCTACAACAAAACAGAACAGGCAGTATTAACTTTCCCAGTGCATTCACGTTTTGAAGTAGAACTACAATGCCTTCAGTGTTTAGCCTGAAGAGGTGAAAAAAGTCAGTGAAACAAAATATCTACATTTGTGGATTCTATATGGCCTAGTACATCCCTTATCTCATTAAACACCTGTAGGACAGTAAACACTGTAGATAGGCTGTGCTGTTGTACTAACTTGAGAAGACCTGATTTACTCATAAGCTGCACTCACATAACTTCAGTACAATTCTACATTTCCACCAAGATTATCTGTGTTCAGAAAAATATTTACTAACTAGATGATTATATGAAATCCTGAAACAAAAAGGAATTAAAAAAAAATAATTCAGGAAGCAATCAGTCCCTAGGAGCTGTACAGGAGAAAACTAAAAACATGAAGTTCTTGCCACAAAGATCTACAATTAGATTAAATGTGCTTGCTAACTACACCTTAATTATGTTTGGCCTGTGGCAAAGCTTTAGCACAGGGACTGCAAATCTCCATTATTTCTAATAGTGAGGGTCACTCCAAAACGTGCCCCATCCCCTTGTTAACAGGGCTGACCAGACTCTCAGGGGAGAGGTTGTTGCGCTGTTGCATGGAATAGTGCCATGCACATTCAATTTGTTTCTGAGCTCTGCCTAACACAGTGAAACTACACCAACTGCAACATGGGCATCAGCCTTTCAGGCACCGCCTGTCCCTGTGGTGGCAACAAAAAGAATTATCTTCCTTCTGCCTCACAATTTCAGCATATCACAACGTATGCCTAAGGCCAGGGGCGCTGACTACTATTACTGCTGAATAAATAGTGAAAATGTTCTTGGAAAAGTGTTTTAAATTGCAAATTATCCTTCAGCCTAGTAACTAATTAATAATGTCTAAAACATTTAAATGTTTCTAGAACAATATGCAACCCCTACATTTATTTAAATTCGTTTATTGAGTTGAAGAGAGATATTGATCTTGATACTATTTGTTAATACGATATGTCCATAAAAGTTGAATGTAAAAAGCAGTCAAATTTTAGATACCAAATGAAACAGGACTCAGTAAATGAATGCTATGATCTGCTCTAGCTATACATCATTTGGCTTCAGTGACCTGTTCTGCTACCTGAGAAACATCAAACTGAAAAAATACTGTCTAATTCAAAATTACTAGAAAAGCTGATGAAAGAGAACAAAACCTCCAAGAGATCTGGAAATTTGCAACTACTAGGAACAGATTAGGGGATATTTACTTCAATTAAGTCAAGGCCATCACTCAGAAATAATGCACTGTGACTCTTTTAGCACAACCTCCTTCTACACTGCACATGCAGTCATTCATGCCTGTACAACAGAACTTAAAACTTGTTTGAACTCAGTTTTGAAAAGCGTAATATAACTATCTACTTTCAGAGAATCAACCTCATTGTGTAATGCCATGGAGAAAAAGGATTTTATGATCTGGGTATGAGCTCGAGGAACAGACAAATGTTTTTGAAATTAGAAAACTGCCCATGCAGTTTCTCTTTAAATGGGCCTTGACTTTCAACAAATTTGCACTGATGTCTACGTACAGTATGAACCAGTGCCATTCCAGTTAAAGATGTTAACTTTCCAACATAAGCTTTGCTGTACGTTTGTATGGTGGGTCTATTAGGATGTAATTACATGCTTGCAAATCTTAACAGCACAGACAAGGCCAATGATCTATATGAGCTGAAAGGAGTAAGAAAGATTTGTTGTCACCTTGACCATGATAGCAAAATCCTTCCACTTAAATCTTAACTGACAGAGAAGGCAAACATGAGAACCGCATTATCTGGAGGATCTTATGCATTAGTAATAAGTACAGGATAAAAAATCTGTTTCTTTTTAAAATCATAAATAGAGATGGATTTATATTAATAATAAGCCTAAGTACAGAATTTGTTACAGAGAGAGTAGATAACACATTTGTAATGTACCAGTTATTGATAACTAACCTGGTTTCTTACACAAATATTTTCCGCAGAAAACAGAAAGCACCCCTGAAAGCATAACATGCTTCATACTTTTAGTATTCTTTCACATTATTGCTCAAAGATGGAAGAAAAGTACTCCTATACATGCCATTATGTAGCAAAACTGCAGGATCCACGCATTTGTATGTCTATTAATTTGTATCGATAAAGTGTCTCTATCTTTAAATAGAAAGCATTTTTTCTGTAAACACATAAGTGAACTTGAAAAAAATGGAAACTGGAAATTTGTCACGATGTTTAATTCAATTTAGCTATTTTAAAATGTAATGGCTCTATCTTTTTCTTTAATGCTGTAAAAACTGACATTCAGAAGCTAATTCTCACATCTAACACTTTTTTTTTTTAAACAGAAAGGCTGTAAAACAAGTGAAGGTACCTATATCACTACAGATAGATTTCCTTCAGCCACTTTGAGATTAAAGTTTTAATCAGCCAATGATTAAGTTTCTCATTACTAAGTAATTAGCACTAAGCACAAACTGTTTAACTGTTCACTGCTGTGAAAGGCGTACCCACCGTTAAACCCATGCACAAAAACATCCGCAAATGCTAACATCTAGAGGCAAGGTAAGGACCACGTAGGACAATCTGAGCCTTTCTGTAGCAGATGGACCACTGTTGGGGAAGGACGATGCTGGTGTGCTGCCCTCCTCCATGATCTCCTATTTACCCTTTGGGGCAGCAAGTTAGGCCCAGCTACCGTGTCAGCACGGCGACGTTCTCAGCCTTGGACAGAATTCACAAATCCTTTCTTAAGCCCTGCAAAGCTTGGAAAAGTTGGCCATTACCTGCTTTACGTTAGCCAGTGTGACAGTTCATGAGAATATTTGTTCCTATCGTAGCATGACAGATATTTAACGATTTGGCCTGAAAAAGAGCTGTGCTTTCAATTGGCAAATTGCAAGCACATGTACTTATTTTGATGCAAGCTAGAACAAATAAACCAGGCCATACTTCCAGAAGAGACAGCCCGCGTAATTCGCAACCAGGCGCGCTTGGGTTCTTACAAGCGTCCCAGAGCCTCACAATTGTGTGCAGTTGTGGGGAAAGTCAAAACATTTGGCTTACATCAGGACTTTTAGAGAACGCACGTGTGCGGTTGCCGAGGCCGGCGGGTTAGGAGGACGCGGTTACCAGACGGTGCGGCTCATGGCGTGGCGAGCGTCCCTGTGTGCATGGGGGAGGGAAAAAAAAAAATAAAAATTAAATAAAATTAAACAAAATAAAGGTGTTTTCCACCGACCTCCCCGGGGCCAGCGGGATCTCGACGCGCTCTCGCCCACCTGAGGACACCACCAGGGCGAGCCGGCCCCCCCCTCCCCCCCGAGCGGGCCGG
>VXAA01000710.1:492729-516127 GCA_013399115.1 Anseranas semipalmata
CCCTCCCCCAGGATTTAAACCGCCCCCCCCGAGGGGTGGAGAGGCCGCCGGGGTCCCCCCCGTGGCCGTGGGGGTGCGGGGGGGTGCAGGGTGCTGCTGCCCCTTCCCTGCGGGTAGGACCGGGATCGCACGGCAGCAGGAGTGAATGTAACTCTGGCAATGTATGGAGGGGGAAGCCATGTTTGATTTATTCCTCCACTAAACGCTGGTGTGATGATCCTTCCACTTACACCCTCCTGCACTCCATCCTGGACCGGTGTGGGAGGAGAGCCTCGGTAGGAAAACGGGAAGAAAACATTCCTGGGAAGGCTTACGGGCTCGTTTGGCTCAATCTGCATTGAGTAGGAGAGGATAGGGCTCTTGCAACTTGGATTGATATTTGTGTGGTAAGAGAGCCTGGGGAACTTGTATTCCCAAGGCCATAGTTACAGCTCATCCGCTGTGGCTTTACCGTTCTGGGGGTGGAGGAGGGAATTTGCCACACTTCTTGAACGTATTTATACTTTTTGTTTTTGTTTTTTGTTTTAAATATGTCGGCTGAAAGGAGGAGTAAATACTAGTAGAAGTGCAGAGACAGTAAACACTGTATTTAAACAGATTTCAGAGAAAATGGGCTTCTTGCTAACAGCCATTAAACAGGCAGGAGGCTGGTATCAGTCATTGCCCGTGTATTTTGTGTGTGTGAATAGTTTCCTTATTGGCATTTGCATTAAAATTGGTTTATAATGATTGTTAAATTTCAGAGCTAATGCTGCCTGTGCTGAGTAAGCTAAACGAGGTCTGTGTTTAAAAAGAAAAAAAAAAAGGGAAGATATGCTTGGCTTTTAAACATTTTGAGACATCTAAGGAAGGTAACTGTAAACACTGTAGGGTGGCAGTGAAGTTTGTAATAGATTTTGCAAGGAGTCCTTGCTGGTGGTTTATGTGGACATATGCTTACTAAGATTCCTTAAACATGGAATGTGTGGCTCGGGCTGAAAGAATAAATTGGTTCTTCACCAAAATTCTTGTATGTTAGTAGAATCTCTGTCAATTTATTGTTGAAGCTCTTATTTGCTTGTTTGGCTGTGGGATTTTTTCTCAGGAAATGCAGCATATCAACCTTAATAAACTCCTCAATTTCACAGTTTGGTATTATTTGACTGTTGGATGTAATCATTGAATAAAACCAGTGTTTTGCAGGACTACTCAGGGCTCAGTACTTACAGTACATGCAATTTTTTTGGTTGCTTCAGTAAGCATCTCTGTCCTATTTATTAAAACATGCCAGGATTTTCATCTAGTTTGTAGCCATCAGAAAATAAGACAATTTTCCACAGTATTTAAATATAAAAGCTCTGTATATTCCTGGAGATTATATGGCTAGTTGGTGTGAAGATTATAGGAATTCCACCTTCATACGCGCTCAGAAAAAAATCAGATGCGGAAAGTAGAGTAAAACCTACTAATTTATCAGATATTATTTGAAAATATCAGAAGAGAACTAGGCCGTGATATTTTAAGGGTGTGGAATTAAAGTACCTTATACATTTGAAATTAAATGTAAAATATATTTCCTTTTAGTTCAATATGAATCCAACAAATCACTAGTAAGAATAAAAAAATATTGTGTTCTAATATCTGTGGGGCTATATGCTTTTTCTAATGCCTGTGGTTGTTCTGCAGATGAGAATATTGCATTTAAATTACAGCCGCACGCAAGAGACTAGTTATTACAACCCCCAAAAAACTTTTTTTTTTTTAGACTGGAAGCAAAAATGATCGGGGAGGTTGCTTTCTAGTATTTGGGCAGTGAAACTGATGTGTGTGGATGTACGTGTGTGCGTATTTGTGTGTATATATCTGAGTTCGTGTCCAAAACATCGCGCTGGCAAAGCAGCTCAGGACTGGAAAGAAGGGATTGTTTTTCAGTGTCCTATTGTTTGTGGCCCATTCACCTCTCACTTTTGCACCGAGCCTGCTTTTTGTTCCACCGGTGTCAGTATGCTTCCAAAGCCAGGCCTGATTTCTACGGACTGATAAATGCGTGTCTTTCCTTGTGGTCGATCAAAGCCTATTGATTACACTGAAGCTCCATGCGTGTGTAAAGGTTCACCTGCTCGGGGCAGCTTACTGGATCGAGGACGTAGTTTATGATGGGGAGATACAAGCACAATTTGTGCGGCATTTCGGTCACCTCTGGTCACTCCCGCTTGTGTAACTAGAAGGACATCTCTTAGGTTTTAAGCATAGCAGCTGGTTGAATGCATGAAAACTGCAAGTGTTCTCCCTGTAGGATGAGGTGAAGCACCTAGCCTTGTCAGGGGAAAAAGAATTCGCCTCTCCTCGAGGGCACCGTGCTGCACAATGGGAAGCGCCCACCGAGTGATGTTGCTGAAAACAACAGATACCCTAACGTTCAGTAAGCAAACATCGATAAAGAAATGCTTGATAGAACTAGTCATAATGCCATAGATGATGACTGCATATTTTAATACTATGTTTGTGGCTGTACTGTTTGAGGTCTTTCATTCATTTTCTGCGAAGACGAATGAAATGGCCTTAGGGTTGAGTAAATATGATCTGGTATCGTTCTTGTATCTAGGCTTGGGTGAAGAAGGCTGGAGATACTGAAGTGGATCTAAGTGGATAAGTAAGTCCATGTTCCTAGGAAGCATCACTTTCCAGTTAGGATGTAGCTTTGAAAAATGTCTTCCCCGAGGATGTACCGGCCTCTTGGTGGTGTAAATGAGAAGGTGGAGATGGAATGTGCCAACCAGGATAAGTGGGCATGTGGTAAAGCAGAGAGAGAAAAAAATTCCCATCAGGGCTTGGCACAGGAGTCTGAATTTTCCTTCAACGTGTAATTGTGGAGAATTTGGGAGAAAGGGGGTGGGTGAGGAGAGCCTCGTTGACATGCCAGTAGTCACCCTGCAGCTTGTAAATTCGGGTAGTCAGTCGAATGGGTCAGTTAGCTATTTTATAAAGTTAATGGTTACTTGAAAGGCTTTGGTTCTGAGAACATTTTTGAAGGAAAAGAGAAAAACTACGTACATTCACCCTTCACTGCAACTTCAAATTAGCTTCTCTGTGACCTGCAGTCATTGGAGGTAATAAGACAGCTATATGAATGTATTTACATTTTTCCTTTCAGTTTACACTCACAGAAATTACAAAAGTGATATATCAAGTGCTATTTTTAATCTTTTTATCAAGTTGATGGTGCCCAGCACAGTTATTTCAAGTTTTCTAGCATCAGCAGGAAGGACAGAAGGACAGTATTTAGAACGTGTTGTAAGGGAAACTTAGGTCATACTCTGTTCTGCTGCCCTTCTGGTGAATAGCAGACTACAAAACCACCCAAGATTCCTGCAGAACAGACCATATATACTAATACCTTGTGTCCAGTGATGATAGCTTAACACATAGTCCATCATGCATTACTTTGCTCACGAGCAACTCTAAACTTTAGCACCAGATAATCTATTGAGTCTCTGGTACATTTAAAAAGCTGCTGCTGTCTGAGGCATGAAATAGACTGTCCAATAAACTAGTTTTCTTACAATGGATTTGTGTGCAGCAAAACCTGTTGATCATGGTTGGACCAAAAGTAAGGTTTCTACTCTACTTTTTGCTAATGTTAAGAAATAATATCATTACGTGGGAATTGTTCTGCTAGTACAGCGGAGTGATGAGCTACATGTGGAAAAGCAGATGTTTGAAAACCTTCGTTCGAGTGTTTCATGGCAATGAAATTAAATTGACTAAGTACGGAAAAGTGAAGTGCTAGCCCATGTGTACTTTAGAGTATTCTTATCTTGGACAAAATTACTTTGTCCGGGGACAGCATTGATGCAGGCTCTGGTGTTTGACATAATTTGGAACTACTAAAACATGTAAGTGACTTAAAGCATGTGTTAAATTAAAAAGGGTTACTCAACAGGTGATGGCTCAGTTTCTAGTTTTGTCCCCATCCTTTTAACTTGTCCTATTTTTAACTTAGTGCAAGATAGCAATTTGATCTTGTTTTGAACTTTGGTATTCAGCTCCCCAGCACAAATTGGAGCTATTTTATATTCATCCATATTTGGAGTAAGGATACATATGTGGCAAAAGACTGAAAAACTATAGCATGATGTGCTACTTTCCTCCTAGCTGTAGCCTTCTGCAGCAGAATTAAATATAAAACTAACAAAGGGGGGGAAAAAAGCACTTCTGCAAGCTGAATAGTACTTCAGTGTTTTTTAGAGCCTATTCACATTCTTTATAAGGAGTTCTTAAATTGGAATAGACATTCATAGAAGCTTTAACATTTTTCTTCCGCTGTCTGTGAAAGATACTGTCAGGTTTCTGTGCGACTCTTTGGAGAAGCACGGGGTGGTCTGGTTCAGTTGGCTGACAGAGATGGGCATTTAACTGTCTTTGTGAAACCTTTTCTGGTCTGTACCTCGCACTAAAGTACTGACATCTCACATCTGTGCTAAAACACACACAACAAGTTAGAAAACTTCTATTTTAAACTAGTAATTATCTCTAAACATATTTGGCCTTGAAGACTAACATTAGAATTCCATGTTTTCTTAGCCATGGTCAAAAACATAATAGAGAGTGAATGTTGTCCTGTTCTCTGAGTTCTGCCTTGCTAAATAATAGATACACCAAGGAGCAGAAGACGAGTATTTTGTGACAAAAATATTTTCAAGAAAGAAAGGCTGAGGGTAGGTAAGATTTTATTAGAAATGGGATCTGAACTCCATTTGAAATATTTTGAAAAACTACTAATAAGAAAATAAAAGAAGCAATAGGAAGAAGATGCAATAAAACAGCATCCTATCATGGTGTTCGGGATCTATTTCATTTATTTATTCATAGTAATATGTTGAAGTGTAAATGTTCCTGCTGTGGCACGGATTAGCCCGTGGAGCTGAGGTTCATGAGATCGGGTATCAGATAAACCAATTGTGGAACTTGCCAGCCTTGGTGGGATGCCATTGGAGCAAAGAACCTGGCTGCACTGGCACTCAGAAACATCTAAATTGGGGAGTTATCTCTGTAGTAAAGAATGCCCAGATTCTAGGCTGATAATAAAGCCAGAGGGATTTAAGCCAAAGTATGAACCTTGGAGAGCAGTGTAGGATGGAAGATATGAATATGGATCGTTTTGCTATATGGAGTAGTTGCCAAGAACTTTCAATCAGATACTTCAGAATGAAATTAAAGTCGTGATTTTTCTGTGGATGCAAAACGCAGGCTATCGGAAGCTGCTGTATAGTAGCACTCCTGAATAAACTGGACACAAATGCTGTGATCCAGTCTGGAACATGACTGAAATTCAGCAATGGTACAAAAACCAGGTATATAATTAATGAAATAAAAAGTAATAGGCTTTAAATGTATAGTAGAAAGTGCGTGTACAGTATCTATTCAGCAGTGGACGCTTGGCTCCAGAGCGGTGGTGATAGTTGAGTCTTCAGAACTTCTGCAAGTAATGACAGCAACTACAATTGCTTAACAAGGCTTATTTCTACAGTCAAAACTCTAGATTTGCTGATGAGAAGCAGTTACCTCAGAATTTCTCTAAAGAACTATATTTGATAAGGCAGTGAACTACCACTATGCTAAGTGCAAGGACAGCAAAAATGGCAAAAAATGCCCATTGTAAACCCCTCAACGCCAGGTTTGGAAAGTGGGCAAGAAGGTCACGGAGCTGGTTTGTTGGACAGGAAAGTGTTTTCTCTTTCTGTCCCCAAGTTAAATGCAAAAGCAACAGTATATCTGCAGAAACCTAAAACCTCCTTGTAGTCCCTTTACCTGTAACAGTCATACTAGTCTCTGCTCTGGAGACATTCGTGGTGTAGACTGAGTGGAAAAGGTAGAAAGGGAATTAAGAGCTGTGGAATGGTGGTAATGCATGTCGGCAAACGCATGGTAAAGCCCAGGCACAGGGAGGTGCTTTGTACTTCAAACAGCATCCTAACCAGAAAGGCCACTTATCAGCAGGTATTTGGATTTGGTTGGTGAGTGTCTAATGTCAGAGGCTCTCGTGAGCTTGGGCCTTGTGTGAGTGCTCCTGGCATACATCTGCCATTTGTGTGCGCTAGTTTTGCGTCGAAATAATGCATTGATAGAATAATTAACATAATTGGATGTCTGTGGTTATGGTTTATGTGTAAAATACACCAGAATTAGCACGGTGTGGCCAGGATTACATTGTATTCTTAATTATGTTGGTCTAATATGAATATATGCGGATTTTGGTGCTAGGTGCAAGTCTATCAATAAAAGGCCATGGTGCAGTTGAGTCAGTATTACCAATCTCTGAACATGACCTTCCAGGTTTTTCGTATGTTATGGAATGTAAAATTGAATGTACTGAGTGGAAGAAATTCTAGATATTTTTACAAGTGTTACCTGTCCACGTTAGAGGTGCATTATCAGTTCAATGTATTGCTGTTTGTATAACCAGAAGACATGGGCAAATACTGCTCTGTGCTAAAGGTTATGATACTACACCACATATTCTTACAGCTAGGCTTTCATACTGTTGACAAGGCCTCATGCATCACCAGTGTCACAACGCTGCTTTTTAGAATGGTTGCAATGCACTGAGCATGCTTCTGGCATCTAAATGCACCGACTTGGGCAAACGGGTTTTAATGCAGTGATAGATCAGAGCTCTAAGAGGTCTGGGCAAAACGGTTGTATCTCCTTTATTAAAATCAGTTGCGGTCTGGTCTGATCTGGGCAACATTGTTTATTTCTGTAGAGGTGTAGCAGATAGCCTTTTGTTAATACTACAGTTTGATTAATCACTTACATTGGTAACTTATTTTGTGATGTCATCCCAGATTTGATCCCTCCTCAGAATGTGCATGATAGAAATTTTCATGATACTCAGAGCGAAGCTTCAGGCAATTCCTATGCTGTCATCACTACATATGGGAAGGAAGGGCAGGATCATTGGCCACAGTGAAGAGGAAACAAACAGATTATAGTACATTAATCTGCAGCAGTGAGTATTACGTAAAACCAGAGGATCCGGGTCCTGAAGATATGGTGCAAGGAGCAGAGGTAGGATGCTGAAAGGAAAAAGCAGTAGGATTAAAGAAGGCATGGGAAATTAAGGTAGGCTTGGAACAGGTGGGGGGTAAACAAAAAAAACAGCATAAACGGGGAAGGAGCTCCGCAACTAAGTGCTGAGTTATTTGAGATTGCATTTGGTTCTTCAGTCCCAATCTAAAACAGAAGTCAGAAGCACGACTCTGGCCCTCCTGAGAGAGAGACATCATTCCAGTAGTGAGTAGGTACCTAGACTGAACGAGCATTCTGGCTGTATTGTATTATCGAGTCGTCTTTTGCCAGAGGGCAGCCTTCCCTTAAGCTGAACCATTTGGAACCCCCCAAGGAGATAGAAAAGTATGCATTTGAAAACAGGAGGGTTTTGGGTTTTTTTTGAGCCATTTGCTAAGCAATTATTGAGGGCTACCTACTTTAATAAATTCTGGTGGTAAATCCAGTAGTTTCTACCATTTTAGGCACTAATGTTCGTCTCTGCTTATCAGCAGAGAAGAAGCAACTCTTTTCTATTTGATTTGTGGTCCTACAAATGAGGAAGAGATCTGTAATCTCTCTTCAGTCAAAAATACAACGTTCTACAGGAATTTGCTCAAATCTATCTCCCTTACTTTGCCACCCACTTTCAGCAGCAGGAGTAAAACTAGCAAAATTCAATTTCTTCAGCAGTGACAAAAGAATCTTGTGATTTTGAAGACGACAAATTAATGGGGAGGAGTCCTGTTGTAGAATCTTCTAGCCCTATCCTCAGCAACAAGGGTTGGTTACAAAAAGTTTTTCCGGGGAGGAACAAAAAGTTCATCAGTTTTCTAAACTTGCTTTTTGCAATAGCAAGTAACATTTAGAGTGAAGAAATTCTTCACTTGCCATTGTACAGTTCTTAACCGTAAAAGCTAGTATTCTACACAAGCTTGTATTGCCTTCGGAAGAAGGCAATAAATACTTGCTTCTGTTGATGAAAACAGACCGTTACAATTAAGTTCTAAAATTTTATCCGTTAGGAAAAAACAAAATTAGGAAAGATTGATACTAATTTTTTAAAAAATATTTGGTGGCAAGCAAGTGCAACTGTAAGCACACTGGTTATTCTAACCTTTTCACACAATTTCCAAATATGCTTAATCTTTTTGTGCAAATGCATACTAAGTCTCAACATAAACATTATGTACTGTAAGTATAAAGAAATTTTGATGTACTGCTTCAAAAATACTTCGTAGGTCAGCCTTGACAACAGACAGGTTAACTGGAATCATTGTATGTCTGTCGCGAGACTGATGAAGTCTACTTCAGGTGCTTTTAAACTTAACTTTAATCCAGAAGAGGAAATACTTTCTCTCTTTTTCTTTTCTAAGTCTTCTAGACTTTTCTAAGACTAGTGGTAAATTGTTAGAAAGTTTTGGTGTAATGATTTTCAGTTATCTGTTAGCTGCTAATCGCTCCCATGTTTTACTTCGTGAGAGAATGCTTTTGAATTTGCTGGATAGAGCCGGTTTATAACAACTGTTGGCAAACCCACAATGCAATTTTCAGTTAGGCATTTTTTCTGAAAGTAAATTCCGTTTAGTAATCCTCTAGTAATTTTTCATTATTTTAATATAGTGAAGAATGGTCACTGCATGACAGAGAGTATGCCATATGTCTTTACTCCTATTCGATATTCTGTTTTTTTTAACACAAAGTAGTAGGAATAAGCATACTCCAGGTTTTCAAATGTATTAGCAGAATGTGTGTAACTTTGATAATCTCTGAGTATTATGTCTATTTCTGATCTGAAAATAGGAATAGCCTTTGGCCTTAAAATTAGTGAGAGAGTAGAGAGGACTTACCACAAAGTTATCTTTACAGGAAAAAAATACAGTAGACATCTGTTAGCTTCTTCAGTACCAGCTGGAAGCCTGATTTGTAGGTAATAAGAATAATCTTTGTGGATGTTCTCTTACTGTGAATTTGTACGTACGTATGTTGTCGTGTCCTTACTCCCCCAAGTAATTCACCTGAGAAATGGCTTTAAGAAAAGTCTTAGACAAAACAAAAGTGGTATTTCGTAGTGGCGCTTGCTGTTAATTGTTTACTCTGTTCACTCCCTTTGGCAGAATTGGAAGGAATGGACTACTCCATTATTTCTGACACACAAGAAAAGCATCTCTGAAATTGAAGCAGATGTGGAAGAAGTGAATAATAAATATCACATAAATGATAGTGGCCTGGACAGTGAGGGAGGAATGTGACGTGCAGACAACTGTATTTGGCACATGACTCCTGTCAGATGACAGACCTTCAAGTAATTAATAAAACTATTTAAAATGGCTGCAAAATAATTTGCCTTATGTAAAACCCGTTTCTTAACATGAAAACACGTACAAAGCCACTGCCAGGACATATCCTTGTCCCATTAAAACAGAGACCTTTCTCTGATAAGTCAAATCTCCTTTTGCTTACTAAAAACTATTTATTCACAGGCCAAAATATCATGTTTATTCAGCGGAATTCTTGGCTGTCGTGTTTTTTCCTCTTTGCTAGTGAAAATTGTACTTGTTGGATCACCAGACAGTCAATATGGGACAATGCTAGCTTAAGCTCATTAGCTGCTATTAGTGTGTGGTGCTTTTGTCCCCTGCCTTTCCCTCCCCTCCCCCATGCTTCCTTTTCTATAGTGTCATCTAGAAAAAGATAAGGGATTGCTTTTGCTTCTATGCGATATGGCTGTCCAGCAAGGGTAAAGTTAATTTAACTACAAAATTTAATCATACACTGAGCTGCTTCAGGACCTTACTCTGACAACTCTGATCAACCAGATCTTTTCTGTGATCCGTCTCCCTTGATCCTTTCACGTCCTGTATTCTAGCTCTCCTCACATTAATTCTAAGCTCACGGTACTGCCTGTATCTGTTGCTGATCTTTTTCTTTCCTCATCCCTTTTCTTCATTTCTGCTCTATTGTCCTCTTTTCACAAAATGTCCAGTCCTTCTCCTTACTTACGATATTGTACTACCATAAATTTAAGACAGCAAAAATTGTGCAAAATTTAACTAGCTTCAATTTTGCACTTCTTTCCTGAAGCCCTTTGTTATTCCTGTGAATGTAGATTTTCTAGCATCTTCCTTTTAACAGAATCTTACAACATAGCTTATTTTTTAAGAGGAGGACTGAGATGTGACAAGGGAATTGACAATTGCCCTCTTCTCCGTTGGGTTTTCCTAGAAATGGTGATTGACCTGCAAGTTGCTCTCTGTAAGTCTCATTTCCCTAATGGGGCTACTTGACTGTAGGTTGCATCCAGGTACTCATACCTTTATCTTTTCCCATTATTCTACCTCTTACTCTACATCTCTTTTCATTTGGCTCGATTAATTCTTTGTTATAAACACAGCCTATTTGCCATATTCTAAAATCTGTATGCTACCAGTTCTGATGTTCTTTCTGACTCAAATTACCATCTTCGTCTTCATCTTCCCATTTACTGTCGACCTGGCTGCATTGACTTCTTTTACCAATCATGTACCTGGAATTGTTCTCTCTCTAGGCTCCAGCAATTGGAGGACCCTTTTTCAGTGCTTTCAGCTTTTCACAGTGATCCGTATTACTGAGAGTCATTAACCAAACCTTCACTCATAAGCATATTAGCCAAATCATGGTAACCCCTAAAAATGTGGGATCTTTCACTCCCTGGTCTTGTTGGTCTTCTTATTTTTATAATATGGAATTACTAGCCTTAGGTTTATTAGATAGAGAGAGAGAAACGCGATTTCTTTAAGCCATAGCTTTTCACTTAGTTAGTTACTGGTCATTGTCCAGACAAGGCCCTGAGCAGCTTCATCTGAGCTGGCCCTAATTAAAGCAGGAGGTTTAACAGATGACCGGAGGAAGTCCCTTCCAACCTAAGCTATTCTGTGACCATCACTTTTGCCGTGCATCCAGTGTTTCGATATTGAGTACGCTAGTAACATAGTCTAATTTGATTAGCTGTTGCTTTTTTGAGTTGTCCTGGTCTGCCTCAACCTTGACGGCTTTCTAGCTTAAAGAAATCAGTAATAAGAGTTATTATTAAGCAGGAGGAAAAAAATACTACTAGAATTACAGATGGAAAACAAGCAGAGCAGAGTTACAAAATGCACATCTTGATCCAGAAATCCAGACCCTGGTAAGCAGTTAATGGAGCAAGGTTAGGTTTTTTTGTTTGTTTGTTTGTTTTTTAACTTTAACGACGTACTTCATGGATTGGAGGTAGTCACACAAGGCGTTTTTGGTGCTGGTCCTGGTATGAGAAGCTGCGGTTAGCAGCTGTCTTGTTGGGCAGGGAAGTGGGGAGCTGCAGTGTTTGGTGCTCTGGCTGGTTCAGGTAGCCACTGGAGGGCGTCCACAGCCACAGAAAAGCGAGCAGTGAGTTTGCAGCTGCTCATTTGTAGGCTTGCTTTCTTTTTTTTTCTTTTTTTTTTTCTTAGATAGAGGGAATTTATATGCCTAGATCAAATCTGTGTTTTGTTTTCTGGTTTACTCTATTAAGAACCTGTAGGATTTTGCAAAAATACAGTGTTTTAGGGTTTTCTTTAAGGTATTTTACTGTCATCTCAGTAACCATAAGCCTCACGTGTTCTGTAATGGGTTTGCCTTTCTGTTGAGATTTATAGAATTTGTCATCAGCGGTTACTTAAAATAAATGTGATTTCAGTTAAATCTGCTGAATCATGGTTTGAAACATTGTCATATTATTAATTGGGTTGAGAGTCTTCTTAAAAATTGTCCATGTTTTTAGAGAAGATCTTGTGGAATTACGCGAGTTCTCTTTCGGTTTAATGAGCTCTTTGTTCTGCTCTGGTGGGGTTTTGAGTGTCCATTTACCTCTGACTCTTTTCTGAAAGGGTTAATACAGTTGACTAGTTTCCACTCGTATTCTCAGAGATTTTATTGCTAATTCAGACTTCATCTGGCTAAAAAGAGATTGGAACCTTTGCTGTCAGACTCCCTTGGTAGGCTCTTCCTACTTTGTTAATGCCAGCTTTTCAGGCTGCTCTTTGTCCCTGGAGAATGCAACTTCCTTTGTCCCCATGTTTTCATCTCAAGTGAGTCAGTGTAGCTTGTATGGAGATACACCCTTTTGTCCTGTACGTACCCTAGAGCAGTATGTTAGGGAGGATGGGAACGCTTGCTAAGGAGTCATGGAGTTTGGTTTTCAGATTTTTTTGTTGTGTCTTTCTGCATGAAAAGGTTTCATGCTGGCCAGTTGCTTTGAGTTAAGGCTTAACACCCTTGAGAAGTTTTGCCAGGCTAGGGTAATACTCACTTGTAAGTATTTGTACATTGCTAATCCAGACATAAAGGTAGCAAATACCTGAGTTCTTAGGAATAAGCCAGTCATAAGAATGATAACTGTGTACAGTAGTGAACAAGGTGGTGAGATTTGGAAGAGATTTCTTCCATAGTGACTGGCAATTCAGCAGTTATTCATCATGTTTTTAACTGCACCTTTTGGACGCACGTGAGACTAGACTTGAGGAATCTTTGACTTGGCGTGAGAGTTCTGGGGCTTGATCATATATGAAATGGGTTACCTTAAGCATGAATATGATGATAATTATGCTGAGATTTTCTAATATTTATGACGGTGTATTTCTCTATATCGCCTATATTGGACCTGCTAATGTGAAGAGTCTATGCATATAAATTTTAGAAATGAAAATGATCATGTTGCCTGATCTAGGAGATAAAGCCAGCACAAAGGAGCCTTTTGGCCAGGTATATGTGTTTGCTAAGATGGTATAAAGTTGAAATGGGTGGGACTAGATTTTAGAACCTTCAGAAAACTTGTCTAGGGCAGATTTGGCTTGTTGGATTTTTTCCAATCTCTACATGAAAAATGGCTGTTAGATGATGTTATTGTTACTAGAAAGCTGAAACTCCAGCAGTTGCTTTGACAATTTATATTTTGCACAATGTGTCCACTGGCTTGTAGGATGATCTGGTTCCCAGTGGACTGGTGTTCATGATGCAAAATGCTCACCTTTTATTCGTTCTCATAGCCAGAAACCTTTGAGATATGTAGGAAGACTGAGCTGTATGGATTCCTCAGGAGGTGTGCTTCAATGGAAAACTAGGGGCCTGAGCATAGAATGAGGTGGAGAAGCTCGTGATGCTGCTGTCCATGGTGTAGTTGCTACAGTAAAGCAGCCTATGGGGTTTTACTCTGGCACAACCCCTCAGAACTAAACTTATATGTTTTACATTTTTATTAATGGCATTAACTAGTGTCTAACTCTTACTTGTTTTAAACAGTGCAATACCTCTGAGTAATTAGTGTGGGTAGGACCCATGCTGTAGATTGTTAATAGATTATTGAAATGAAAGCTGTGACTTTTCTCTCTGCTTTTATTTTAATAATAGATTGATAAATCATCAGTTTTTTTTTTCTTGGAATCTTTCATAACACATTAAAAAATACTGAAGTATTTTACTTATGAAGTTTGTAAGCAACACTTCTTTTAGTAAAACTTGAATAAAGTTCATTCTGAATGTTATGCCATTGGGGTCATCTTTATCTGAATACTTGGTAGCTTCTCTCATTTCTGTATTAAAAATATTTTCTGTCTTTTTGTCTTTATATAGCAGTGTAAGACTGGAAACATCTGGCTGAATGGACTTTAGCATCAAAAGAAGCTCTCAACTGTTAACTCGAAAAATTAACTACATAAAAATGAAGCAGGTACCAGAAATCCTTGGAAATACCAATGGGAAAACTCAGAATTGTGAAGTGAATCGTGAGTGTTCTGTCTACTTGGGCAAAGCACAACTTTCCGCCACTCTACAGGAAGGTGTCATGCAAAAATATAATGGTCACGATGCTCTTCCATTCATCCCAGCTGATAAGTTGAAAGATCTAACCTCTCGAGTGTTTAATGGCGAGTCTGGGGCCCAAGATGCCAAGCTGCGCTTTGAACCCCAAGAAATAAAAGGAGTTGGAACGCCACCAAACACGACTCCTATCAAGAATGGCTCCCCAGAAATTAAGCTGAAAATCACTAAAACCTACATGAATGGAAAGCCTCTTTTTGAATCTTCCATTTGTGGAGACAATGGTGCAGATGTGTCTCAATCAGAGGAAAATGAACAAAAGCCGACAAACAAGGAGAGGAGAAGTAGAAAAAGAAGCATAAAATATGACTCCTTACTTGAGCAGGGTCTTGTTGAAGCAGCGTTAGTGTCAAAGACTTCAAGCTCCCCTGAAAAGAAGGTACTTTTTTAAAAACTTCTTTTTTCTTTTAAGTTTGTTTGTTAATCATACTGATATTTCATTTGTTCTTATGTTAGTTGTTATTTCAGGTATTTTAACAGGTTCTTCACCTGAACAGGTCACTCTCTGTGATAGTCTCACTTTGTCCCAACTGAGGACAGATACACTGTAGTTGTGGTCCATGTTTTTTATCTAGACTAGGAGGACCTCCTAATTCTGTTTCCACATAAGTAAAATAAGTCTCCAGTGCAGATCAGGGCATGTAGTGGTATGGGATGAATGAAAGAGAAGCTTCATCCAGACATGCAGCCAAGACCTAGCCAGGATGTGCACCTGGGCAAGGGAGCTTGGGAGGCCTCTAAATTTAGACATAGCCTTTAACTGATTTTGGCAGTTCAAATGTAGACCTTACCCTTATTTGTGATCTGAAAAGAGCTGGCTTTGCTTGCTATAACCTAGTGAATTGTACTGATTGAAAATGTTTAGATACTTATATGTCATCAACTTCTGTGGTCAAGATAATCTGTTTGTTTTTTTTTTTTTTTTTTAACATGAGCAGAAGTGGAAGTTTCACTTTTTTTTTTCTTAATCCACTTTACCACGTTGAAAGTAAGAATGCTGCTAGACCCTTTCCCTCTATTTAGTTTTCGTTGCTAGACTCCATGTAAAGGAAGGTAGCTTACAGTCATTTCATCTCAGAGAAAGAAACCTACAGAGCAGGGATAATTTTGTGTATATTTAGTTTCCAGTGAGTAATTCACAATGGTGTTGTATAACAATGATGGTAAATGTTAATGAATGCTTTCGCTGGTGAACAGGTCCAGTTTTCACAGATTTTTAAATGCAAAATGAATGTTAAAATTTTCTTTCTGTCATCTGAAGGTTTACTAATAAGTGTTGATTCCTACTCTCTCTAAAGGTCACACATGCAGAGAAGAACCACATACATTGCTGCTGTATTACTGATTTTTGTTTGCCCTTGTTTTCATTAAAACCACTTAATAAATGAGTTTACAAATGTGTATGAACACTCTTCTAAGTATCCAAAATATTATCTATTTATGATTTAAATACATTATTCCTTGAATGATCAATACTAGTATTTTCAGGAATTTTATGAAAGTTTGTTTTCTTTAATTTTACTAAAGAGAATTTTTTAACACTAACTGGTTCAGATTTTTCCAAATCACTTCTCAGAGGTAAAACGGTACAGGTACAGTCAATAGTTGTAATAATTTCTTGTCCTGCTTATTGGTAATGAGTGAGCGTAAATTGGAATAAAAGGTGGTATATTTATTAGCATTAACAACTCCGAGCATATATGTTGGGCTTTATTTATTAAAAAGAAGGCAATATTTAGTATGCCCATCTCTGTAGTTTATTCTGATACCTGTCACATTGGATGCCAGTTGAGGCTGGCATTTAATTTTTTGTGATGAGAGGTTCATTTAAGGTTAAAAGAAAGATTGGTCTGGGTTCTCTGAGTAGTTCTATGGCCAGAAATTGTCAGGAAAAAATGGTGTGAATACACTATTTCCCAGAACACTGGGACTTGATGGCTGGAGAGTAGTGCCAGCTAGTGGGCTACCAAACTGCCAAATCAGGCCAACCACCTGCTTGATCTCAGACTTTGCAATATTATAACCCTGTTCTCTTCAGAACACGTGCATTTGAAAGCACAAAGGGCAAATGGAAAAACATTTGAAGATCGCGGGATGTTGTTTTATGATAAAATTCCGTAACTCTAAAAAGTCTGGGGTTTTCTTTCTCTTACAAGGAGGGTTTGCAACTGTGCAGGTTTAAAATAAAGGAAGAAAAACCATGCCAGGGAGCATGTGGGAGGAGATTCTTCTAATTTGTCCACATGTAGACTAGTGATATGCAGGTGTTCTCTGTGATCACAACTGTAATATCTTAATGATCAGTGTTCTTTAGTTTCGAGCTCCTGCTCTAAGTGTTATTTCATTGCCAGCATCCCAGGGTTTAATGTTAGTGCATTGTACCGTGGTTTTATGGAGCTGATTGTGGCTGCAAAGCGGAAGTTAGAAAAATGTCCTTGGACTAAAAGCTGATTAATTTTGTTCTTAGGTACCTGTTTACTGCAGGTTACAAGTTAATGTAGAACCTGTTTGTCTGGTTTCGTTTCTGGGCTGCTTTTCTCTCTCAATTTCTTCTTGTCCGAGCTCTTACTCTTTTATTCAGCAAAAATTGCCATGGTTCAAATGCTGCCCTTTGTGTAAGGTAATTATATCTCTGTTTGATGGACATACCAGATTGCTATCTTGCTGAGGTGAGAGGCATATCATTTAACAAATGTTCCACTGCTCTGTTGTTGGGTTTTCTTGTTTGGACATTTTTCATTAACATAAAGGAAGGTTGTCTAAAACTTTATCTGCAAGTCAGTTTTCAGTCGGGAGTAAATGCGATCTACTCAGCTCTGATACGAATTAGATTTCTGTTGACGCCACAACTTTTTCCAGGTCTCCGAGGAACAGCCGTGCTGCTTTCACTTTCCCAGTTTGAAGGCGAGGAAGTACTACAAATCATGGCTCTGTGCTCCTTGCAGTGCATTTCACCCACTTCCCTCTACCCCCAGTATCTCTCCACCTGAGAAGTTTGCTTTAAAATCCAGGCCTATTTTGATAAGGCTGGAGTTAGCAATTAGCAACTTTTATGCCATGGGACTACGCTGATAGTGGTCTAAGAACGCCTCTGAATGTTCTGTGTTCCTGGTGGTAGGTATCTCGGGTTAGATGTTTGAATCGACGCCAAACCCACGCACTCTGATAGTTGCCCACTTCACAGTGCTGCTCATGTGAGCGGTGGTATGCTTCAGTACGAGATCTTGTGGCTGCCTTCTTGCAATGCTAGCAGTTCGGCACAAGGACTTTCCTCAGTTTTTCTCACTCGGTGCTGTTGTTAGAAGTGAAATAATTCTCCTTGTTGGAGGAGGATGGCAGAGGTTTACTTCATGTAGGAGTACAATAATCCAAGTCCAATCTGTGAAGTAAATCAAGAGTTTCTGCACAGGAAATAGAGAGGGTGCGTATATCTGTAGCTCTCATGCTGGTGGTCCCACAGTAGGTCTGTGCTCTCCAGCCCTAAGAACAGCTCAGTGTGTGACACTGACACATCTGAGCTTGTTCTACTTAAGCCAGTTTGGGCCTAGAAGTGGGTGGCAGTTTGCCCTTTTGGCAAAGCTTCCTGGCATGGCTTCCTAGCATGGGTGCAGTAGCTCAGAAAAGCAGCAGCGCTGTGTCCATCACAAACCTGGAAGGTCCACAAGCTGCTATCCTTGCTAGCTCAGGGATTCCAGCTGTGCAAGATGTACATGATCCAAAAGTTGTACCTTCCACATAGCTTCCTATCCAGTTTTCTTGCGGCCCTCATGTAGTATTGTACCAGAAACCTGGCAGTCTATAATGACTTTGCAGCAGCTACCTGGGGGACAGCTGCAAGTTACTGGAGGAATTTCACTAGTCTGTGTCATGTGTTTATGTTGCTGTTTCATCTTCACAGAAAAAAACTGTTCTGGCTAACTCCAATATATCTGATGACTACATAATCCTATAGGGCCTTTCCCAGTGAATGGCAAAGATTTAGAAACCATGTAAGGGTAGAACAGAAGCAGTCTGAGGATTATCTGCTGTTTTTCATGTTTCTGGGCTAAATACTGAATGATGGGGAACACTGAAGGTGCTCTGGCTGCTGCTTGCAACTAATCGGTAGAGCTGGGCAGAAACCAACAAGTTCCCTCTGCTAGACTGCAGAGCTGTGCTCATCAAACACCTGATTATCCTGTTTATAGCTGTTAAGAGTGGAGAAAACAGCCAGATCCTGAGGTGACCTGTTTTGTTTTAATTACATACACACACCAAAAAAAAGAGTCAAATAAATAGATCTTTTCCAGGAGGATGACTTAATTGATTGCCTTTCATTGTCAGTTATTAGGAATTCCTGGTCAAGTATGATTACCTAACTTGCTGTGAAATGTGCAGCTAACCTACCACAGGAGTCGGGATCTGTAGTTGCAGGGTAAAATGATATCGTCAACTTGATAACTTTTTTTAATAGGATATTCTTGAGGTATCAGAGCCTGTCTTCAGGCAAGAGATACGACAGGCTTCCTGGCTGCTGTCAGTAGAATCCCAATGGAGTAGGAGTCACCTTAAAATCTCTTCTGGGTGGTCCCTTCAGAAACCTTTCAGAAATCCCTTCAGGAGCCAAAGAAATGGCTGCTTATATCCTCTTTCAAAGGGTTCCTGGGCTACTGTTACGCTTTAGCCCCTAGTAAAGGATTATGTTTAGCTGTGCCTTGAAAATTTGTTTGTTCTAAGCAGTTTGCAATGTGCAGCAGTAATTGTTACTTTGGAATTTCAAATCATTCATTCTTAATGTCTCACAGGAAAAGTATTTTAAAGAACTACTTGAAAGTTAAGTGGCACCAAAAGCATACAGCATCAAGAGTATACTTGTTTTGGGAGAGTTTAGAAGCTATGGATAGTCTCAGAGTGGATACAAAATTAATTGCAGAAATCTGAAGTATTTGTTCAAGGTTCTCCATACCAGGCTTCTTGTTCTTGTATGTAAAAGTGGCCGAAATAAGTATGCTTTCTGCTTAAAGCTGTCGTCTCAGTAATTTTTTTTGTGTATTTGAGTGGAAAAAATGTGAATACATTTTTTTCCCTCTATTCATAAGCACACTGGTGGAAGAATCCAAATCAAACATGGAATAGTATCTTGATGTGATGACAAAAATGATGCATACAAATAGCTTTAACAAGTCAGATCAAAGACCCATCTAATTCGGCAGCTCCGCTTGGGCGGGTGAGGGTCAGCAGAGGGTGCGTAAGGGAGAGCAGAGACACGGCAAAGCATGGAGTGGTGCTTTCTCTCAATACTCAGCCTCCAGCAGTTTGCGGCTCGCATGCATGACATCCTGTAATGGAGCAAGATATATATGATGTAAAGGACCGGTTCTTTTTCCTTTTCAGTTTGCCACCCGTTTCTCTTGATGCTCTCATAATATTAGAAGAAGGGATCATGAACAAACATCTCTATCACTAATACTTTTATAGGTTTCTCACAAACATGGTCATTTTTTCGTTCATCTTGGAGAGTCCTAGTCCATTGTTCTACACAGAGAAGCCAATCCAGAATGTTACTTCTTGTTATCATCCTTCTTCTGAACTTTGATGTCCTTGGGGTTCCACTGTCTCCTTTTTTGTGAATAAGGGGCCAGAACAGTACAAGATGTTCAGTTGTCTTGTGGAGGTATACAGTGGCATGATAATGCCTCTCTATATCGTTCACCATTATAATGTGCATTTTGTTATATTTAATTATAAAAAAAATAGCATTTGGTTGATTCTTGACTGCTTCTGAGCACTGAGATGGTTTTCTGTGGAATATGTCTTGAGAACGTGGTGGCAGAAAGAGGATTTGTCACAGAAGTACCTAAAAATCCTTGACCCTGGTCTTCCATGTATCTAGAAGTATTCTAATAAATTTGTGATTCTTGGTCCCCAGATCAGATCTATGCATTCCTTTCCCACCCATGTCTTATACAGAGTAACAAAACACAGGTGTGGGTTTTCGTAACAGTCTTTACAGAGCCAGCTTGATCAAGATGGGTCTGATGCTCAGAGCTTTCCACTCAGCGTCCAGTGACAGTGACCCTGAGCAATGAGAATATGCTGCTTCTAAGCCTGGACTGCTAGTGTAGAGGTTAGCTGTGAAGCAGTGCCCGCAGATGGCATTTTTTCAGTAAAATACATGGTTTCTTTTTGTGGTGTTTTCACACTGATGGACAGCTAAGCTCCAACACACTGTTCTCTCACTCCCCCACCTCTTGCCCGCCCCCAGCCTGCTGGCTCTGGGGGTTTGGAGAGTGCTGGTGCGGTGCCAGCACCGCTCAGCAGCAGCCAAAGCGTTGGTGCGGTATCAGGGCTGTTCTCCTGCAGGTGCAGAGCACAGCGCTGTGGGGAAAGGTAACTCCATCCCAGCCAGACCCAGTACAACCTCCACCCCTTATTCCATACCATTGCTGTCACACTCAGGTTCCACATACTTTAATATATTTGCATCCTCCGATCATTGTTACATCCAACATACAGATGTGTACATTCTCGTCGCGACTATTCCCTGTCCCTTAACAGATATATAGATACTATCTTCCCATTCTGTGGACGTCTCCCAAAATGTCCATAAGAACCAGCAATGACTTAGGCCTCATCTGCCAAGGTGGTCACTCAGGACAGGAGAAGCAGCATGCTGGATTTCTGGATGCCAACACCTGCTTAGCTCGAGTCATTGCTGCACTCACCCGGTTCCTTGTGAAGTTGACCTGTCACTGGTTCTGCAGTGTCTTCCTACAACATGTAACTCGGATTACAGATTAGTTTCTCCCAAGGTTAAATCTCCTTGAGGTGCCTGCTTGATATCCCCATCCTTTCACATCACCCACCAAGTGCACCCAGATCTTTGGGCGAAGACAACCCCACAAATGGGTTTGCCATTTCCCAAGGTAGGAGCAACCCACACTGCATTCCCCAGCCACTTCCCTACATGCACTATGGGGACTTTAGCTCTTCCCACAGTGTGCAGGGGCTTTGTTTCAGCAGAACCAGGATGGTTGTCAGATCCTCTGGTATTAATTAGCCAAGTGGCTTCTGCTAAATTCACATCCCAGTGTTTCCATGCCCCAGCACCCAATGTCCGTAGCATGGTCTTTAACACTCCATCATACCTCTCGACCTTTCCAGAGGCTTGCAGGGGATAGGGGATGTGATACACCCAGTCAGTATTGTCCCTCTTGGCCCAGGAGGTTACGAGGTTATTTGGGAAGTGACTTCTGTTGTCTGATTCAATTCTCTCTGGGGTACCAGGATGCCATAGAACTTGCCTTTCCAGGCCCAAGATGGTGTTTCGGGCAGTGGTGTTGTTTACTGGGTATGTTTCCAGCCACCCCGTAGTTGCTTTCACCATGGTGAGTATGTAGCGCTTGCCCTGGTGGCTTTGTGGTAATGGTGCAATAGAGTCAATTTGCCAGGGCTCACCATATTGAAATCCTAGCCACCACCCCCTGTTCCAGGGAGACTTTACTCGCATGGATCACTTGATTGCAGCACAGGTTTCACGCTCATGGGAGACCCATGTGATGGCCTCAATGGTCAGGTCAACCCCTCAATCACAAGCCTATCTGTATGTGGCATCTCTCCCCAGCTGTCCTGATGTTTCATGGGCCCATCGAGCTACTAACAGCTCAGTCCACCTGCTCATTATTCTGTTCTTCAGTGGTGTGATTCTTGAGTGAGTGAGTGTCTACATGCCGTACTTTTACACCAGTGTTTCCCACTCGGGTAGTGATGTCTTCCCACAATGCAGCAGCCCAGGTGGGTTTGCCTCTGTGCTGCCAGTTGCTCTGCTTCCATTCCATGCCCACAGGGTGTTTGCCACCCTCCCTGAGTCAGTATAGAGTATTGGCCACTTTTCTCTTTCAGCAATTTTTAGGGCCAGTTATATGGCTTTCACTTCTGCAAACTGACTCGACTTGCCTTCCCCTTCAGTGGCTTCCACAACTCGTCATGTGGGACTCCACACAGCAGCTTTCTACTTCCAGTGGTTTCCTACAACATGACAGGATCCATCAGTGAACAAGACATAATGCTTTTCATCTTCTGATAATTCACTCTATGGTGCTGCCTCTTGGGCACGAGTCACCTCCTCAGGTGATACTCCAAAATCCCTGCTTTCCGGACAGTTCATGATCTCTTCCAGGATTCCTGGGCGGTTGGGTTTCCCCATTCGAGCCCATTTCGTGATTAACGCTACCCACTTACTGCATGCAGCATTGGTTGCATGATGCGTAGAGGGGATTCTCCCTTTGAACATCCAATGTAGCACAGGTAGTTGTGGTGCCAAGAGGAGCTGTGCTTCTGTACCAACAACTTCAGAAGTGGCTCAAAATACAAATGGGTTCTGCCCCTTGGCGGCCTGATGGCATCAGGGTACACTGTGTGCTGGTGTCCACTAGAGCCTTGTACTCCTGTGGGTCCAATGTGCCAGGCCATTGGATCCGTACAGTCCAGTAAATCCACTTGTCCCTTTCCTCTGCTTGGCTGGAGGCAGGGCCCCTCTAGTCTTCATCAGAGTATCCAGCGCTTAATTCTTGCAGATGCAAAGCAGAAGTCTCTTCATTAAGGTCAGAAGTAACATCAGCCCTTCTACTCCCTCCAAGGGACTGCCCAACAGAAACTGGAGCAGTAACTTTGACAGAAGAACCCCTTTTGGCTGCTGTATTTCCTTGCAGGTCACGTACCTGAACTTCTAGGGTCGAGCTAGGTTCACCATCCTACTTCCTCATATCTTCTCCATGGTCACACAGATAAAACCACAGGGTGCAACATTCTGTGCGTCCACGGTACTCTGTCCATTGAGCAGAAAAGCACTAATTCTTAATAGCTGAGATACTGGTCTGTATGGGTGAGGAGGAAGGTGTATATTCTTCAAAGTGCTGGACCTGTTGGGACAGTTTCTCCATAGCCAAGATGCAGACCTGTAGCAGGAGAGAGAGATTTTCTTCGTATTGCTGGAGTTGGCTGGACACAAATCCACTGTTGGTTCCTCTCCATCGCTCCAGCTCATCTCTGCCAGCGCATTGGCGTACAACCATGGTGCGCTCCATACAAACTTCCACCACANTAGCCAAGATGCAGCCCTGTAGCAGGAGAGAGAGATTTTCTTCGTATTGCTGGAGTTGGCTGGACACAAATCCACTGTTGGTTCCTCTCCATCGCTCCAGCTCATCTCTGCCAGCGCATTGGCGTACAACCATGGTGCGCTCCATACAAACTTCCACCACACGGACCGCTTGCACCTGGTTTCATCGGGATCTTTGGGTGCCTGGTCATTGTCCAGATCACTATAAACCTCCAGCATAGCTAATTCCCTCAGGTACTGGAGACCTTTCTCCATGGTGGTCCACTTGCCTGGTTGATACACAATATCTTCCTTGAAGGGATGCCTTTCCTTCAGCCTGACAGGGGTCGCCTCCAGAGGCTGAGAACCTGTGCCTCTCTCCCAATTGCTCTATCGATGATCCTTTCCCTAGAGAGGGAT
>VXAA01000711.1:0-12784 GCA_013399115.1 Anseranas semipalmata
GTTAGTAAGGTCCCCTGGAAACTAATTTGAAGACATTGGAGTCCATCAATGTTGGTCAGTTGTTAAATACCACCTCTTAAAAGCACAGGAACAGGCAATTCCAAAATGTCAGAAGTCAAGCAGGCAGGGCAGAAGGCTGGCTTGGCTGAGCAGGGATCTTCTAGAGCTTAGGCAGAAAAAGAAAGTGTATAGCCACTGGGAGCAAGGTCAGGCAACACGGGAGGACTACAGAGATTCTGTTTGGCATTGTAGGGAGAAAATTTGTGTGGCCAAAACTCAATTAGAGTTGAAGCTGGCTAGTACTGTAGGGGACAATAAAAAGTTTTTTTTTGAATATGTTAACAGCAAAAGGAGGACTAGAGAAAACATTGGTCCATTACTTGATGAGGATGGCCACCTCACAAACAGGGATGTAGACAAAGCAGAGACATTTAATGCCTTCTTTGCCTGTCTTCAACACCAGTGATGTTGAAGTTGTCCAGGGGATCCCAGAACCCCACGTTGGAGAACTGTGACTGTGGAAATTGATAAACTCTCAGCCAACCCCGAACTTGTGCAGGATTTCCTGCTCCACCTGGATACATATAGATCTATGGGGCCTGATGGGATTCGTCCCAGGGTACTTGGGAGAGCTGGCTGATGCCATCATGACAATTAATTTCCCTTAATGACAAGGTCACCCACCTCGTTGAACAAGGGAAGCCAATTGATGTAATTTTTTGGATTTCAGCAAGGCTTTTGATACTGTTTCTCATGGTATCCTTCTGGACAAAATATCCAGCATACGGCTAGATAAATGCATAGTAGGATGGGTAAACAATTGGCTGATGGGTTGGGCCCAAAGGGTTATTGTAGATGGGGTTGCATCAGGCTTGCAGCCAGTCACTAGTGGGGTTCTGCAGGGCTCCATTTTAGGGCCAGTTCTCTTTAATGTTTTCATAAACGGTTTGGACACAGGACTTGAAGGTATGCTAAGTTTGTGGATGACACTAAATTGGGAGGTGCTNTAAATGTGGCTCCACTGCTAGTGGTAGCAATGCACACAGCATGAGGAACAAACACGAGGGGCTAGAAGCCTTGGTTCAGTCACAGAGCTATGACATCATCAGCATAAGCAAAACCTAGTGGGAAGAGTCCTATGACTGGTGTGTTACGATGGACAGCTACAGGCTCTTCAGAAAGGGCAGGCAGGGCAGGTGAGGCGTAGGGATGGCGCTGTATGTAACGGAGGGGCTGGGCTGTACAGAGCTTGCAGTTGGCAATGACATGGTTGAGAGCCTCTGGGTAAGGATTAAGGGACAAGCAAATAAGGGGGATGTTGTGGGAGTCTGCTGTAGACCACCCAGCCAGGATGATGACACCGATGAATTATTCTTTAAGGAACTAAGAGATACCTCTAGATCAGCCGCCCTTGTCCTTATGGGGGACTTCAACTTGCCAAATGTGAACTGGGAATACCACACAGCTGATACAAACAGGTCCAGGAGATTCCTAAAACACCTTGATGATAACTTCTTGGTACAGGTACCAAGGGAGACAACTAGGAAAGGTGCCCTCCTAGATTTGTTGCTTGTAAACAGAGAGCATCTCGTGGGTGAAGTGGTGATTGGTGGCTCTCTTGGCCATAGTGACCATGAAGTAGCTGATTTTAAAATCCTTGGTGATAAGTGGAAAACTGCCACCAAAACTTCAGCTGTGGATGTGGGGAGAGCAGACCTCAGGCTGCACAGGGAACCAGTTAGTAAGGTCCCCTGGAAACTAATTTGAAGACATTGGAGTCCATCAATGTTGGTCAGTTGTTAAATACCACCTCTTAAAAGCACAGGAACAGGCAATTCCAAAATGTCAGAAGTCAAGCAGGCAGGGCAGAAGGCTGGCTTGGCTGAGCAGGGATCTTCTAGAGCTTAGGCAGAAAAAGAAAGTGTATAGCCACTGGGAGCAAGGTCAGGCAACACGGGAGGACTACAGAGATTCTGTTTGGCATTGTAGGGAGAAAATTTGTGTGGCCAAAACTCAATTAGAGTTGAAGCTGGCTAGTACTGTAGGGGACAATAAAAAGTTTTTTTTTGAATATGTTAACAGCAAAAGGAGGACTAGAGAAAACATTGGTCCATTACTTGATGAGGATGGCCACCTCACAAACAGGGATGTAGACAAAGCAGAGACATTTAATGCCTTCTTTGCCTGTCTTCAACACCAGTGATGTTGAAGTTGTCCAGGGGATCCCAGAACCCCACGTTGGAGAACTGTGACTGTGGAAATTGATAAACTCTCAGCCAACCCCGAACTTGTGCAGGATTTCCTGCTCCACCTGGATACATATAGATCTATGGGGCCTGATGGGATTCGTCCCAGGGTACTTGGGAGAGCTGGCTGATGCCATCATGACAATTAATTTCCCTTAATGACAAGGTCACCCACCTCGTTGAACAAGGGAAGCCAATTGATGTAATTTTTTGGATTTCAGCAAGGCTTTTGATACTGTTTCTCATGGTATCCTTCTGGACAAAATATCCAGCATACGGCTAGATAAATGCATAGTAGGATGGGTAAACAATTGGCTGATGGGTTGGGCCCAAAGGGTTATTGTAGATGGGGTTGCATCAGGCTTGCAGCCAGTCACTAGTGGGGTTCTGCAGGGCTCCATTTTAGGGCCAGTTCTCTTTAATGTTTTCATAAACGGTTTGGACACAGGACTTGAAGGTATGCTAAGTTTGTGGATGACACTAAATTGGGAGGTGCTGTTTACAAGGGCAGAGAGGCCTTGCGGAGAGATCTTGACAAATTAGAGAGCTGGGCAATCACCAAAAGCATGAAGTTCAACAAGAACAAGTGCCAGATTCTGCACCTGGGAAGGGGCAACCCTGTCTGTACAGGCTGGGGGACAAGAGGCTGGAGAGCAGCCCCAGAGAAAGGGATCTGGGGGTTCTGGTTGACAGCAAGTTAAATATGAGTCAAAAGTGTGCCCTAGCAGCCAAAAAGGCCAACTGCATCGTGGGGGTGCATCAAGCACAGCATTGCTAGCTGGTCAAGGGAAGGGGCTGTCCCACTCTGCTCTGGTGTGGCCTCACCTCGAGCACTGTGTGCCGTTCTGGGCACTACAGTATAAGGACATAAAAGTATTAGAGAGTGTCCAAAGGAGGGTTACAAAGATGGTAAAGGGTCTAGAGGGCAAGACGTATGAAATCACTTGTTTTGTTCAGAGCCAGAAGAAGAGAAGAGGCTGAGGGGAGACCTCATGGTGGCCTACAGCTTCCTTGTGAGGGGGAGCAGAGAGGAAGGCACTGATCTCTTCTGTCTGGTGACCAGCAATAGGACCCAAGGAATGGCCAAAAGCTGCAACAGTGGAGGTTCAGGCTGGATGTTAGGAAAAGGTTCTTCACCAAGAGGGTGGTCGGACACTGGAACAGGCTCCCCAGGGAAGGTGTCTGGACCCCATGCCTGTCTGAGTTCAAGAAGTATTTGGACAGTGCTCTCAGACATAGGGTTTGATTTTTGGGTGGTCCTGGGTGGAGCCAGGAATTGGACTCAGTGAGCCTTATGGGTCCCTTCCAACTCAGGATAGTCTATGGTTCTATGAATTGCAAGTCACTGTGCACTGTACATTGTCCTTATTACCCTTGTATATAACAGAGGAATTGAATTAAAGAATAACCTGAAGTCATTAGTTTCCCTTAATAATTAACCAATTATTAAGGAGGAGGCAGTGTTTACTTTTTCCTCTCTGGAGGATCTGTCAAGCTTTATATACACTTAATACACTTTACTGCTGAAGCTAGTTATCTGTGATTTGCATCTGGGACAGAGCTACTGCTACTTTATCCTGTTTGTCTGCAAAAGACCTGCTAGAGAACACGAATACTAAGAATGAGAAAAGGTACCTCCATCAATGGATCTGAAGCTCCTATTTTTGCTACTGTATGTACACTAATACTCACTGTGGTATATACTGTAGACTTAAGACTTTGCTTTCTCTGTGCTATGGCCCACAGCTGAAAATACCTGGATATCAGCACAGCTTTTGCCTGATTCACCAACTGTAAGGAGACTGTGTTCATCAAACTACTGAAATCTAGATACCTTCCAGACCTTACATACAATCAGAGCAATACAGTAAAGGACCAAGAGTCCTTTAAAGGACCAAGAGACCTACACCAGTATTTGAAATGCAAGCTGTCTCCACTGGACCATTCTAACTACAGTATACATTTTTATATGTAGAACTGCTGTAACAGTGGTAAATTAGAAAAACAGGGTAGGATTTGGATTGCAGAGGTGCTGTGGAAGACCTTCTATACAGTGTTTGGACTTCCGGCTCCTAAAACAGAAAGCTTTAAAAATTTTCCACTTTAACTGCTCGAGTTGACAATTTTAGAAACCACTTTCCACTTTAGCTTAGTACCATATGAAGTACCTTTCAAACCCTGTAAGACACCTTACTCTATATGAACTGTGACAGAGCTTTCTCTTGAAAGTATAATCTTTTCCTAACCCTTGTACCTCAAGTTCCCTCTGTCCCCTTCATGAAATACTTTTCCCCATACTGAAACTTCGCTTAAAAATCTTATGTTACTCTTAGGAATAGATGGAGTCAGACTCTCTGAGATCATACAGCTTGGCACTCGTTATGTAGACAAGTGTTGCTTATGTTTTAGGACAAAACCAAATTCTTTTTAATGAAAGCACAATGTAACATTTAAATCCCCTTAGTAGAGGTAGAAAGCCAGTGTTTTAACCTAATCCATCCCAGATCTGAAATACTGATACCAGATATTGATTTATTGCTATTAGTGATAACCAAATTTGAGAGCTTATAATGTCAACAAGGTAGCATGAATACAGTTGTGATCTCCAATATTCATTGAGTAAGACATGTCCACATCTGTAGTAAGACAATAGCAGATTCTACCAAGAATCTACTGCTTCTTGTAAACATTGTATTTGTGCAGATTTTTTTTTTCATACTTTGATTACTAAAGTCATGAAAGGCAAGGTTAGTAGCAGAAAACACATCCAGTTTCACATTCGGCAGTATGAGAACCCTGGTCTTCAAGGACAACCAAAAACCTAGCAGCACATTTTCAAACAATATTACAAGTTTTTCTGAATTACCCACCCTTCAACCCCCCCAAACAAAAACAACAACAAAAAAATCTGACACCAAAAATAAAGTGCAGTACCCAGAAAAATAAGTGTCAAGAAAATAGCCATGTTCTTTTCTTTGTTTAAAAAAAAAAAAAAAAAAAAGAAAAAAGTACTTGGCCTCAGTCTTAACAATACTATACTGTGTCCATCATTTTGGATTCTTCTTCATCTCTTTGTATCACAGAGTTTAAACTGCAGACATTTGTGTTTATGGAACCTTGTAGACCACCTGTGTTCTGCAACAGATGAAAAATTGACAGCTTAATTCTCCACAATTGTATATATGGGAGGAGAGAGAGAGAGAGATTTTAGCTTAAGGTGGACTCTTCATGTTGTCTATCTTAAGATCAGACAAATTGGCGGTAGTAAGAAAATAAGCTCTTAATAATTTATCATCCAGTGTTATTGCACTGTGTCAAGATGCTCTTTTAAATTTAGCTGGCATAGCTTGTATTTGTTCTCTGTATTTCTAGCACTTGATTGTACATTAACTTAGAATTCAGCTGTTGGATATTACTTGAAAGGTACTTTTATCAAATTATTTCAAGTAAGTAGTTTCAAATGTGACTCCTTCCATAATATTTAATTTTGGAAAATCTTTGAAGTTGCTTTTTCATTCCAGAATATGACCATCACTAGTACCATAACAAAAGATGTAAGCACCCTCAGCGTCCTTTTATCGCAACAGGAGATTTTCTTCAGGCTTGACTTAGCTGAAGGATCTCATGAAGAGGAATGATCATTTTACACTGAAAGCCCATTTCACTGCTTGTGGTAAAGAGTATGAATACAACTCTAGCATCTCATCAGCTTTATGATGCAATGTTTCTTTTTAAAGATGAAAATGCAAAGGCACTGAACATATGCTTTTGACCTTATGCTGATGCTTTCTGAACCCCAGCAAGTAGAAAGAAAGCCTATATATGCCTTGCATATTGGTAATACAGCACGTTACATCCTGAGCAGTAGTTCTGGCAGTTCTAGGAACAATCCACTTTATATTCCGTAAAGGTACAGATTCTCAACACAGGACCTAATCCTAATTTAGTTAATTTTTGGAAGTAATAAACCTACCTGTGACAAAGACGTCAGCTGTCCTACAAGGCTAGGATTGACACTGGGATCCTGTAGTAAGATAGCTTGAAAGCCATGTGATTGTGACCAGATTCTCACTCTTGTCTTGAATGCCTCAAGTTCACTTTTAAAAGCCTCAAAATACCCTTCTCCTGTCTGCAAAGAGAAAAATGAAATCTTTTCACTTCAGATTTACAGATTTACTTTTGAGTTGCAAGCATCTCATTCAGTGAACAAGTCATGAATAATGGTAGTCAATTTAAAATGAAAATTCAGGTAAAATTTCTTTTTGAGACAAACTGTAGTACTTATATGTAGAAGTAAAGTCATTTATTCATCTAAGGACATGTAGAAAAGAAATCTAATTTTAGCACTTCTTTTATTACGACTCAGAAGCCAGTGCCCTTAGAAGAACAGGTGCTTGTTGTAGCACTCTGGCCAAAACTAAAGCTCAAGTTGACTTGCACTTTAACTGAACTGCTTTAAAAGCAGTATTAAGATCCATCAGTCCTGAATAACTGAATACAGTCTATGGCAAACCACAGCTTCAGTCTTCCCACATTTCTCCTGCATTTTCAGGACTGGAATTGCACTAAAATAGTCTGTCTAGAAAGAACTGCTAACAAAAATATTTCCCATAAAACTAAGTCAATAAAATGTTTAGTGTCTTACGGTCAGGAAGAAACCTGCTCTAAAACACGCGTCCCTTGTACAGAATCAAGAGTTTCTACCATCATTATGTAGGTTGACTTACTTTGGCTTTTTGGAAAAAGAGACGAAAACAGCCTCTTGGATCCACATTGCAGGTTTTGGCAATTTCTATAATAAACTGCATTACAACTGCTTGGTGTGCTACTTGTTCCATCAGAGCTCTTTTCTAAAAAACAAAAAACCACAAACGCATCAGCGTTCTGATTTAAAGATGTTTCTTGTAATTGTATTTACAAAATTCAGTGTGATTTCCTTTTCTTTTAGTTCCTAAAGACCTGAGAACTGATAAGTCACAGAAGAAACATTACTGGCTGTTCGTAGGAACTAGACCTAATGTGACAAGGTGTTATGGAGTGTGTCTCCCCCGCCCCCTCAATAAGGTTGAGAGAGTGGCAGGATAAAAGTTAAACAGCTAATGAAGTCAGGCAGCTTTTCCATAGTGGAAGTGGGAAAGTGCATACTTTCAAACAATTTGAAGATCTTTGTACCTGTTCAGCTTCTAGATGAAAGCACCATAACATGAGATATTTAGACGTTTCTTCACATACAAGATATGGGTGATCAGACAAAAATCTCTGACTATCATCCCATCTGCTCATCATGCCTAATGAGAAACAGATTAAGATATTTGAAATGGATACATGATTTAATGCAGCAGAGAACTTTCTTGCATTGATACTCCTGTATATATATACACACCACCTTCATAATTCACTATCCTCAGAATGACAGCGTACAGCAACATTTAAGGATTTTATTTAGACATCTAACTAGCACTGAAAGAACATTACCAGAAGGTACAATCAGATCTTGAAGATACTAAAAGCAGATTTTAACAATTTCCTATACTTTTAATGCATCTCTAGCAGTGTTGACAAGTTATTTGTAAACAGTTCTCACGTATACAGTATCGAAGTAGTACAGGTATCTATTAGTTACATCATCAAGTAGCTTACAAAATTTATAGATTTACATTCAGTGATTCTAACAAATACAAATCCTCTGGAAGTCTGCAATAAAGCACAAAGAAAATGTGTAATTTGCTGAAAATGCAAGTGCCCCTAACACATGATTTCTTAGGTGTTTAGGAAATTTAAATTTAATTGAAATAGAAATGGCTTGATCTCAAAAAAGCAAAGCCACATCAGTATTTGAGAGTTACCTAGAAGATTAAATTGTAATGGCATGAGGCTACTTCATTTAATGAGATGAGTTTAAAAATCAGAACTCAGGACTCAGATCACTTCTGAAAATTGTCCTTCATGCGTCACTGACAGTCAAGTCATTTACTGGCAACAGGTAGCAGATATACAGCTATACCCATCTATCAGCATATAATTATAACTGGACTAAAGATAATTCAATGGTAATGACCATCTTAATCTTAATTCTAGTATCTAATCTTAATTCTAATCCAGATTAGATTCCATCTAATCTTATTTCCAGTAAACAAATACCTAAAGAGAAACCAATGACGACTATTTCTTTTGGCTGTTTTCATCAGAGACATTCTGCACGAGTTCTTCATTACTTGAAAGGCAGAGCAGGATCCAGAAAAGGGGCTTGGGCTATATGGCTAGCGAAGTCTACACTGCCCCTTGGCAGTAGCTAGCACAGAGGAAAGAGACCTGAAAGAGTATTAATGCACTGTCCTTTTTACGATGCACTTAAGTATTTTGAATTAAAATAACAACATGGCTTTGAATTTAAGAGGTAAGAAAAAAATTGATAAGCATCTGTAATAAGGTTGTCTCCATAACCGCTTAATCTGAATTTAGACAAAGTAATTTTGCCCAACTCCTAGCCAGGAAATACACAAGAAAGACCCTTTTTTCTGCTGAAATACATAGCAGAGGAGACATCTTCTGATTATGTTGTCACTACATTTGGCAGTTCAAGTATTTGAGAGAATATGTGCCTATTGTTACTATTTGCATACTCTGACAGTGTTGTGCCTCACTGGTATTTGCAAGGCTTGGTAAGACCGAGATGGCCAGAAACCCTTCCTTTAAAAAAAAGTTTAAGATCCCTAGAAGCCAAATAGCTTAGTGAAACCTGGTTTGTACAACCAGGTGAATTTTGCCAACTCAGTCCTTTTATTGATTCTTCTGGAATTCCACATATGGCTATACTACATCATTGTCTGAAAACAGCCTGCAACTAAGAATGGGAAGTACTTAACAGAACCATCAAAATTTCAGATTACTTTACATGATGAGCTCTGCTTACGAGTTGAACAATTATAGTGGAGCTGAAGTGACATCTAGCGGATAGTTAAATATAATTTTAAGAGACATACAATTCCATGCACACTCTCAGTAGGTGTTTCCAGATGTTTACCTTTGATCAATCATTCCCCCTCCAGCTTAATAGCCACCAGAAAACCATTTATTAAAAGGAGACAGCTACAGACAATCCCAAGCACATTTATATACAGGACTTCTATTTCCATGAATGACCCTGCCTTCTCCCACTGAACAGCAAAAAAAAAAAAAACAACCCAAAACCAAACAAAAACCTTTAGAACTTTAGTTTTAAAGTCTTAGGCTCATTTGAGTATTTGTTTTAAATTAAAGTTCCTACTAGTTACAGGAGCTAACAAGCTGCTATAGTTTACAACTTATTTCACTTTGAAACAATTATCTGTTCTGATAAAATAAAGCTAGATAGCCTGTTAGTCGGATGTTTCGTTTGTTAGCTTTTGTTCTGTACAACAAAAAGGAGAAAACCTACACAAATTTGGTAGAAGGCTGAACTGCAAAATGTTGGAAAAAGCACACTCACCAAAGTGTCTAATCTTTTGTTCATGTTTTTGCATAAATGATTCAGACGCATCTTCATCTTCTGTTTCTTTTCTTTTTTGATTAATAAAACTCTGAGGAAGAAAAAAGAAAATGTAACTATCACAAATCTCCATACATACCTTTTTGTGATACACAGCAATATTACATTTCAATATGTTACCATCTAAAGGCCGATGTTCTAATTTTAGAATCATGTCATATGCTTGAAAAGGTTTTCTTTTTTAAAGTGTATTGCATAGCAATAGAATTGAAAAGTTTCATTATAGCCTACTGACCAAATAATTCTGAGAAACTTCTGTCCTCAGGTAGGAACATACTGATCTGCGTAAAGCAAGAATCATGTGCTTTGCATGCACATCCCTGATGCAGCTAAATCAGTGAAATTATGAGATGTGCTAGCTGTTCAAATTAAATTGTGAAAACAAAGCAGTTATTCCACTTCAAATGAGTTTGTGCTTAATAATCTGTATCACACTAGTCATTATTAGTGGCAAACTGTATCACATTTGAGAATTTGGCACACCACAAAGGCAGACAATGCGAAGAAACTATTGTCCAGACCCAGTTTGGCAACGTGTACTACATGACCATTGCAAGTCCTGATCCCCACTTCTGGTAGAGAAATGTCATCCAGCTATGTAGCATGAGTGCAGCTTGCTCCTTTTCATGAGGCAAAATAAAAACAAACAAAAAACATGTACAGAGGGATCTGGGAGTTTTGGTTGATAGCAAGCTGAACATGAGCCAGCAGTGTGCCCTGGCAGCCAGGAGGGCCAACCGTATCCTGGGGTGCATCAAGCACGGCATTGCTAGTCGGTCGAGGGAGGTGATTGTCCCGCTCTGCTCTGTGCTGGTGCGGCCTCACCTCGAGTACTGTGTGCAGTTCTGGGCACCACAGTACAAAAAGGACGTGAAACTTTTGGAGAGTGTCCAGAGAAGGGCTACCAAGATGGTGAAGGGCCTAGAGGGGAAGACGTACGAGGAGCGGCTGAGGTCACTTGGTTTGTTCAGCCTGGAAAAGAGGAGGCTGAGGGGAGGCCTCATTGCGGTCTGCAGCTTCCTCACGAGGGGGAGTGGAGGGGCAGGCGCCAACCTATTCTCTTTAGTGGCCAGTGATAGGACCCGAGGGAATGGTGTCAAGCTGCAACAGGGGAGGGTCAGGCTGGATATCAGGAAAAGGTTCTTCACTGAGAGGGTTGTCGCGCACTGGAACAGGCTCCCCAGGGACGTAGTCACAGCACCAAACCTATCGGAGTTTAAGAAGCGTTTGGACTGTGCTCTTAGTCATATGGTCTGAATTTTTGGGCAGACCTGTGTAGTGGTAGGAATTGGACTCGATGATCCTTATGGGTCCCTTCCAACTTGAGATATTCTATGATTCTACGATTCATTTAACACACACTGATTTTACACTGTACCAGACACAGACCACACTCAAGACTTGTAACAAGTGGAACAAAAAATGAGGCTAATGCATGTATTCATGCACATCGATATGGGTCATACCTTATTAAATACCTCCTTACTAAGAGGATCTGCATTCCATGGATTCTGCCTTTCCCTCTGGTTTAGTGCTTCTTCTTTTCTTCTCCACTCTTCCTCTCTCCATCTCATCTCTGCAGCTTCAGTCTTTGCTTGAGCGCATTCCTGATCAAAGGATTCTGAATTATGCAGTGCTAAGCTACCAAGTTTTTGCTGGGCTTCTGCAAGATTCCACGTGCATTCGACAGAGTGCTTCACAAACTCTTTTTCTTTTTGGCAGGCTAATTCAATCCCTTGGCTGAAGATCTGTGAGAAAAATCAGACATGCTATTTACAGAGGAAAAATCGACAAGTTTACAAATTGTATAAGCACAGACAGGCTTAAACCCCAGATATAATGCTGATCTGGAAGGCAGCTTAGAAGCAGCGTTATATTCACAGAAGTGATTAAGCATGGTTTTGCACAGATGGATGGTTTTTAGAATGAGATTTCTACTTCAAGCTATATTAAATTTATAAGTTTATTAGCAAAATAATGGATCAAGTACTGCTATCAATGATATTTTTTACAGTCTGATGGCTATTTGTGACACAGCTGAAAGGTCTTCCCTGACTCCCTTCTGGCTGGCTGTGGGCTGCAATGCTAGCAACAGCTAAGTACGAGAATACTTGGATACATACTCTGAATTTTTTCTGAAAGTATCAGTTTTGTGACATCAGATGACAACTGTAAGATAACTGCCTGCATTCCAACATAAACTAGTACATCAACAGATGGCCAACATCTTCTCTTGAACTGACAGTGAAAGTGGAATTTAAGTTATGAGTTGAGTTATGCTGAGGCCCAGCATAAGCATACAGTCTTTTTGGTCAAATCTACTGAGGAGGTCACTACTCACAGCTAGGAGAAAAGAGTGACCTCTTAAGCAACAGTGCTTATGTTGCTTCTAGGTGTATGCTAGGAATTCAGACCCAGTAATTTAAACTATGCTCTGAAGCATTTCCTCTGCTGTGCCTTCCCAGCTGCATCCATGTGCATTCATTTCTCAGCCTTCCAGGGCCACCTTATGAAACTTGTGGTGCTGATAACCTCTGGCAGAGGGACATGAAGGACAACACAAGTTGTGAAAGCTTGTGTGAAGGGAACTTTCACGCAGGTACCTCAAACCCCTCATGCCAACTTTGTTTGGGAATCGCAGCACTCCCCCTCCCCCCTCAACATGACAATTTCACTGGAGGCTGGAAAAACGCGATCGTGGCAGGTTCTTGGAAGAGCACAGAGAATTCCCAGCAATGTATTTATAAAAAGCTGGCTTGCCTTGGCCGACAGAGAAACACACGGGCAACACGCTTGGTTTTCAGACATGAAGATGCTGGAATAACTTCAGCCCAGCTCCTTCCACGTCACTTGTCAAACGTGGAGCTGTTACTCATGGTGGCGGCAGACGCCAGCCCCCCGCCCCCGCGGCAGCTGCCTCTGCCCCTCCTGACACGCTCCGGGGCGGGCGAGCGGCGCCGGGGGGGCGCCGGGCACTTCCGCACACCCCCACCCCGACACGCACCGGGCT
>VXAA01000711.1:13545-30167 GCA_013399115.1 Anseranas semipalmata
CCCCCGAGGAGGAGCGGGGGAGAGGAGGGCAGGGGGCGGGCCGGGAGCGGGCGCGGGGAGGTGGGAGCTGCTCACCGCCGCGGTTCCGTAGCCCCGAGGCGCCAGGGCGATGCAAACGCAGGGTGCGCGCAGCACGCGTGCGAGGTGGTGCACCGGGGCCGTGCGTGTGAGCACGGGTGAGCACCCGCAGGCACGCTGTGTAGGTGTGCACGTGTGCCCACGGGTGCGTGTGCTGCGCGCGTCGTTCCCGGAGCTCCTGGGGAGCTCTCCGTTTTTTTTTACAACTTGGTTCTCAATCTGGAAGCTAACTTAAAATGGGGTTGTACCCTTGCAGTAGCAATACCCCCGCGAAGCTTGAAATACGCTGTCATCACAGCCCTGGTTTCTCACCCACAGGGCCTTTAACTCTTCCTCCAACATGGGAGGTTCCTGAGGGTTGCGGGTCTGCTAGGATGAATGTGCAAGGAAAACCTTAAATTAAACGTGGAGTTTTTCTTGCCATGTTATGTTTACTTAATGAAGGTGATTGCTGCTCTTGTGCAGCAATAATAATTGTAATAATTGTAATAGGTTGCTCATAACGAGTCTTTTCGTCAGAGATGAAATGGAAAAAAATATTGTTGTGGCTTAACACCACTAGGCAGCTGAGCACCACACAGCTGTTCTCTCACTCCCCTTCCTTAGCAGGACGGGATGTGGGGAGAAAACAGGATGGAAGAAAACTGGTGGGTTTGATATAGAAGTAGTTTAATGAAAGAAAAGAAAGGGCCGCGCAGAAGCAAAAGGAGCAAAAAAAATCATTTTCTACTTCCCGTCAGCAAGCGATGTCCAGCCACTTCCCGGAAAGCAGGCCTTCAATACATGTAGCTGTTGCTTTGGAAGATGATCGCCGCCATAATGAATGCCCTGCCCCTTCTCCTTCTCTCCCCCCCAGTTTTATTGCTGAGCACAACGTCATATGTTACAGAATATCCCTTTGGTCAGTTTGGTCAGCTGTTCCCAACCTCTTTCCCACCCCCAGCATATCGGCCTTCGAGGGGGCTGGAGAGGCAGCCTCGGTGCTGTGCCAGCACCGCTCAGCAATAGACAAAACATGGGTGCGATATCAATGCTGTTGTAGTTACAGGCACAGAGCACAGCGCTGTGCGGGCTGCTGTGGGGAAAGTTACCTCCATCCCAGCCAGAGCCAGCACAACAATAAAATCCACCCATTCATCTCCTTGTAGGCATTAAACATTTCTGTTGTGTGTAATGCTACGGTCTATGAAATCAGTCTCTGTTATGTGAACTGATAAAAAAAGAAAAGGCCAAAATGCCAAATGAGGTATGATAGGGCTTAATCTGGCACCCTTTTGAGTTAATCAGTAATAAAGCCAATTTCCCAGTGAATGCCTTCTGATGTAGAGTTCTGCAGACTTAGTCTGATGCACATATGCAAGACTGGACTAAGGAGTCTCGTGAATCTATGTGTTTTTTGTTCCTGAGGTTACGTGTCCTGGAGCGTTTCTGAGGGAGAAACATGACATTTATCTCAGTGTTATCTTGGGTCAGCACAGAGAGACAAAATGCCTTCCTCCTGTTTTCCCTCTCTTGTTTCATGAGAAGATGTGGTTTGAAAAGGTGACTTTCACTTGTTATATGCTTTGGGCTGAAAGGTCTAATGCCTCAAGCCTTGTACAAGCTGTAATTCATGCATAATCTTATTTTTCCTTACAACTGATAGGTAATTCTTGTTCTGCATGTATTTCAGCATGGTTAAAATGAAGTATTAGGCCCATTCCTGGAAAGGAATAGATTTAAACATTTCTTTAAGATTTTCTGGTCTGAAGCTTTGATAGCAGTGGTTATGACAAGTCATCTCTCACGTGTACAGTTCTTACTTAATGTCGGAAATGGCAACACTGTATTGAGAACAATTGCTCTGAATTTATTGTGCTTCAGATGCACTGTTGTGGAAGCAGCATGATGCCTCAGTTCTATTATGGTTATCATGTATTCATTATTTATATGGTTATCATTATTTATATGGTTATCATGTATTCATTCATTATATCAGACATACGACTTAAATGAAGATTGAAATAAATGGTAAACAAATGCTTTTGCTGCCATTGTGCATGCAACTTTCTAACCTGAAATTATTGAGAGCAAGCTCAGTCTTCGGTCTCTCTTGTTTTTCCTGTACTCTACTGTATGCTCATTGGTTATGTTTCTGGTGAATGGTATCCCGTATTTGAAAATTATTTTGAAAAAAGATGATGTAAGACAGAATGGCTATGTCTGTTGATGAGCAAAACCATGCTGAAGCCATTGCAAAACAGGAATGGACGAAGTATAAAGGAACAGAGTCTTTCCTGTTTCTTTCAGGCTCTGCTCTCAGTGGCTGTTATTGACACAAGTGCAAAGCTACAAAGTTAACATAAGTGAAGGCTACAAAGTGTAATTTTAGTTTAGTCGTTTACCCCGTCTCAGGTTGACCACTCCTCTGAACACACAGGTTTTCAGCTCCTGTGCAATAAATGCCCGTAGATGCATTCTGACCATGAGGTAATGTAAACCACTCTGATAGAAGAGCAGTTTCTCTTACACTCACCTAGTCCTAAGAGGAGGATCAGTGTAATTATCATGAAATAGATGATGTTAGATAAGTTCATAGTTTGTCTTGCCTCACAGTAAGGTGTTTTTGTGTCTGTGCCCTTCATTAGTAGGCATTAACTCGCGTGAAACAACATATTTTCTTTCTCAGGGGAAACATTACTTTTCACAGCCCTCCCTAAAAATACTGTTATTAGAATATTGTCTGAAAATACGGATACTATTTGAAGGAAGATGTTGACAAATTCCAAAGAAATGAAAAAGCAGTGAATGTTGATAAAATAAGTGGGATACAGCTGAAGGCAGGTTCTTTAGAGAGTTAAAACATCCAACATGAAATCCTGGCCCAAACAAAATCAGTGGTACAATTCCCATTTATTTCAAAGGGGTCAGAGATTTCCTTGCAAAGTGTGGTAACAGTATCTTTAAACAAGTCATAATTTGTTGTAGCAGAATAGACAAAGAATAAATACAGGAAAATGTTTGTTTCTTAAAGATATTTCTTAGATGAAATCTTATTTCATGTTGTTTTTGTAAAGTATTCGGACAATCTTTATGTAATGCATAGTAACATACAGGAGAACTTCCTCACACTTCCTCATTTGTCTATAGTCCCTATAGGAGATGACCTGTGCTTTAAGATGATTGCAGCTAGGGCTTTTAATTTTTCATTTTGGAATATGTAGCATAGAATTGGCCAAGAGTTCAAGTGTTTTCCAAACATACATGCATTTCCTAATTGCACACATGCTTCTGCTGTTTTACAGTTAGTAGAATTGTACTTATGGTACTGCAAACACGAGATCTTTTCCTACAAAATGCAGACTGTTCTGAAGTTGATGCAGACACTGACTAATGTGCAATTTCAGCTTTAAGTTTTTTTTTTTTCCAAAATGTCACATAACTTTAAAAATGTAAATAACATCTTAAAACACACGAACAAATATATATATAGCATTAAGTTTGATCTTGTTTAGTGGCAGCATGACAAAGAATAGGGGAATTATTTTGAAAATGCATAAAGTGTTCCTATGAATGCTATATTGTTAAATTAATCGGTGTTACAATTAATTTTATTATTTCTTACTGTTTTCCTAAAGGTGTTTGAACGTGCCATAGATCCTGCTATGGTAACTGAGATGCTTGAAAGTAAGCATAGTCTTAAAAATGCTTGAATAGATGAATAACTAGAAATGGAGAAGTAGGTCGAAGTATTCACATAGTCTGTTTGCTTGTGTGACTGTCTGTCTTTCTGAAGTCCATGATCTGGTACACATTATTCCCCTTATATATTGCCCTGAATTCTGCCATTTGAGTGTCAACCTCTGCCTCCCCTCAAGTGAATTATATGATTTTCCTTCTTATGCCATGCTATGTTCTGACAGCTGGTATAACAACAGGCTAACCTCACAGGTCTGCTTTTTTTTCCTGTGTTTGCAATTCCTTATTGTGAAGTTTTTGACTAATCATGAATTTAATGACTAGGCATTCTTCATAAAGCCAAAATCTTATTTATTGTTTGGAGGATGATCGGGAGGAGAAAAATGATTAAAACAATGGTCTATCTACATTCTGTTTCATCATTGCAAGTAACCTTGGGCCAGACCTTTTTCAGTCATACCTACCAGAGAAGGTGTTGTGTTAATTTAAACAGTTTTCAACCCTTAGCTTTAATTCAGTTAGCATCTTTTTTGTTCTTGTTGGGTCTCAGGTTTTTATCATTCTGGAGCAAGACACTCCTGTAAGCTAAACAGAAGGTCAAACCAGCAGCCACTGACTGTCCCATTGTCCTGTAATTCCATCAGATGTCAACCAGAGAGAGTTACCTTCTGCTGATATTTCTTTCTTGTGTGTTTCTTCTAAATGTTAATAATATTCTTATGTACTCTTATTGAGAATTAATTAATTCTTATTAAGAAATACTTCAGGAACTAACCAAAGTAGAGTATTGCTAATTATAGTGGACTAACTCTGCATCTGCCTGTCTCCTTTCTTCCTGTTAGGGTAGTTTTTGATTAGTGTGTCCCAGGAGTAAATCTATTCTAGTTATTCAGCTAAATTGCTATAATTCATTTTTCATCTTCCAGGTAATGTAACGAAGTTTGAATTAACTCAGTTTGTGTCTTCAGGTAATAGGCAAGTAAATATTCTTCCACATGCAAGTTAATTTGAGACTGGAAAGGATATTAGTGGACGTTAGTTTTATGCCATGCCTCCCAGCTTTCTCTCCCTCAAAAATTTCTGGGGCTCTTCCAAAGCTATTTTCCTTCTACCCCATCTCTTCTTCATATATTCTTGGGTACACATTTGAGGAGATAAAAGTCCCTTGGAATAATTTGTTAGGATCTGTCACATTCCTTCAGTTTCTTTAGCCCAGTTTTCTTATTTTTAATACCAGTCTGGTTTGCTAGTGATATTCAAATATAGCATGAATAATAATGTAGAGTTCATCTTGGCAGATAATATTTTTGGCCTTCTACAGACTTCACATTCTGTTTTTTTTTATAATACAGGAAAAAGGGCAAACAGACACAGGGTGGCAGATGAATTCTGCTGTTAAGGTCACTGATTGTGGAACATTTATATATATTCTAAAACTGTAGGCAGCATTTACTTTGTTAAAAATTGTTTATTGTTCTATTACAGCAAATTACAAATATACTTGCTGTTCCCTATTGTTTGTACATTTTGTATTTATTTTTTCTAAATGCTTTGCTTCCAGTGTTCATCTTTCCCTTTTCTTCTTTGGCTTTTGCTTTTACGTATTGCTGATACAATAAAGGGTTATTTGCAATATCATTCCAGGTTCAAAAACATTCATTGATACAAGAAAAAGGAGATGTAAAGAATCAAATAAGAGAATCTATTTCTATCTCTATATAAAAGACTAAGCAAGGTCAAAGAAGTCTGATCTGTCTTAGTCCACAGACTGTTCATCTTCTCACATGATTACTTCCATGCAAAGTTTGTCAATACCATGCTCTCATGTAGCTAGGTGTAGTATATAATGCTTTTTTGTTCCCTGTGCATAGCAGATTTTCTCTGTGCATGTTAGGAATGAAAGTTTGTTCAGTAATAACTCTGAAAGGGATGAGACTGTTCCAAACAAAGCTAAAAGATTTAATAGTCTTCTCAGCATATTCTGGCCCTGTAGAACATCTCTTCTTTAATCTGCATAGTACCTACATGCCTTTCATGACTCAAACTCAAAGGTGACATGACATGGCATGACATGGCATGACATGGCATGACATGGCATGACTTAAGGGTGTTTTCCTTTTTTTTTTTTTTTTTTTTTTTTTGCTCTGCAATAATATCCAGCCTAGAGTTTTTGTTTGCCTTTTTGTACAGTGGGATATGTTTTCCTCTTTCAACTTTCTAAATTCAAAATTTATTTAGTAAAACTAAATATATTCCTCATGAGAGGAACCAGTGCCTGCCTATGTCCTTATTACATCAGAAGTCAGTCCTTATATGGGAAAACTGACTATTTGCTTTCTTTTTGTAGTATCAAAAGCTCACAAAAGAGTTTTTTCCCAGTCATTACCATGGTGGGACCCATTAGAGAGACAGTTCTTACATGCAATATGCCTAGAAAAGATCAAACTTTGAATAGGATCAAAAGTATTACTCTCCTTATTATCTTTTTTTTTTCTGAAGTTTTCTTCCTTGTGCCATTGCTTTGTCTAGAAACCATCAAATTGCATGGTTTGTTTTTAGTCTGATTAGAAGTGAGCGTGTGTCCTTGCCCCTGTAAAGACACAGAACCCATCCAAGTGAAAGCTGTAGCAGCTTTTATAGTATCCACTATATGCATACTATAAGTATATATATATATAGAGAGAGAGATAATGGATATCCAATGACATCCATTGCGGCCAACCTAGCATCCCATTTCAGCGTGGCAAAGCCCTTGCTGTACAATGACAATTGTACAATTATATTTGACAATGTACCTTATAGTTTTCCTCCTGTAGTCGGGGCTTATGAAGGTATCTTCTGTCTCTGACTGTGCTACCTATGCAGAGCAGTGGTGACCTTCTCATCCATTCACTTAGAACACAGTTAATGGGGTTCTGAAGGATTAGAAGAACTAGAGATAAATGTGGATAATTCTGCCGTCAGTCAGCAGGACGCTGGTTTCATGCTCAGTGGTTGGACAGCCAAATTACATGATGTTTACTACATGGCTGGCTCTCTGGAGGGAATGCATTTCAAAAGCAAAGGTGATTGTCTTTCAGTGCCATTTTATGACAGGTTTGCTGAGCAAACATTGGAATGTTGTAATTTCATATCAATATTTTATTTTACTTGTGCAGACAGCAGATTAAAGTAATTAGTTGTTTGCTTGGTGGGGTGACTCCTGGTCATAGGTCATAGAAAGCACTGAGAAACCAGCTGGACCAACATTTAGCATGCTGTATACAAACACGTGCATTATACATACTCTGCACACATATACGTTATATATCCTTTGTATACATAATCTGTCACAGCCTTGGACATTCTCTACAGTAGGTAGTCTGCCTTCAAGACTTGCCTTCATCTCCATTCCCAAAGTATTCTGGGGCACTCATGACAGTTGGAAAGTTAATGACAGCATCAATCTGAAGTGCTGCTCTGCTAAGTCAGATCTTTCAAAACTAATAAAAACATACATGGTTTCTCACCCTTTTGCCCCCTTCGGTTCAGAAGACAGCGTAATCGGAAGCAGTATAGTCAGGGTATTGGAGACAAAGTCAGTAAGCCATTTGCTGGAGAAACGGTTATTCTCTCAGTCGAGCAGACAAAAAATCTGTTGCTGTATTCTTTCTTGTATACAAATACAGAACCAAATGGTTGGGTTTACTATTTTTCTGTGTTCTGTTTAAGCAGTTTGCTTGGTGTGACCATCAAGAATTCAAACTGAAAGGTTCCCTGACACAGAGGAGGACAGTAGACTAAAAGGGAACTACTGTCTTCAGTAGTCCCATCTCTGAATAGTTTCAAATCATACTGAGAGTGTGCCATTCCTGTACCACTCTTCCTAGGCCCACTAATGTCCCAGCTACCACCTGTTACTGATATCATCTTCTATGCATGAGAGGGGCAGCATTCTGTTAAGGACATTCATATTTTACTGAGTTTTCACTGCACAGCTGTTCCTTCGTGAAAATTCTGTATGAGAAACCCGACTATCTTTCAGTGTTTTATTTATTTACTTATTGTTCTTTCAGCAGGGGATGACCTTGCATTTTATGAAGAGAATAAAAGAGATTTTCTGTTCCTAGAGCGCAAGCTGACTCCTGCAGTTCCTGGTGTGGACAGAGAATTACTAATGAAAAAGTCTCCTCATTTTCCAGTAGGTTGCCTGCAAGTGATATCTATCATGTATCTAAAGTAGGAATGAATTCAGCTACTTAGTAGAAACTTTGTGAGGACTGTAGTTTGACTATGCCTTTGGTCCTCTTGAGCAGATGGAGATGCTCATCTGCTCTTTTGAATATAGAATTGCTTCGGAGAATTTACTGGGCATGTGCTGTCTTAACAACTACATATAGTAGTCACAGACAGTAACAGTAATCTCTCTGCATAGGCAGAACAGAAGACCTAATAGCAAAATTTGATATTCAGTTGCATACCTCCATTCCAGAGCTTTTGGAAGGACTAGGTGCTTATAAGATTTTCAGGTTTCTTTGTACTGGCTTTCTAGGAGGATTACAGCTTTCTGTCCATTTTCTTTCTTTCATGTACAGGCCTTGTTTTTATACTCTGCCCTCTTCTCACTCATCTCTTGCTGGTCTTTAATTTTCATATGTTTGTAAATCCTTCCAGTGCCTGTTCTTGCTAGGGCTCCTGGTTTCCTGAAGCAGCAACAGCAGCCTAAAAATGGTTATGTTTACATCCCTCTCACTGCATTATGGATTATGCAAAAGAAACAATAAAACTGACCTGAATTTTATTAATCTGATTCCACTGCAGCTTAGTATAGCTCTGGGCAGAGAGGAGTGTCATTCCTGCAGACTCAATTATGCAGTTGATTTACATTCAGAAAGTTCTTGTAATTATCCTACAAACGCCATTATTTCAAATGATTTTTTTTTTGGCTTAAATTGCAAATATACAAAATATAAGATTAAAGGAAAAGTAGCTGTTAGAAGTTTCTGCCTAATAAAAAATATTTTATATGCATTTAGAACAGAAATCTAGAAATATATGTTCTGCTTAACAAAATGTTACATCAGACTGTTCTTTAGCTTGGTCCTGAAGGACCAGCTGAAGGGAAAGAAGATGAGGACATAATGGTAAAGGAATAGGTGATTTAATGACACCCTCAGACTAGCTCAGATCAAGCCAGAGAAATGACAACATCACCTAATTTTTCTAGCTGGATCTGGGCCAGTCTGATGCTGCTCCCAAATCACCTGTTCCTCTAACAATATGTCATCACCTTCTTTCCCTTCAGATGGAGAGCTCATTTCTCTGCTTCTTCATCCATACTGCTTCTGTTTTCTCCTCCTCCTTTCACAAGGGTAAGGACAAATATCCTTTTAAGGTACCATGCTGTGATTTCTCTGTTACTCTTATAGAAGGAAAAGAAACTGCTAGAAATGCATAATTCAAAGTTGATGGCAAGTGGACAGATTTTTTTTTTTTTAGTTACTGGTCATCAGCGTCTTTTAAAATATTTGTCATGGCATTGGCTGCCTTGAAATGAAAACTAGAATTCCCTTTTCACACCATTTTGGAAAGTGTCCATCAGAAAGACTAATTTGTAAATGGAGCTGCTAATCAAATAATAAAAAGCTGTATATCTTTTCTGTAGTTCAAGGATTCTATTCACCTTTCTTCACAGTCATGGCTTTATGAAGAAATGCTGGGGGACAGTGCTAGTGCCTCAAGTATATGTTTTCATCGTTTTGATCTTGCTGGCCTTTTGCATCATGTATCCTTTCTTGCAGGTTTTATACTTACTAAGAGAATCTCTAACATCCCTGCTTAGTGCCAGTAAGCTGGGTGTGCAGACTAAAATCAAATTACTGCTTTTCATAGCAAAATTGCTTTGCAACTGTTCTTTGCTGGTGAGTTTGCCGAAAGTCTTTTTTAGCTGCAGTGCCTCTTTTGGTCACTTTTGATTCTGCAGTTGCAATGAAGAACTTGGAAGTGCTCTGAGTATATGGGGGATGTATATACAGCAATAATCTTTTTAATCATTTCCCGTTACTGTTATTTTTAAGGGAACAGCACCAAAAATAGAGTTCTCCACAAGAACAACCATTACAGAGCTTCCACTTCAATACAGAAGGAAGAATTATGTAAGTATTTATAGTATGGAAGCTGGTTATAAATTAATAACATTTGACTGTCTACTTGAGTCTAGCATTAATATTGCCTTTTTATCTAGACACCTTAGACAGTGATGGTACTAAGATTTAAGGCCATGCTAGGTATACTAGATTTTGTCATAGTAACAGCAAATCTGACTGAGCCAAAGTCATCCCTTTCTCAGTTTGTTATCTGCTATCCCAGGTGCTCTCATTTCCTAGTTACTTGTAACACGTTCCAGGGAAAGCTCACAAAAACAAGTAATTCTTGCATTATTTGGAATGGGTCCAGAGGAGGGCCACAAAGATGATCAGAGGGCTGGAGCACCTCTCCTATGAAGAAAGGCTGAGAGAGCTGGGGATGTTCAGCCTGGAGAAGAGACGGCTCTGGGGAGACCTTATAGTAGCCTTCCAGTACTTAAAGGGGGCTTATATAAAAAGGATGGAGACTGACTTTTTACACTGGCAGATAGTGATAAGACAAGGGGTAATGGTTTTAAACTAAAAGACGGTAGGTTTAGATTAGATGTTAGGAAGAAATTCTTCGTTATGAGGGTGGTGAGGCACTGGAACAGGTTGCCCAGATGAGTTGTGGATGTCCCATCTCTGGAGGTGTTCAAGGTCAGATGGGGCTTTGGACAATCTGATCTAGTGGGAGGTGTCCCTGTCCATGGCAGTGGGGTTGGACTAGATGATATCTAAGGTCAGTTCCAACCCAACATAATTTTTTGATCTTATGATTATTTCCTGTTATAGGTAAGATTTGAGAGGATAATGATCTCTTGATTTGTAGGCATTTTGTTGCCTCCTGTCTTTTGCTGATAGTGGTTTATGTATGGCTTTTACAAATGCTTCTCTTTGCAAGCTTTTGCTTACTGAATTCATGCTTCCCCCATTTATCATTGCATCCTCTGATCCAGACTGTATTGCAACCAGTTACTCCTCCTCTGGGGGAGTGCTTTCTGTGCTTCCTTAGTGATTGTCCATCTAATAGGTTATCTATTAGATAATATCCCGTGGGGACAAAATTCTTCCCTCCCTGCTGAAATGAAACAATCACAGGAAGTAAAGTACTTTTGTTTGAGTAACAGCTGCTGAATTTGATTCCCATAAATTGTGTCTTGACCTGAGACACTTACAAGGTTTACTTGGATAAACTCCCACAGAAGTCAGGATTTCAAGATTTTAACCGAAGTTCTCAATTTTCTAAGCTCACAAGTGCTTTTCTGAAGTGCTTTACCCTTCTCTGAGCTCTGTGGAGGCCAAGGAACAACCTTTCAGGACTGAACCCTAGATGAGAGGTTATACAACTGAGATAACATGGAAGGAGGTAGGATATATGAGTCCATGCTGACTAATTTCTGTTTTTTTATTTTAACAGACTGAGGCACAGAATCACAGATTCTTCCATTTTTTGTTTGTATGTCCAAAGTTCCAAATTCAGCTATTCTGTAGTCAAATCCTACTGAACTAGTTTCTGTTTAGAGCTTAGTCTTCTTTGCAGAAGGTTGCAAATGGCCTGTACTTGGTTTTACTTAAGTAATTGTACAACAATTAATTTCTCTGCCAGGGTGAAAACAGAACAAGAAACCAAAGATCTGCATTTGCATCACCAAAACAAAGAAGCAGATCATAATGCAAGATGTCAGTGAAGAGGGATAAAAGCCACCAAAGGCATACAAGGTCATTAAAATCACCAGCTCGTTCACCACACACTCGAGACTACTTCAGTGAACTTTGTGGGGAAAATCATCATCAGCCATTTAGAGTAAGCATGGGGTCTGCTGAGTGCAAATCAGAAAATAAGAACAGGCCACCATTTGTAGTCAGACATGTAAGTCCTAAAACTGCTGTATTGCAATAAGAAGGAGGTTTTTTGTTAGTATTAATTTGAGCATTTTTGTCTATCCCATCTTGCACTACTGGATCAATAACATAGTGAAGAAATTTAATAGCAATGAATTTGAAAATAGAAGTGCTTTTTTGTTCAGTGTGTAACTGTCCTGTTGAGCTCACTGACAGCTGGTGAAAATCAGATCAATAATTAACATTCAGGAATTGAAAGAGATATTACTAATGAAGAATTCAAAGATATATTTAGATAGTAGAAAAATATAATAAATTTTATTCCTCCCCTTTTCTTTTGGACATAAATCAATCTATATGTTTCTGTAGTTGGTAAGGAATCAAAAACTTTTTTTGTTTTTAAGATACTCGTTCTGCCTATTCCTGAAATCTCTGGGACTGGTTGTAATTACTGACAGGCCAATAAAGTGATAAACCTGATAATATGGCAATGATTGTCAGTACCCATGAATCTACTTCTATCCATCAAAATCTTTCGTTAGACGTCGAAGTTAGTGGAAAGTGTTTCTTGGGTTGCAGCAAGAAACCCTTGCATTTAACCAGTAGGGTGTTCCATCTGAATACTTTGAAGCACAAACAATTGTTAGTACAGTGTTTATCTGATTATTTGCCTGGTTGAGGGAGAAGGAAACAGATAGTGTTTCTCAGGTGATCAGTACTTCCAGGCTGAAGTAGCAACTATCTGGAGTAACTTGGGTTTGCCTAGGTCCTGGTATTGTGTTTCATGGTCCTGTTCCAGTGTTCGTATCTTTTACCAGTCCTATATTTAAAAGTCATAGGTATTTTAAATGCTTCCACAAATATTTTATTTTAATCTGTGACAGGTTATTTTTTTTTTAACCCAGTCTTGCGTAAGAATCATAAAATCATTCAGTTTGAACATCTGGAGGTCATCTGGTCCAACCCTCTCTCAAAGTAGGTCATCATAGAATGGCTTGGGTTGGAAGGAACCTAGTTTAAAACCATTACTCTTTGTCCTATCACTATCTGCCAGTGTAAAAAGTCAGTCTCCATCTTTTTTACATAAGCCCCCTTTAAGTACTGGAAAGCTACTATAAGGTCTCCCCAGAGCCTTCTTTTCTCCATCCCCAGCTCTCTCAGCCTTTCTTCATAGGAGAGGTGCTCCAGCCCTCTGATTGTCTTTGTGGCCCTCCTCTGGACCTGCTGTAACAGGTCCACATCTTTCTTGTGCTAGGGGCCCCAGGTCCAGTTAGGTTAAGCTGCTAAAGGCCTTGTGTGGTTGAGTTTTGAATATTTCCAAGTACAGAGATTTCATAGCCTCTCTTGGCTGACCATCCTCATAGTAAAAATTATTGTCCTTTTATCTAATTGGAACTTGTGCTATTTTTTTGTCCTTCCAGTAGGTGTCTTTGAGAAGAGCTTGGCTCAATCTTCTCTATATCCCCCATTAGACAGAGACAACAAGAAAATCTCAGAATCACGGAATCATTTTGGTTGAAATGTACCTCTTGAGATCGTCTAATCCATGTCATCCCTGCTCAAGCAGGGTCAACCTGAGCAGGTTACCCAAGTCCATGTCCAGTTGGGTTTTGAATATCTTCATGGATGGAAACTCCTCTATGTCCTTGGGCAACCTGTTTGACCACCCTCATAGTAAAACACTGTTTTCATGTGTTCAGATAGAATTTAATATTTTTGGATTTGTGCCCGTTGCTTCTTGTCTTTTCTCTGGGCACCACTGAGAAAGCTTGTCTCCCTCTTCTCCATTCTCTCTCATCACATGCTTGTACATATGAATAAGATATCCCTAAGCCTTCTCTTCTCCATGCTGAACAGTCCCAACTCTTTTAGCCTTTCTTCATATGAAAGATGCTCCAGTCCCATAATCATCTTTTGGCCCTTTGCTGACCTCATGCCAGTGAGTCTATATCTTTCTTGTACTGGGGAACTTGGAACTGGGCACAGTAGGCCAGGTGTGGCCTCACCAGTGCTGCGTAGGGAGGAAAGAGCACCTCTTTCCACATGCTTGCAGTGGGCTTCCCAATGCAGCCCAGGAGCCTGCTGGCTGCTTTTGCTATAAGGTTGCATTGCTGGCTCATGTCAGCTTGTCCACTAGGACCTTAAAGTCCTTTTCTGCAGCGCTGTTCTCCAGCCAGTTGTCCCCCAGCCTGGTGTTATTGTTTCCATTTCTCCTTGTTGATCATCATGAAATTTCTCTCAGATGAATTCTCCAGTCTGTCAAAGTGCCTTTCAATGGCAGCACAACCATCTCATGTATCAACCAGGCATCTCAGTTTTGTGTTGTATGTGTACTTGCTGCGGGTGCACTCTGTGGCACTGATGAAGATGTTAAACAATAATGGACCCAGTATTGAACCCTGGGTTACACCAATAGTGACTTGCCTCCAACTGAACTTTGCACCCAGCTGTTCAGCCAGTTTCAGTCCACCTCACTGTACTTTGTCAGCTTGAGGATGTTATGGGAGACAGTGTCAAAAGCCTTACTAAAGTCAAGGTAAACAATATCCATTGCTCTCCCTTCATCCAACAAGCCAGTCACCTCATTGTAGAAAGCTATCAGGTTGGTTAAGCATGACTTCCTCTTCATAAATCCAAGCTGACTACTCCTGAATACCACCTTGTCCTTCTTGTGTTTGGAAATGGTTTCCAGGATTAGTTGCTCTGTCACTTTCCCAGGAATTGCAGTGCAGCTTAGCATCCTTTAGTTCCTTGCATTTTTCTTCTTGTCTTTCTTACAATAGGAGAGACATTTGCTCTCTCCCAGTCTTCAGGAACCTCTCCCAGTTGCTATGACCTTTCAAAGATATTTGAGAGTGGACTTAATGACATCAGCCAGCTCCCTCAGCACTTGTGGGGGCAACCTCTCAGGCCCCACAAACTTATATATTTTCAGTTTGTTTACATTTTCTCTAATCTGGTCTTCCACTATGGATAGTAAGTCTTATTTGTTCCCAACTTTTCCTTTGGTTTCTGGGACCTGCAATTCCTGAAGGTCAGTTTTACTGGTAAGGAGTAAGGCAAAGAAGCTATTGAGTACCTCAGTCTTTTCCATGGCCTTTGTTACCTGTGGCCCTGCCCCATTCAGTAGAGGCCCATATTTTCTTTAGTCTTTCTTTTGCTGTTTGTGTACTTGTAGAGTCTTTTCTTGTTACCCTTCACATCCAGAAATCTTGGCAGATTCAACTCCAGGTGGGCCTGGGCTTTCCTAATACTATCCCTGCAAGACTGGACAGGAATTCTATACCCTTCCTGGGTCACCTGCCCCAGCTTCCACCTTGTACACTCATTTCCTATGTCTGAGTTCAGTTAGGAGCTCCTTACTCACTCGTGGAGGCCTTTGTTTGATTTCCTACTTGTTGAGATGGACCTTCCTTAAGCTTGGAGCAGATGATCCTTGAATATCAACCAACTCTCATGGACCCCTCTTCTTTCTAGGACCATATTCCATGTTTTTTTTTTTGTTTGTTTGTTTGTTTTGTTTTGTTTTTCAAGGAGATTGCTGAAGAGGCAAAATCTGATCTTCTGAAATCCAGAGTTGTGGTCCTGGTGTTTGCATTGATACGTCCTCTCAGAGTCCTGAACGTCAATATCTCATGGTCACTGCAGCCAAGGATGCGCTCAACCTTCTTATCTGCAACCAGTTCTTCCTAGTTTGTAAATTATCGGGTCTTGAAGAGTACCTTTACTTGTTGGCTCCTTGACTGCCTTTGCTAGGAAGTTGTAATGACTGCAGCCTGGAAATCTTCTAGGTCGCTTGAGCCCTGCTATATTGTCCTTACAGCAAATATCAGGTTGGTTCAAGTGCTGCACAAGGACCAGGGCCTGTGAATGTCAGGCTTCTTCCAGTTTGAAGAAGGCCTCATCTACTTTTTTCAGCTTCTTCAGTTCTCTTAGCCTTCCTTTGTATGCCACATACTTCAGCCCCATGTCCATCCTGGTGCACCTCTGCTGGCCTGTCACATCTGGCAATCTCTTCCACTGAAACAGATCACTGCACTACAAAATTGCAGTAAAGCAATAAGGGACAGAGAGAATCATAGAATGGTTTGGGTTGGAAGAGACCCTTGAAGATCATCTAGTTCCAACCCCCCTGCCATGGGCAGGGACACCTTCCACTAGATCAGGTTGCTCAAAGCCCTGTCCAACCTGGCCTTAAACACTCCCAGAGATGGGGAAGCCACAGCTTCTGTGGGCAACCTGTTCCAGTGCCTCACCACCCTCACAGTAAAGAAATTCTTCCAAATATCTAATCTAAATCTACCCTCTTGTAGTTTAAAGCCATTACCCCTTGTCTTATCACTACACGCCCTTGTTAAAAGTCCCTCTCCACCTTTCTTGTAGGCCCCCCTTAGGTACTCGAATGCCTCTATAAGGTGTCCCTGGAGCCTTCTCTTCTCCAGGCTGAACAACCCCAACTCCCTCAGCCTCTCTTCATAGGAGAGGTGTTCCAACCCTCTGATCATCCTTGTGGCCCTCCTCTGGACTCATTCTAATAGGTCCATGTCCTTCTTGTGCTGGGGACCCCAGAGCTGAATGCAGGACTCCAGGTGGGGTCTCACGAGAGCAGACTAGAGGGGGAGAATCACCTCCCTCAACCTGCTGGCCATGCTTGTTTTGATGCAGCCCAGGATACAGTTGGCTTTCTGGGCTGCAAGCACACATTACAGAAGCTCATGTTGAGCTTCTCATCAAGCAACACCCCCAGCTACTTCTCCTCAGAGCTGCTCTCAATCCATTCTCTGCCCAACCTGTATTTGTGCTTGGGATTGCCACAACCCAGGTGCAGGACCTTGAACTTGGCCTTGTTNTCCTCCACTTGGACATCAAACTGTTGACCGCAACTCTTTGGGTATGACCATCTGGCCAATTCCTTAC
>VXAA01000712.1:0-34606 GCA_013399115.1 Anseranas semipalmata
ATATAAAGGTTGTATGTGTATATAAAGAATGATAATAGTAATAACTTTCTGGCCACCTAAGAACTTCATGCTTTTTTCCCCAGTGTTGAATTTCATGAGGATTGCAGCAGGAACAGAACGAGAGTACGGAACTTTTTTTTTGCGTAGACAAGGCTTTTTAGAACACTTTCCATTAGCTGTAGTTGTTCTTAGGAGTGGTGTTGCTTACTTGAGACTTACTTATGCATATATGATAGAAGGGAGCAACACAAAAAGTACTTTTTAAAAAAAAAAAAAAAAAGTCAAATTGTCACAGGGGGATTGCTCTTACAAAACCTTTCCCCACCCTTTGATAGCTCAGATATGTATGGGCAGTTCCAGTACTAAATTTCTAATTAAATGTATGATTTACCCGTGTCATCATTCATTCTAGTTTTATTTCTTTTATGATTACTTAAATTGTTTCTTCTTTTTATGGCAGCTCCTCCAAGTTATAAAAGGAGATATACCTAGCATGTATTAAAGGAGCTGCAATTACAAAGTTGCATATCTCACTTTTCACCCTACTATGACTGGTTTCTCTGTGTTTACACTGAATTCACTTCAGTGTATTCTCAGGAAAGCTTTTGTTGCATCTCATTTTGTGTATAGGAATTTGCAGCTTTCATCCTGCTGCTGTTTGGCCAGGAAGTCAGGTGGAAATCTGATATACTTCTGGCAGGACAGTGAGAGTGCTTTCAGCCAGACTTAGAAAACCTAGTGACCGACTTGAATTTGGAGAAAATATCTTGTTAAGTGTATTCTACTTGCATATGTGTTTTCTATGACAATTCTACTTTTGCACACTTTTTGGCCCTCTGGTGAAGTAGGGGAGTGTAGCTGTCCATTTTAAAGATGGAGGTATTTTTGACCAACTGATAAATTTGGTTAAATGAATTTCAGTCTTCCTTGCTTGTTGATCCACTTTTAAGCTTTCATATTGTATTTTGATATAATTCCTTTTTACTTCACTTTAGCAACCATAGTGCGCTCTGTGTATCAGCTGTGCAGAGTTAGGTAGCTTGCCTGCTCTCTGTCCCTGTCCCGCTGGCCCTGCTCTGTGCGTGTGAGTGTAAATAAAAATAGTTCCTATATTTCCGGTTATAAATTACTGATGTATTTACTTTTGTATCCACACAGAATTGAGATGATGGGATCATGAATATAGAATAAATTTAATGGAGCTCATTTAGTAAGCGTGAGCCAAAGGAATGAAAATGAAACTTGGGAGTTACATACTTTTGAGTTTAAATTTAGGTAATGACAATGATTAATGTTTCTGCTCCTTCTTTCCTATCTGTAAAACAGGCGTGGTTATGTTTATACCTTTCTAACAAAAGCTTTGAATGGCTTAATTACTACTTTGAACAAGTCAGCTGCTAATATGGATGTTACATCACTAATTCTCTAATTGCAGCTTTCTTTAGACTTTGATAGTGATCCCAAATTTGATAACTCACCCTTTTTTTCTTCTTAAGGGGACTATTCCAGTAAGTCTGCAATGTTTGTTTCTGTTTGTTGTTTTTTTTAAATGTCAGCAATTTACAAGTATGTTGCAACTAATTTCTCCAATGTAATTTCCTTATGCTGAACAGACTCATTCTTCAAATACCAGCCTCAACAAGCTTGCAAAGTAGTTTAAAATACATAATTTGCTACTTTGAATGAAACACAGTTTACTGGTATCTAAGAAAGGTAATAAGGACGCGTTGGGAGACTCAGACCTTGTGCTTTTGCTTACTCACTTTGTTCCAAGCAGCACTTTGCTGCCCTTTGGTTTTCTCCCCCTAACTGTTTTGTCGTGCACACTTCCTGCTTTTTAAAGTCATGTAGGGAGGAAAATGACAGTAACACATACTATATCAACTCTGTGTAACCAGGGAGCCAGCAGACCAGGTTCTGGTCCAGAAGGTGCAAGGACATTCATTGGTGGTACTTTATCTGCTTTTGTTGTTGTTGTTCAGCCACACACAGGTAAAATTTCTCTTGAAAGAAAGTACGGCATGAAGATCTTGATTCAAATGAGAACCTAAGGTCTTCAGAGATCTTTCTCATCAGTTCAATAAGTTTTAAAGGTATGAGCTATAGGCAAAGGGGCAGATGGTTGTGCAAAATTATGAAAATAGTGGGTCTAAATCTCCTTTCCACTACTCTGAGTTCAGTTCAACTCCCTTTGACCTCACTGGAGATGTGTGTGAAGTTGTGTAATGCAGTAGAGAATCCTGTCTACACAAATTCTACGTTGTTTAAGTCAAAATGACACTTAATTACACATCTGCTGTGGGTTTCCCTGATAAGTGTATCGGACATACAGTAATACTACCCATCTTAACTTAGGTAATCAGAAATCTAAGCAACCACATTAATCTGCAGAGCCATAATTCTGGTTGAAATGACCAAAAACTATTTCCACCCATGCTGTGCTGAGCTTCTTTCAGCTACAGCTATTTCAGGTTCTCCCTTTGCTTCTTCTCATACTTAACCAATACTTTCTTCCCTTCCCACTTACCAGACATGCACTTCACTTAGATTTTTTTTTTTTTTTTAATTACTAACAAATCTGTTTGCCTTGATGCACTTTACAAGAGCAGATCTACCTGGGGGTTACCAGAAAGGATGGATCTTTTAGCTTTGAGATTGTCCTACTCCTTAAGGAGATAATAGTTTCCTACAGATACCTGTTGTGATAGGCCACAGCTATATCTCATCAAGGACAGAAGGGGCTAAAGAGATTGCTTCTCAGCTCTACCCTGACCTTCTTGTTTCCTGCTAATGGTCAACAGTCTCTTGGATCTGAGAATTCCTTTTGGGAATCAAAATGAATCAGACCAATGCTTTAAATGTTTGGTTTCTAATGCCTTGGTTTATCTTAATCGAAAGTGTAGCCCAACCTAATATTTACTCACTAATATAAATTGTTTGAATATGCTAATGGTTATCTCTGTATTCATATTACTTATAGTATCCTCCTGAAATAATATAGGCAAATACACCTAATAAAAATCGGTTTGTAAAGAATTTCTCATATTGTTCAAAAAAAAAAAAATCAGTTGGGCTTCTCTGTTTACGCTGAGGATGAGCTGGCTTTCATGGCTGCTGTTTAGGTCTGATCATTTTAACATTTGTCTCTGTAGGGAGCAGCGAACTGTGCTACTTCTGTGAGTCAAACTCTCAAGCCAAATTCTGGTTGCTGGATACCTTCTATCCTTTTTAATAGACAAAAGGACAATCCTACGTAGAGTAAGTGTATGCTCACAGTAATGCATCTTTTGACTGGGAATAATATGTTTTCAAGTGTCTTGTGTAAAGAAGGTGGCAGGCTGCTTTCAAGTAAGGGAGCCTATAGGAGCTCATCAGTTCATGGCAGTGGTGGTGTATTTTCTGCACAGATAACGAGAATGGAAAATTGGCTGAGTACACTGCAGCGTGGATCTTGGCTTCCCTTCTTAGAGCAAAGATAAGTCTCCCAGCCTCTGCCCGTGCCCAAAAGAAGCTGACAAACCTGATGAATGGAAAAGCCTCGTATCTCAGAGTCATGAAAAGCACAGAGGTGAACTCGGCAAATGTTCTGTTCTGAATGCACTTGAATTATCAGCTGTAGCCTAACAGCAGCTGAGCAAGTGGCTTGCCCTTGAGAATACAGCCTTCTGAATCAAAGCCAATGATGTAGCTGTGGGTCTGTCAGTCGGATGGGTTATCTTGCCTTAGAAAATGTCAGTGGCAGGATGTATTTATGATACTTTGGGTTTGCATCTGTTTTCTTAAGGAGGAATACTGCAAATCTCCTGAGTTTTTAAAACTTTGAGGTTCTTGCCCTGTTCCCTTTTAAAGAATTGAACAGTGTTTCCCCTCAAAGTAACTATACGCCCCAGAAAAGCAGTCTTGCTGAGTGTCTGTGTTCCTGCCAGCATGCATCTTCTCAGGAGCACCTCTGGCTGCTGCTTGCACCGAGGCAGTGGTTTGGTGAGCATGTATTAATGGGAGAAGAGCCTGGAGCTGCAAATGCATCCCCCCAGCTTGCTCCACAGGGTACTCGAACAGGAAGCAGGAGGAGAGAGAAGCTTGTGATGAGGAGACAGTTACAGACCTGATGGTGAGAGGTACACCTTTACCTGTAACTTAAGATCTTGGGGTTAAACACCTCTGTGTGCAGTGGTGCCCATCATATGCATGACTTCTTTGCAAATAGAGTAGGGGAGTATGTTGTATGTTTGGGGCTGTAACCTGGTGTAACTTTAAAAATTTTTCAACCTGAATGTTGAACAGGATGGGGGGGGGTTAGCTGATTAGTGCTACCATTAAGGATAAGAAATAGCTGAGATAGAGGCCTTCATACCTTTTATTTCAATGTGCGTGCAGTAGACATGAGCAAAGTAGCACAGGGCCTTTAGGGGAGACCTGAAAGAAGCAGCCTTATGTGAGTTTTGCAGACTGCAAAAGGGAGGAAAGATTGCAGACAGTGGGCACTCAGCCCCAAGGCTCGCAGCTCTGTCGCTTCAGGAGAATTGTGTCCATGAAAAAAGGGTATTGCATTTCTTATCCAGGTGATCGGTATGTTGCATGGGATCTCTTGTCTGCCTCCTTCTATACATAAGTTTTATTTTCTGAACACGAGACATCTTTAAAAATATTTAGAGTAGTGTCGGTGTTCCCCTTATTGCCTTCTCATCCCTTTTCCTGTCTTGTTTGGTGTGAAGAGGGAAGAGCTTAGTGGGATACACCTCACTGACGTGTGTGCGGCACTGCCCCTTGTTTCACTTACTTTGTGCAGGCCTGATGATAGTGTAAGGTATTATTCCAAGTGCGGAGGTAAGAGAATGAAACTGGGAGCCAGAGGTCTGCTTCGTGCTTCTAGCTGTGCTCCTAGCTGACAGGAAGACTTTGGTGTCCCCACTTCACTCTGAATGCTGAAGCAAAGAGGGGTGCCTTCTTAAGTGGCTTCACCTCTCTCTGCTTCAGTGTCGCAGTCTTTTTAAGGGGAGATGATTACTCTGTAGTTCAGCCTTGTTCAAACAAACTGTTGAAGACCAGAGGTCAGTTCACTCCAACTGATCAAAACTCATGGGTAGGAGAGGTCAAGTTCTCCAAGAGGAAGAGAGATGTTTGCTTTTTTGACCTTCTTGATTTCAGCTCCATTTGGCAAGAGAAGCTGGCTGATAACACGGGTGCCCAAGAGCATGCCTCTTAAAACGTGGATTTCTGTCTCAGTGAGACCGTCTTCATTTAGTAAATGAAAACCTACCATTCACAACCCAGGGCATGGGAGGAGATGGCCTGTTCTGTTAATGATTTTGTTGATTACAATATCTTGGATTTAATTGCAACATGTGCAACTGGTATGTTCCAGGCAAACAGTGTGTGATCAGAGAAATTGGGGAAAGTGAGTTGTTTGCTCCACTAAGAGGTCAGGCATTTTTCTTCATTTCTCACTGTGATCTATTTTGTGTGTTCTGTATGCATACACATTAATCAATGTAGGCAGTCTTTAATTATAGGCAAATGGTACTTACCACTTCAGAAATCAATGCATCTTCTAAAGTATATGCTCGCATACAAGGAAAAAAACTCTGTGAGCAAAAAAAAAAAAAAAAAGCTCTTCTTTGCATTGGAAGGCATCTTTATGACCTAGTGAAATCTCACCTGATCTTTCAAGCAAGTAGCTTTCAAAGGAAAGAAAAAATGTTTTCTTAACTGTAAAACAAAGAACTGATTTACAGCCAAATGCTCTTTTGATCAGAAGAAACAAGGAGCAAGCATATCAGTGAAGCGTCTCTCAGCAGGCAGTTTTCAGTATGTATGTTCAGTGGATGCAATGAACTACATTGCACTTTGGCCAAATTTCTCTGACACTGAATGTGTCTGTATGGGGGATCAAGCTGAGGCTTGCAAATGGAGTTTCATGACTCTTAAATCCATGGCTGTGCTTTTGGCTGCCCTGCAGCTGCTCACTCAAGTCATCCAAAGCAATGTTAGTCTGGTACAGTTCTCCCAGATATAGGTAAAACTCGGTGTTATAGGGTATACGGGATGTTAAAGTTGTATGTGCGTGCATGCATTCTGCATGTTTTAAATAGAAAATTATACCCTAATCACCCTGAAGGAATTAACTTGCTTAGGCTGAAACCATGTCAGCAAGGAATACATAGATGTTAATTAGTGTACAGCCTGTTACTTACAAGTATGAAGGGGTGTGGGGTTTGGGTGCGGGGGGGGATTACTTGTTATGGATGCTCAGTTCTTCTTTCTTGAAAATCCTTTCCCATGAGCTGATAACTATTTTAAAATTCAGGGATGACTTTGAACATTTGAGATGTTTACATCAGGTAAATGTTTCCTCTGTAAATTGAAGGAATGTGAGCCTGAACAAGTGAAATTTTCATTCTGAAATCATAAATACTTTCCAGTCTCCTAGCTTTGCCACTGTCCTGTTTATAGGATGTTCTGCAACATGAAGATAAACACAATGCTAGTTTTAATATGTATCAAAAGGTATATAAGTTCTGCTAATATTTTTCACTTAAAAACTGGCATAGTTCAAAATGGAAGATGTGTGAAGAAGTAGAAGGAAAAAATCTTATCAGGATCTCTGGTTTTAAGAATTCTGAAATATGAAAGAGAAATGAAAACCAGCTTATTTAAACTCTGTATATCTTATTTAAAGTGTTCAATAATTTTAAAACATGAATTCTGAATTAAAACCAGCTAGTTTTTTTTGTTTGTTTCATAAAGGGCAGGGGGAGGAAGTTGGAAGCAAATAAAATCACTATCTGTTTTAGCTTGCAATTTGTTATTCCTCTTTCAACAATATCCAGTGGAAAATTATCTTAAATCACATTTGTCACAATTACTTTTTTCAAAGCAAAAATCACTGAATTCAAAGCTAGTTGGTGTCACAGGTGTAGGCTCCACATAGCGTATGCATGTTTCGTACTTAACATGGGTAGTCCATTTTTTTGTTCCTTTGCTCTTTGGGCTGTAACTTGTACCTAAAGAAACGATGTTTAAGATCTTCCCTTACCAGGCCAATGGTGTTAGATTCCTGTATTGTGTCTCCCCTTGTACTGTGGAACTGAATATATGCAACAGTAAGGGCTTTTGTCTGTTTTCTGTTGATACCCAATAGGATGGCTGTATTTTCTTTATTGTGCATTATTCTACAGTGTTTTCTTGTCCTATACCAGCTTTTCCGAAATAATTCCAAGTTTCTAAGTGTAATGTGACGTTGCCTAGATTAACAAGGGGCACAGTATACAGACATAAATATATAACCTCCTTACAAAAATCGATTTATCTATGTCTGCATTTTTCCAGAGCAGCAGTTGTTAGCGCAGAGATTGACGTTTGTGTGTGAGGCTTTCTCTCTTCCAGGGCACTCAGAGCAGTTGTAAAAGGTTAAACTATGTGATAAAATATGTATTTAGGAGTGTGTGTGCATATACATGAATGCATGCAAACAAATGAAGGCATGGAATTGCTGAGGTTTTTGGACCAAGACATGAGGAAGACATTAACTGTTCTCCTCGGTGGCTGTACCATCCTCCCGCTCTACACTGCCCACATATTACACGTGGTCAGGGATATCAGATACAGCTCTACAGCTCCTTCCCTACGCACCATGTCTGAATCGTGCCCTGAGACTCACTAAACAGTTCTCTTCCTTCAGAGTTAAAGCTGCTAAAGTGGCTTACCTGGCAAATTATATAGCTGTGAGAGCTGCCATCAAAAAGATGGTAAATAAGCAGTTAGGGTAACTTGCCGTGATGTTTTGCTACGCTGACAGCTCATGACAATCTGATGCATTACAAATGCACATTTTAGAAGTATACTTAGTCCTAGCATAGAAATATGTAGGAACAGCTCAGCTCAAACGTTACAAATGAGTGCATGTTGCGGATTGCAGCAGTGATGCATTAAAAGGCTAGTGGTATGATTTTTAAGGTGAGTAGGTAAGGTAAGAAGACTTACAGACTTACTGTGTGCAAAGAATTTACCAAGTGAGCCAAAGGTAGAGAGGTGATTTAATTGCACTCCCTGTAAGAAACACTAGCTAACCCCACTGCTTGGATCCTAGACACGGATTGCCACAGCTAGCTGCAACCATTAGAGATTTCAGGAAAATCTTTGTCAGGTGTAATTGAGAGACTTGAGCATTTCTCTTCAAGTCAGTTGTTCAAATCATTTAATAATTAGGTGCCCAACCCAGGGGAGCTCGTGAGTCAGACGTTTAAATACATGAAACCCTAATGTGGACTGTCTTATCAGACAAAGTTTTAGGCACCGAAACTGCAGGACTTGTTGCTAAATTGAGCTTTGTCTATGTGCCAAACTTCCTCTTGTTGCTCTAGAATACTGTAGAGAGATTGGGATCTCTGGTCAAGCAGTTGTTTACAGCCATTTGTTCCTGCTCCATTCTGTTTTAGCTCACTAGCAGGCGTTCATGATTCATATTAGTGTGAAATACATGCTTGCTAATAGAAATCATCTAATTTGCACCAAACCTAGGGTCAGTACCGTGACCATTATCACCAACACTATAAGATTATTCACATTAACGGCATTTCCCCTCATAATGAATAGTCTTTTTAATAGCCTCTGGTTTTGTATCTCATCCAAAAGGCAGGCATATTTTCTGATAAATTAAAGGTCTACCTAGCTTTTACAAAGGTGTTTTCACAGACGCTTGTAAATTGCAATATCCGACATTAAGCAGGCTTCCTTAAAAATTCTGGGTTAGTAACCCTCACTTTTGCATCACCTGGCCCTTATCTGACTGCAACAGAGCATCCTTTCCTACTGCACCACTCATCGGTAATGCAGTGATCGTGATCTTTGTCATTGAAAGATCTGTAGAATTAAGAGCAAGAACCTTATAGTTTCAAAGCAAATAACACATTTCCTAGCTGGAAGCTAACGTGCATTCACATCATCTGTGAATCAAACACGGAGGGGAAAAAGCAATGCATTTTGAATAGTGGGTTACATCACTGCCTTCTTAAAGCATTGTGAAAGTAGGAATTTAGGCTGAACAAAGCGTCGTGTGCCTTAGTGCAAATTTACTAGATAATTCTGTGTTTGTATTTGAATTTGTTTATTAACTTGCTTACAAAACTAGTATACATTGATTATTCTGAGAAAGTCCCTCCAGGTAAACTGACAATTAATTTGCTACAAATAATGCTTGGGCTATTGCTGTCTCATTATGGTAATCTGCATCTAAAAGACTAAAAATGTCTTGAATGAGTCCCATAATTATAAAAATAATAGTAATAATAGTGGATTACAATCACTTTCTGAATTTTGCGCCTGGCTGGGGAACAGAAGTAAATTGGAGGCTTGAGGCTGGAATTTAGCTGTTCTTCGTCACTTGCTGGGATTGGTGTGACCTGCTCATGAAGACTGTAGGGAGGGCTAAAAAAGATGATCAATGGCAGGAATGGACTTGTGAGTGAGACTGGCAGTTTAAATTGAGCTTCAGGTCTATTTGTGTCTACCTTTGACCCACCATTTTGCTTCATTAGTGCCCATGACCACACACACACACACCCTTTTTGGAGTTTCTCTGCCAGGTTTGGATCTGGAATCCATGACAAATACCACTGCATCATCCTCAGGCAGAGAGATGATCTTCACTAGGTTCCAGGAAGAACTGAAGAACAACTTTACAAAACCAATTACGTACAGGAATTGTTCCTCAATAGTGCAAGTCCGGCTCTCAATTTAAGTCTAACTCAATAAACCTCACAGCAAGCAGCCAGAATGTTGTAGACAGAAAAATACTCACATAGCTTCAAAAAGCAGTTAAACTTATCAAGAAAAACTAATCAAGAGCAATTGAATACAAGGAATCGCTGTTAGTTTAGGAAGTCCCTTGAGCTGCAGCTCCCTGGAGGCTGGAAGGTTGCTGGGGATGAGCAGTTAGGTTTCCCCTCTTCCTGTCTTTCCCAGGCTGTCTGTGTCAGGGTACCGGGCTAGTCATACAGGTTTTCGTACAGATTTTCAGAAGAGGCATGATAGATCGATTATAAAACCTCTACCAAAAATATTGGCTGACTCGTAATGCCTAGTTCTACCTCAAGCTAGCAAATTTTATTTCCCTTGTTTTTTAAGGATGTGCTGGTACGTTTCATGAGTTGGATCATTTCTTCTCAAGGTGGATATGTTTGTCCAGTTATTTCAAGATCTGAAAAAGAGAACCAAAGGAAACGTCAGATCTTACTGTCTGCCCCAGAAGGGCTATTGTTATGTTAGTTAGGAATGAGACTAATTGAAATCTATGTCAATTTAATACTTAATGAGATGCCCTCTGTGACTGATTATTTTTAATAGTTGCTCTATGACCCTCTGGGAAAAAATTAATTTCTTAACTACACTTATAGCAAAAGGCTTCCATGTGGGCACCAAGAATTTGTAGGATTTGAGTCCTAGATCTAAAACTTAATTTTTCCAAGGTAGAGTAATTTTATTATGATGATGATCTCATAGTTAATCTTAGTGGCTGTTTCCTGAACCCACATCAGAGCTTTTTTAGAATTCTGAGGTGGCTCTTGCTCAACACTAATCATTACAGAGCTTCTCTCCTTTTTGTTAGTGCCAAACAAAACCTAGCTGTAAGCTACAGAGACTCACCAAATCGCCAGTGCCTGGGCAGAGAGGCAATTGTTTTTTATCTTCTGCTCTCTATACATTTCTTAATGTCTGAACACGCTTTGGCAAGATAATTTGCCATGGGAGTTTTCATCTGAACTTACCTGAGGCGCTGGTTGAGGTAGAACCTAAGTACTGGGAACCAGGTGTATCTGCAGAGCAGTGGTAACTAACACACGGCGCCTTGATTCAGCAAAGCGCCTGAGTCAACCAGCACCACTAGAAAACAATCTTCCCCTCGCCCATCAGACTATAAACACGTCTCACATCAAAATGGTGTCGGAGGCTGCCATGGCAGTCGTCACATGAGATCAGACTGGATGTGGAGCAATATCCAACTTTTTTTCTACTCAGTTAAGAAGGATTATGGACCAGGGCTGGATATTTTCCAGATCCCTTGAACTCTACCTTACTTTGTCAAGAGTCTCATTGATCCGAAGGCAAAGAGATTATTCAGCTTCAATCCCTACAAAACGTGTTCTGTCACCCAAACAGCACATTCCTGCGGAAAGTTCAGGGGGTCCTTTCCAGGCTAGTTTACGTGGCTCACAGGAAATGTGTAAAATCTGCCTAGGTATGTTTAACGAATCATGATTTTTGCATGTTAGAAGTAAAATCTGAATAATGGATAACACAAATAATCTTTACACATCATCAGGATGGCTGTCAGTGCACTAGAATACCAGTCCACAACCTCTTCCTGCCTACCATGGCAGTATGGTAGCAATTTACAGACTGCTCTTGCATAATTGCTTTAGAAGCACAGGAAATTTCCCTTCTCTATCCACCTCTTCCACCCAGCGTTGCAGCTTGAGGCAGCGTAAAACCCCTCCTGGCAGGTGGATGTGGTGTGAGCACACCCTGTCTGTTTTGCCAGGACAGTGGCCGTGTGCTTTGTAGGGCTCCTCTCTGCACATGCTGTTGTGTAAGATTTGTCCTCACTTCTAAGGCTTAAGACAGGCTTTAGCGCTTAGAAAAGACACAGAAGAAGAGATTTGCTTGTTTGGCAAATGTGCAAGGATTGGGATAAACTTCCAACAGGAACTTTGCAGTATGGAGAAAACTCATGCCTACCGTTTTTTCATGCAAGTTTGCCAAGAGTATTTGCATCTACAGCAAACATCTGCACTCAAGACACAAGACTAAGGTAGAATTTTTTTCATCATCTTTGTCAGCCCTTTCTCTGAGTACAGGGACAGAACATCTCAAAGGCATCTAGAGAATTCTTCCTTTTTAAATAAAGAAAAGATGTGGGGGGAAAACAGGTTAGTAAATGTATTAACTGAGCAAGAAGTACCTCAGATGGGCCACCGTGGAAAAAGAAAGCTGCTGAAGCATATGTGGTGTTAACAGGATGAAGAGTTTGAATAACATGTTCTTCTACTAAGACGGAACTAATCTGGAGGTCAAGCATTCATGGATTTGGTAGCAGTTCTCCATGGAAGGCTGTAAGGAAACTCTAATAACATTTTCCTTCTAACTCATGTGAGAATTAGATGGAAGGTTATAGAGTTTTGAAGCCTTCTGATGACTCAGCTGAAGTGGGAATAGATGGCTTATTGCCGTGTGGGGGCAGAGCTTGATCTAGGTTCCACTTCACCTCAACAGAAAATTCACGTGCTCTGTAAAGAACTGTCTGTATGAAACTATTCTTTGCACACTCCTATCTTTGTGCAGGTAGTTGTGTGTGGGTTTTTTTGTTGTTGTTGGTTGGTTGGTTTTTTTAGTTATGTCTAATTAGTCATCTCAGAGGTTTAAAAAAAAATCTACATTTGTTGCAAAACAAGTGGTCAGCTGTTCAGTAACTGGTTTCTATTTGTAAGTTGTGCTGACAGCATCTATCGATCCATAGTGCTTGGACACACGATGTTTCTGTTCCTGATTAACTTGACTTAAGTGATTGAAGAATGACTTAGGCTTTTTCCTTACAGTAGAGCTGATTTGAGTTTATATTTGGCAGTGCGCTGACAGCCCATACAACATATTCTTTGCGCTACAGATTTCAGGAAAAAAAACAGAGAAGGATTTTTTTTTCCTGCAATCCATTGCTATCCAGGACCGTGAGATGTATGTGAAGTTCCATGCATGCAACATGTCTTGGAAGCTTGTTTCCCCTTCAGAATCGAAGCTTAAATGCAGTTGACTCTGTGCATGTTGTTTTGAGATTTTAAGTGGTAGCAGGTTGAATGTGGTTGATGTTGCATGTGCAGATTGTAGTATTCATATAATGAACACTGTCAACCTTTATTTCTTCCTAAGTGATGTATGAGCTCTTTTTTGACAAGCATGTTATACAAATCGGAGCGAGTGAAGCACTGTCTAGGGGCTGAATATTATTTGAGGTATTTTTGCAGCCTTTTTCATTATTAAGTGAAAAGGTATTGAAGGGCTTTGTTGCCTTTTTGGAGTGGGAGTTAATCAAATTTCCTGTGTGTGTATTCTGGCAGGAGAGCAATTTAAATGCTGAAGGTTTAGGCAAGTGCAATCTCAACTGGCTCTTGATTTGTTGGCCTCATAAAAGCAGGTGGGGAACTGGAGCCTGGCTTGGTTGAGTTGCGTGTTTGTACACATACGTGCTGCCTTTTGCTTTCTGATGCAGCATTAGCAGCAGCTTCCCTATCATCCTATTGCTGTCTGTAAGCACCTGATAAGGAGCAGGAAGCACTAGAAGATAAGGCGATGGAAGCTGCCACAGTTTTCAGCCTTGAGCATTTGAAGGGGCAGCCGAGTCTTACACTGAAAATTGAGTGCTACTTTCTTGTAATACCCTTCTGCAGAGCGAGAGCCTTGGGAACACGGTGCTTCTCTTGACTCATCAGTTCCTTGTACAGCAAGTTCCTTGTACAAAATACTAAAGGTAAAATCTTGAGCCTTATTATACGTTATGCTTAGACCTGTTATGACCCAGTCTGCAGACTGAAAACAATACAGCCTCATATAACTTATGAAGAGACGTGGTTGTCTGAGTATTTGGCTTGTTAAAGTACATTTTCTTAGAACCAGAGAGCGCTTGGCCAACTGGAGAACAAGTGGACAGCTTCCTGATAAAGTTCTGCTTGTTCCTGTACAGCCAGGAATAGCGGGTTTGGGCTATGACGCTCCTGTGGCTGCTTCGCCAGTAGGGTTTCTGAACCACCAGGAGGAGAGTGTCAGGGTGGCCCGTGGTTAAACAAGGTGCAGTGCAACGTGGCCACACACTGTCCTCCTTTGCCCTTTATCTTTGAAAACACAGGAAAGTCGATAAGAAATCTGTACTCTCACCCTGGCATGTTACGAGATAAATTAATTCTTAATTTTTCTTTTTAATTCAGTCTACTACATGATATCCAGTTAAACTCAATAGAGGCTGCAAGGCCCAAGTTAAGTGCAAGAAAATATTAAAATATCAGTGAGGTCTACAAACCTTTTCAAAAAACATCCACTGATGTTGTTATTTGTAAGCTTGTCACAAAAAACAAAAAAAAAAGTTAGGTCAGCAGATGTTGGTTATCTAGCTTGTTCTTTTTATTACAGGCAATTACTCTTGGTCTGCCAATACGGGTATCTATTTGCAGAGGTGTGGGAACCTGTACTAGTTCAGGGGTCACTGTTTTCGGCGTGCCTGACACTGACCGTCGAACAGCTTGTTATTCTGTCTTACACAAATACGAGGATAGCACGTTCTCAGTTCTTCCCAGTTTCCTCCATATCGTCTCCAAACCGCGCCGCAGAGGACTAAGCAGAAGCGTAGACAGTCGGTCTGGGCTGAGAGCTGCCAGCGTGAGCCAGCGCTGCAGGTGGCAAAAAAAGTCTCAGGCTTCTGGAACTGTGCTGGAGCTCTGGGTGCGGACAGAGGGCGATACCTGAGGCTGATGCTTCTGGGATAGTCCCCGAGCTGAGTGCACTTTCATCGGTACACAGACTTCTTCTAATAAAGAGACCATTTATCTGAGGTTCTGCTGCAATTTGCCCAGATGAGAACAAATGCCCATTTTCAGTTTTGCTTTTTTAATCAAACAAATGAGAAATCAGAAAATATGGCTATGCTATATGTGTCTAGAAGCTGAGATAGTAGTGTCCCATCACTTACATACAGTTAGGTGTGAGAACAGGATGCAATAGTTTTCTCCTTTCCCTGATTTCGGAGAGGAGGCACAGATTCTGCCCCTTTAAAAATATGCTAAGGTGTTAATTGGAGTATATGTTGATGAAAACTGCATGGGAAGTAATGGGAAGTAGCTAACTGCCTTGGAGGAGACTTTGTCACCTATTTTGAAACTCTGCAAATGTTTCTATTGCATGATGGGGGGCGGCGAGCCAAAGAGAAAGTATACGTGAGTACTGAGTAAGAGATGCCGTGAATCATCTTTGCAGAGCAATGAGAATGGCAGACCTGCTTTTAAAAATAATATGATTATAGCATTTTGCTTCATGGTCCTGCTTACTGTCCCTGAGTTTACTTGGGGAACAAAGGGAAACACTAATATGACAGATAAATCATTGTCTGTCAAATGGCATAGAGAGCAATAAAGGAAAGGAGTCATCGCTGTTTTGTCTGCAAAGCCAACAGCACTCTGGCAAATTCAAGGTCACCCATGGGTGCTGGCTAGAAGACGAATGACTCAGTGGTGGTTGAGAGGGTGTTTGCCGCAGTGCCCAAGTTCAAACCATGCAGCCGGAGTCATCTGTCTTCTGCAGGCCTCCCGAACGCGGGGAGGCCAAGGTCACTGGAAACTGCTGGGATAATAGATGTTTTCTCCATAGTAAAGGGCAGGGAATTGCTGAATAGGACAATTAAAGGGCACTACTTGGGAGCGGGGAGATGAGAGGGAAGGGTCAGGTGAGCTTTTCTCCACAGAAAGTTTAGCCTTTTCCTTTCACAGCAAAGGTGCTTTCAGTGCTGAATGGAACAAGGCACAAAGAGGGGAAAAAGTCTTTCAGAGCAAATCGGCCGCATCAGACTGGGTGCAAATCTCCTGTTGCGTTGGCCCTGTGTGCCCTATTGACACGCTATGTTTTCTTAGCTAGCCAGACTTGGAAACCCCAAGTTCCACTGAAGCTGACACATGGTAGATGTATCTGATATGTTCTGAAAAGCAAGCCAACACCTTCAGAACGAATAGGACTGCTAACAGGGCTCCTACACGATGGGAAACAAACAATGAGGGTAGCTTCTATAAGAACTTGTAATTATTGCTGTCTTTAACTTTTAATATATTCCATTTTTAAAGTGTATCATCTTGAACATCTGCTATAAAGATATTTGGGGTTTCCAAATGTGAACAGAAACCAATGAGATCAAAGGATGAAAATCTCATTAAAAAAAAATGTTCGCTACTGCACTGTCATACAAAATTTCATTTCTAAGAATTACTAATACACTCGAATGAAACTGAGAATCCCAAATTCCTTAGCACTCTGGAAAATACTATGGTTACTGTTTTGCCTAATCCTGCTTTCTCTGTCCCAATAGGTTCATGCAATGGAGTCAGTGGAAGAGAGACTGCAAAATACATTCTTGCTCTTTCCTAACATTGATTTAGTGGCCATTTCACAACCGTTCCCTTAAAAAGTGAAGTTACAGCAACGGGCATACTTTTATGCCAGGGAAAATTCTTTGTGGCTTAGCTCCTGCAGAATTAACTGTTCTAGCATAGCTGTCCCTCTTTCACTCCCTAATTTAAAATTAAAGTGACTTTTATTTCGCAGAGGTATGTCTGGAGCTGCTCTGAGCAACTGAACTGCACTGAAATGTGTGCTGTGAAACAGTTACTTTGTAGTAACTATGGAGCTCAGTTTCCCGTAGGTATGGAAAGGCCTTAGTGCCCTCAGTATCCCAACAGCTCTTTAAATAAGCCAACATATTTCTTTCTTGAAATTCCGCAAAACTGAATTTGAAAATCCAGCTGGGTTATGTATGTAAGTGCTCTCCATCTTTAAGGAACTTGCATTGAATTAGGAAAAAGACATTTAAAAAAAAAATCAAAGTAGGGGAAAATGCTTAACTGAACTGTAAACAAAATAAAATGCCAAAGCTGTAATGAAGAATACAATTGAGAAATATTTTCCTAGTAGATACCAGAAAATATTCTTCAAGTTCTACAAACTCCTTTGCCATCTTTCCTTTCCCATGTATACACACTGATTTCTAATGAAATATGATCCCAGTAAATCCTGGGTTTATGGTGAGTTGCCACTGACCCCACGAATCTCATTTTTAAGGGTTTTCTGTTAAGCCTTCTGGAAGATATTCATTGTCTTTCATTGCTGCCTTCAAAAATAACTTTTCAATTTATAGAGACTGCAGTACAGCTGACCACTTCTAAGCACGTGCTTCAGTTCCTGCGTTCAACAGAGCCTTCAAGCACATGCTAAGTCCCTTTGATATCAGGAAGACTTTAAGAAGGGGTTAACAGTAAGCACGTGCTTAAGGGCTCTGGTAGATGCATGCAGAGCACTATTACTGTCTCAGTTCTGGGCACTATCTCTTTGCTGTCGGTGCCACTCCTTGGCCAGGACCTTCTGCCGATCCATCTCAGTGGCAGGAGAACCACATAAGCGCTGAGTCCCGAGCCATAGCTAGAGCTCGGTAGTTGGCAGCACCAGCTCAAGCTGGGGTGCGAGGTGGTGATGTGCCGCTGCTCTGGAGCCAGCACAGGGCAGGACCCCTGGCAGAGCTCAAGGACAGGGGCGGTGGCGTCTGCACTGGCCTTGGGCAGGGGGGCAGCGCTCGCCTTCCGAAGCTCTTTGCACATCTTGGCTTGTGCCTCTGGTGCCTCCTTTCTGTTGCCTGCAGGAGACAATGCGATTAAACTTGGTGTCTGTGGTGTTGGTTTTGCTGGTTTCAGGTTTTTTACCCTACACAAAGAGAAACTTTCTGTTTAAATGGGTCTGTAAGGAAAGATGACTGCAATAATTGCAGGCTGTTAAATTTGCACATTTGAAGGTTAATTCATGTACTGCATTCAAAGCCAAATATCCAGGACAGATGACTGTTTTTAAAAATAGACTGGTTATTACAAGACAAACAAGGGAATAAAGATGAAACAGCAAAAGCCCACCTGCTTCCAGTACTATAAAAACATCAGTGACATACAGTAGGGGACCTCATGCCTATTTAACTATTGGTTTTCTTCTAGAAAGTGTCAGAAATAAGTCTGGGCACCATAAGGTTTCGGCGCTAATAGTGTGGGGGGTGAAGGAGGTGTCCAAATCAGCTCCATATGTCTGAACCCCGCTTTTATTTTTCTGGATGTGAAAGGTGCATGTCAAAGTGTGATTAAACAGAATACAGACACGTCAATCATGTGCACGTCCAGGATGGTCGTTCCAATAGCACTTTCTCAAGGCTAGCAATCAGAAAACAGAGAGCTGTGTGTGCAAAACAACATACAGCACACCAGGAGGAGAGAACAAGCTTCTTGCAAATGTATACATACGTGTCTATATGCAGGACATAGCTGTGAAATGCTGACCTTTTCATTCCCCCTAGAAAGTACTGGCAGTACTCGCTTCTTCATTTCCTTTTCTGCTGTTGCTGTATGAGCTGCAGCACTGTGGCCTGGCTGCTGCTTTGTAGTTTGTGCTCCCAGAGCCAAGTATTGGTCCCAGTGAGACTAAGGGAGATCTGCCCTGCCAGGGAGGGGTAACCCCTCCGAGGAAGATTACGACTTGGCCTCGAGAGTATCCAGTAGGTGTAGCCAGCAACATAAATATAACGGCAGAGCTCTGTACTTCCTTCTAAAGGCAGCTCTCATGAGCATTAGTTGGTGGGATGTGCAGTTGTTTTTGTTTGTTAGATTATGTTATCATGACAGGGGTTTTTTAAAAACATACTGTGTTTACACAGCTCTTATGTACATCACTTATAAAGATAATATACCCTCTGCAACCAGCTGAAATTGGATGCAGAGCCAGGGAAATGACCTGGCTGGCTGTTCACTGAGCAGAATGTTTCCCTGCGAGCACGGGCTGTGGTCAACGTTGCTTTCCTGTTGATAGGAGTATGCGTGAGGTGTGTGCTTTCTGCAGCAAGAAACAGGAAGGGTATTTGGTCTTCAGCTTTCCAATTAACTGTGGGGTTTGTGTCCCTCCCCATGGTCTTCTTAACAATAGAATTCATTCCCTTTGTCTTGATCTAGGTTATTCCCTTTCAGTTTGTGATGAAGGACCCTCAGGACCCAAGCAAATAGGAGGAGAGGTGAGATAGGAAGCAGTGGGCTGAGAGGTTAGTAAATGCTCTTGAATTGATTGGGCTCCAGTCCTGCCTTATCTTTCTGTGGTCTGCTTGCAAGTATTCAGCTCCTGCTGCGCTTGGAAGAAAACTGCAGTGACCCTCTGCAGGCGAACTGAGCAAATGCAATCATCTCTCTTGGAAGACAGATGTTTGTGCACAACTTCTAATACCAAAAAGACGCCAAACTTGCAGCTCTGTCTCACTGAGCTCCCCCGATGTTGCTGACATCTATTAGAATGAGGCTGAATGCTTGCCTTGTGTGGCATCCATGCTGACCCTTCCACGGCTCTACTCTTGTCTTTCCAAGGTGGACCCGCTTCTGGAGTGGTGTGTTTGGACCCACAATAGTGATTTGCATTAACAGGGAGAAGGAAAAAAAAAAAAAAACTGCATAGTTACACAGGAAAACACATGGTTTTAAGTTCTAGCAATATCTCAGGCTGCTTTTTGTTCTGTTTCATTAACCAGTGGGGGGAAACAAAAGTAATGCCCCAAAACTATTGCAGAATCACCACAAAATTGTGGAAGTTTTTTTGGTGGTGGTTTGGTTTATTTAAAAAAAAGAGAAAAAAGTCTGACCAGTTCCAGTCTAACGGTGGTGTCAGAAACAGTCACTTCTTTTACTGTGGATGAATAAATTAAATAAATGGTTTGCCGTTGTTTCTTTATAGAAATTATATTGTCTTCAAGGCCTGACCCCAAGAAATATTAAGCTTCTAGATTTGATATGGGTAGACATATGACACTCTCAATATTGGGTTAACGTGTTTTCTAAGACAAAATGTAAGCAGATCATGGAAGCAGATATGTCCCTGATGTCTGTGGCCTTATGAGTCTCATGTGTCCATTTGGGGCCCTCAGGTATGCCTTCTTCCTTTCTCTCTTTAATGAACAGTAACACAGCGGAGTATCGTATGTAATCACTTGTCTCTTCTGAGGTGTAGAGCCGAAAAGAATCTTGATTGTAAGGTGTGCCAGCTGTGCAAGTCTGAGATGTATGAAGGTTACAAACAGAAGGTTTGACAAGTATCCTTAATGATACTCCTTGGCTTAAAAATATATGGGTGACTGTTTTAAATGTGTTCAACTCATTGTCATCTGACTGTACAAACTTCTGTTCCACAAACAGCTGTGGAAGTGACCTCTGGAACTATATGAAATTCCAGAACTTTGCCAGATGAACATTAATAATCATGTAGTTGTTACCAACATCTTTTTCTGTCTCTTCTCTCTACTCATCTATTAATAGCATCTGTATTCTGTGAAGGTTTTTCTATACTTTGCTGCTGCATAATGAGAAATGATAAAAGTCAGCAAGCCCATATTGAAAGAGAGCGTAAGCCATGTGGAGACTTTTGTCTGTCTGCTTGGAGAAGAAACGTGTATGCAGGAGGGAGTAGTAAGTCCTATATTTGGGTGCAGGTTGCAGCATTGCTTTTTGTGGGTTTGAAATTTGCAGGTGTGGGGAGGGAAGAAAGTAAACTGCAGTGCTGACACTTGGAGGCTGCACTTAAGAGATCTGGAAACTTTTCATCACAAAAATGTAATTGAAGCTATCATTTTCATGGCAGCTTAGTGTTGTAATGGCAGTGTACTCCACTGATGAGTGGAATCTCAAGATTCAGAACATGCTCCTAACTCACATCCTGGGGCAGAGAACATACAACCATGCTCTAAAGAACAAATTTAATTCCCTCAGTGTATATCATCAATACAGTTGCAGAACGAGATAATGCGGAATGGTTAAAGCCACTCAACGCACTCTTCTTGTATTCCTCACTTAAGAGTGTGCAAAGGGATATTAGAGTGACAAGTGAAAATACAAGAACCTTCTTTGTTCTGTCCCGATTTGTCAAGGGCATGCGGACTGCCTTGTTCTGTTGTCATTTTCAGAGCAACATTTTCTCTGTGCTTCCTTTGAGGTTAGCAGAGTGAGTGGTGAAGGAGAAGTACCCAGGTGGCTTTGAGCACATACCTGTCTCTAGCACCCTTCAGCATACTTGCTCAGTAATTCCAGGCTCATAGTTAGTAAAAGGATGTTCCTTCTTGAGAGGTTATTGGAAGGAATTAATCAAGAATTTCTTATTGAAATGTCTCTGTTGTAGAATGATAATGCATTAAAATCAAACATGTTTTCAGGAGAGGGCTTGTTCTGAGACTATCCTATCACATTCTGTCTTTTTTAATCATTTTTACAGGAAAGGTTTTGACATTGTTGAAACATCTGCTTTGAACAATTTCTTTTATAAACTATACTCTTTGAAACATGTAAATGGAAGTCTAAATTGAAAAAGATAAGACAAAATGAACAGTTTCACTGAAAAAAATTGAAGTTGAATTTTTCATTCCAGTTTAAATGGGGAAAATATTTTAAAATCACATTCATATCGGATGGAAGACTGTTTCTCATTCGGTTCTAAAACACAATGAATGGGAAAATATCTAGCTGGAAAGAAGTGAACAGAGCAAAATAACAGTTAATTTCTGCTCTTTGTAGAGAGAGTTTAACTCCTGGTATCTTTACATCAGTGTATGATGTTACAATTTACCATTCCTGGAATATTCTCAGGACCACTGAGTCCCTCCTGGCGTTTGCCCTCACTGTGTTTCTGTTCATGCATGACCTTTAAAACTGAATTCTGCGCACCTCAGTCAAAAGCCTGTGGGAATTCCAACTTTGTACAGACTGCAGGTTCAGTACTAAGGATTGGTTGCTGCTACTCCGTAGTAAATCTATATTTCTCGTCCAATTTCAGATGCAGCTGTTGCACAAAGCGATAGATCAGCATAGCAGGATCCAGCTTCTAGCTTAGCTATGATGCCGTGAGGGCAAACTGGGTTAATAAGCAAGTCATCTGTAAATTGGCAAAACATGGTGCAAGAAAACATGGAACAACTACAGAACCATGTCAGTCTTTTCATTACATCTCTCATAATTGTTTCCACACATCATGCTAGCAGGTAGAGAATAAGCCTGAAAATCAGAGCTAGTGTAAACTAATATTATCCCAGAAAAGTCTGGTGGAGTTGTACTGTTTCATACTAGCTTCCCAAGAGGGACTTGCACAAAAATGACCCTAATATGGAAATGACAATGCTATCCTGACTGGCTAAATGTGCTCCACCTGCTGCTGGAGCAGTTAGAACTGGATGTAATATGAAGAATCTGCTAGAAGAAGTTTCCTTGAAACATCCTTGCAAAAGCAGTTGGAGCTATAGCAACATGCTTCTCATTTAATTGCAAGGATTTGGGGCTATATTTGCTTTATGCTTAAATGTAAGGAACAAGTGAGGAAAGAAAACCATTATTTTTGAGGTTTGCTGCTTGTATGCAAAACACAGCGTTGGTTTATAGCCATTTTGAAAAGCAACCACAACACAACTGCCTTCCTCTGCACAAAAAGATACGGCCTGTGCTATTGCTGGGAGGCAGCCTGCGTTCTGTTTGCTCAGCGTGTTAGCAGTGCCATTCTCTCCAGACAGTCTGGACAAACCCCCTTTAAAGGAAGGCGGAAGGAAAATAAATAAATAAATATTTTAAAAAGGAAAAACAAACCTGTAATCATTTCTTCAGCAAAGGCAGTTAAAGGCACTTGGAGTCTTGAACAGAAACTCCTTTTTTATTTTGTGAGTAGAAAAAAAAAAAAGCTTTGCAGTAGTGGTCTAAACATGGTATTTCTCCTTATTTTCAAGCTATTTGTGTCCAGAGAATTTGATTTTTAGTAAGCCCACGTTACTTGCAAGATACATTCCTAATGAATGTTTGCTTCTGTGCTGGACAACAGCATAACAGTCACATTCTTCTTGCCTATCAGATGAAGCCTTCTGTGATCATGTTTGATGCATATCTTCTAATTTGTCATGGATATTTCTGTGTTTTCAAGAAATTGTTTAGACTGGAAGTTAGAAAGTAACACTTAAAATGCTGTAAATATGTCAATGATTCTAAATACAGAGGAGACAAGTGTGCCAAAATCTGATTTTGAAGTGTGACTGAGTAAAACTTTACAGGATTATATTGTGGATCTTTCTCTTACCAGTAATCACACAGCTAATAGCCAAGCTTTAACTTCATACAAAGCTTGTAAGTATTTAGTCTGGATTACCCTAAGCAAGTAGGACACTTGTATTTTCAGAAAAAAAAGTCTTATGAAGCAAAAACAAAAATATATGTAATAAATTAGTGATTGGCTTCAATCAGACATCTGCATTTTAGGAACATAATATTTTTACATCCACAGTAGTGCTGAAGGTGGGTGTGTATACATTGCTAATGAAATCACAGCCTTCTTGTCCCTCAGATGCAGATATGTGGGAGCAATATCCTAATCAGAAACTGTGACATGGGGGCAAGTTTGTACTGCTGTTCTGATCAGGGCAGATTGCCAGTGACCCACTCTTTGGCAAATAGCCCCTCCCTCTCACCTAGCGGTTCTTGAATTTTCTTGGCCTTTTCTAGCCTTTGAGTTTTACAGCTCAAAAACCTGTTGGCAAACACAGCCTGGGACCAAAATGTCTCTGCTAACCTGTCTTTCTTGTGAAGGTTTGATGGCACGCAGCATGCTTTACTCTTCTCCGCCCTCTGTATCTGGCTAATGCGCGTCGTTGTTGCTTCCTCCCTGGGCAGTTTCCTCTGGAGTGGCTTGGCATCAGCAAGCCCTGATGTGCAAGGCACTGTCACTTGTTGCCACAACAGCGATTGTGTACAGCAAGTGAGGGACATAAAAATGTCAGTCACATAATGCTGATCCACACGTAAAGCCTGTTTTGGACCAACAAACGGACGTCAGATTAGATAATGCCGTGCTTTTTGAAACAACCCTGGTTCAGATTTTAATTCTAACTGCAGATCATGTCAAGGTGGCTGTGGGCTCACAGCTTGTTTGTGGACTCATTACTTGATTACTTGGAACCTCAATTAATTTAAGCTCAGCTGTGTTCCATCAGGCAATGTCTGCAAGACCTTGTCTTCATCCTGTTTTCATGGCCTGTGGCATATTTTATAGCTAGGCATATAAATATATCCAGAAGGTAGTTCTTTAATTTGTTTTTGCCCAAGTTTGATAGCAAGTTGAAGCTAGTTGATGGTGCTGCCTTGGAAACGCAGAATCAAGGAGGAGGCACAGTGCTCTTTGGACTCCAAACAACCCCAGTGAGATGTGCATCACCTGCCTGGAGCAGAGCTGCCCCAGAGCAGCACACCCGGCTCCTCAGCCTTCAGCACATTCAGCCACGGCCCCCTTGCAGCCGTCAGCGTGGACAAGGGCATACCCAGCTTGAGCTAACTGGGAATTTGCCAAGCAGCCGAGCTGTTCTAAAAGACCTTGGGGCGTGAGGTGTTCGGGAAGGGAGTTACAGAATGGGATTGCTCATGATAACATAGAATGGGAATCAAGGACCAAAAAGATCTTTCTTGTGTTTTCCATCTGGGCTAAACAAACAAACACTTCCCGCAGTTATATTCTTTCAAACAAAATCTTACTGCAGCCACATCATTTCAATGGAGGATCTGACATTTTTGGACAGATTTTTAATGCTTCTGAACATCAAGAGAAAATGCAGTTCTCCTGGTCAGGGGGCCTAGCGTGCATCTGGTTCCACTGATTTAGTGAAATGGTGCTGGCAGCAAGTATAGAAGTGTACATGTGAGGAGAGTCAGCCTCAGGCTAAAGGATAGAGAGCGAGGCAGGATTTCTTTCATTTTAAGTCTTATGCTTAATCTTTCTACATGTAGTGCTATCACACAGAGTTGCAAGGTTTTGTTCTTGTTTGTTTAGTTTTCTTTAGCCAAAATTATTATCAAATCCCTAGTGTGAGTACAATGAGATCATTTATGTTAAAACTAGAGAGTGAGAACCAAGTGCTGTTTCATGAAAAGTTTAATGTTTTTGCCTTTTTTTTTCCTTTTTTTGAAACAGAAAACCGAAGTGCCTGAGCCCATTTTCCTGAAAAAAGATTCTGAGACAGGAACCAGCCCCCTTCCCATGTGGTGGTAGCCCAGTGGGAAAGGTCAGGTTCAAACACATCTTTTAAATCTAGCCTTCCACATTAAAGGTTGCCCTTTCTGGTTTGTGTTCATGTCTGTCTGCTGGTCTGTCTGACTCTGCAGTATGTAGACAGTGCAAAAGAACCCTGGAAGGAATGCTGTATCTGCCTGGTTTTGCCAAGCAATCTCTCTGTGAGCACAAGAACCTCTTCCCAACTAGTATTTCATTGAAGCTGATGTTTTTCCACAGAAAGCTTTGGTTTCAACAAATCAGCACTTTCCAATGGAGAAGTGTTTCGCCAAAGAAATTCCCCAAATATTTAGTTGTGGTTGTGGTAGCTCCTCAGTAGGGGGAGTTCTGGTATGCTTAGTTATAGGTTCATGTCCAAGAATTTGCAGAACGTTGCAAAGTGCTTCCATGAGTGTGGTTGGTATATCAGAAAGGAATAAAACCCCCTAGGATTTCTGTCCTTCCATAGGCTTCATTATCTCCCATTTTTGTTTTTGCACACTCCTACATTAAGCAGATACTGTGTACTAGCGTGCTCCATTCTGGTTTCCCTTTGGGACAAGTTATTCCAATGCAGACACCTTTCTGCCATTCTTCCTGCGGGAACAGAAGCAGTAAAATAATATTCTGGGGGATATATTGCCTTACCTTCAACTCATCTGTTTGTTCTGCAAACACGTGGAGCCATTTAAAGTGTTATCTGTCTCAGAAGTTTATCCCCTTTCTAGCTCTGCCCAAGAAGCAGAGCACGTAAGCACTGCCTACTCCACAGCGAGGGTAAGCAGAGCAGGAATGAATGGGGAGTTAGTGTGGAAAGGGAGGGAAGGAAGGCCATAGGTAATGCCAAGAACTGAAGAGGCATAGTCTGCAGGTAATAAGCAGGCTAGGAAGCAGGTATCGGTCTAGAGTCTCGCTCTGTGTAACTGTTGTTTGTTTTTTTTCTTCTCTGCTTTCTGCTGGTGATGAACAGCAACGCAAAATGAGCCGCTACAAACAATCAGCTTTCAGTTCAGAAAATGGCTTTCACTGCCCTTCCACCTGACGGCCAGGTCTTGCTCTCCCCTCTCAGCAAGAGCTGTCCTCTCTTTTACGTTTGGCAGGCCTTATGTGTGTGGTAAGAGGCATTGGTTTTCTGTGCACGGTATTTGTTGTATCTCCACTTCTCCCCACCCATCCCCCTCTGCTCGCTCTACCCTCCCTCCTTGTTAGACATGATTGCATGTTGTTTGGCCTCATTCCATTTAGGTTACTTTGCTGTATCATCCTGAATTTGTGCATAGCATAACAGCTCCAAAGATCTCCTAGTTTGAACCAAATGATGGAGTAAGCAGAGTTCATTAAAATAAATAACAGCATAGCATGAAACATAGCCCTGAAGTAATCAAAACTGAAATTTGAAAAAGTGACTCTGAGTGTAAAGAAGTCTGTTGCATGCTGTCTGAGGCAGGCAGAAATGGGCTCTTGAAAACAGTCAGTTTTATATGCTCTATTTAAACCTGTCAGCTCTCCAGACAAAGGCACGGGTGCTTATGGCAAGGGGAGAAAAAGCAGTTGGGAGGGGGATATCTGTGACCATATTGTAGCACCCAGCACATAAATTCCTCCCTTGATCCCTGAAGCTGGGACATTTTTCATGTTGTTGTTGTTGTTTTCACTGGGGCCAGTGGCAGAGGAAAGCTATGATTTAAGCCTAGGAGTGGAAATGTTTTATATAAGGCAAACTTTCTATGCTCTTAAATGCAGTTGACAGCCTCCTTCTACTTGCTCCCCTGTGTGTGGATCTGTCCCATTTCTTTAGTCTGCTTGTTTTCACTGTTTGTAGTGTTCCATTTTAAACTATTTCTGTGACTTTTCCCCTGCTGTCTTAAAAACCCTTTGTTCCTTGATTCAGCTTTTGTTCCTCCGAGCACTCACTGTTACTACTAAACTTTTGCTCTTAAAGTAAAGGTTCAAGGTCCAAAGAGTAGTTTAGAAGAATGTGAATTTTTGTACTGGTTAGATACTAGACAGGGTGCAGCAGACGAGGCTACAAAAATGTCTTATTCTTGCATTCTGCTATCAGCATTTCCTACTGGCAGAAACAGGATTCAAGGCAAGATGGTCCAGTTCTGCAGCTCTTTATGTTCATCACTGAATTTATTTTGGCAACTCCCCCCCTGCAGCATCTGTGAGTCTACAAATACAGTGTATAAACCAAGTGAAAAGTATTCCCTGGTCATCTTGAAGGAACACACAATCCAAAGATGCAAAAACTCATTTCTATTTCTCTGTTCATAGATGAGACATTTTTGTGAGTTTCGCACTTGCACATTGGAACCTGAAGCGATTATACCTGGCTCCCAAGTGTTGTAGAAGCAAGCCTTGTGTAGGTAAATGTGTGTGTATTTCCTAATTGTGAAGTGATTTTCATGTCCTCTTACTCCATCCTTCATTTTGCTTTTGGTCTGTCTCTAATATTAAAATCCATGGAGTACATGAGAGTAGTTGTGCATGCTGCTGTACCCTATTTCCAGGGGTTAACAATGGGTTAAAAGTCTTGCCTGGTATGACAGGCAAGAGGAGGAGAGTATTTTCAAGTATTTGCTGGAATGCGCTGTCTGGAATCAAGGGTTGAGATACTTGAAAGAAGACTCCATGTTAGAGACTATGGGAACAACTGGTTTTATCCTCTAAATCACTCCAGGAGGGCTCACTCGTATCACAGTAATCACGTAAAAAAGACCCTGCTGCAGAAGGCAAACAGGAGGGAATGGAGGAGAGGATGCGATAACGTGCCAGAGGACGTGGAAGCTGCTGGAGAGACCAAGCTGCTTCCTCGTTGGAGCTCCTGCCCGGAGAGGCCTGGGCATGCCCCTTGCAGGCGGTGACCAGCACGCCCTGCCTTGTCGCAGCGGAGCCGCGGGCTGAACTGGGATTGCCGCTGGGCCGAAGTGGGATTCCTGCCGGCTTGCCGCAGCTGCTCGCAAAGGGGGCAGGCTCCTCCGCTGACTGCTTTTCTTTGCTAATTTTCTGTCACAGGAGCTCCCTGTCCGTCCTGCAGCCAGACAAAAGCTTTGACTAGCACAGCAAATGTGTAGGAATCGGTCCCTTAGGGCAGGCTGCAACTTCTAAAGCCAGCTTCAACAGCAGTAAATGCGTTGCCACAGCCAAAAACTCCCTAGCAAGTAAAGAGCTTGGCACTCACAGGCCCACAACGTCAGAGGAGGCACAGGACTCATCCAGAGGTTATACTGACTGAGATTCGGTTATACCAAGAGATTTAAGAGGTCTGCTAGTGTAAAGGGCAAGTCCTAAACAAAACCCTGTGAGCCCAACTTAGCTACACCAGTTGTAAAAGAAGTGTAGTGTGATCAGAAGTATACTGCCTTCTGGGCACATAAGGTTTCTCTAAAATATGCGGGCAAATAAAGCCTTCTCACCGTCTAGATGTGGAATATAATTTCTTGAGAAGGTGAGAGGTGACATGCAGGGAGTTTTTCCACGTGGTATTTCATCCAGAATTAAATCTTGTGGATACCTGAATCCTGTGGTTCAGTGGAGCATACAGGATTTCCTCCTGTGCAATGGGATCTTTCCAGAGTGTAGAAAACTGTTCTGGAAAACTTCAATAGCTTATATTTTGACTTGGTCTTTAGGAGGAGTCCCAAGATTGCTCTGGAGTTCTACCTAGTCTGCCACTCCCTGAGCATCTCCCATGGGTGTTGCAATCAGGAAGAGACATACATTCTTCACTTGGAGGTGTAACAAAGGATGTTCAGCAAGATACTGATCTATGCTTTCTCATGAAATCCTGTCCCCACCAGCAGGCACCTTCTTGCAGAAAATTCACTGTTCGCTGCCTCCTGTGATGTCGGGAATTGGCCTCCCGTTGCACCAGGTTTCTGTCGAGCAGAGACAGTGTCTGATTCAGTGTAAAACGGTGNCCAAATCCTTAATTTGTTGATCAGTAACTTCACACTGTAACCCTTGGGAGACAAGGTCATCTGCTTCATGGGCTGGGAAGGTGGTTTTGCAAATAAGGGTGTTTGTTCAACATTGCTGATCCCTGCTGATCCGTTATGAAAGCCACATTAGTTATTGTACCCACACGTTATGTGCAGTCATGTGATGCTTGAGGCCTGAAATACATTTAGCAAGTCAGAAGAGATAAGGCAGGCTACAATCTGGCTTTCTTCCCTTAGGTTTGCAGAACATGTTTGCAGATGTGTTGCTCTTTAGGAGGCTGGCAGGAGGAGGGGGGGAACATTTTCTTCAATTGCCTATTTCAATACCAGAAGCAAAAGAGAAGATGAGGTCATCTTAACACCTCCCAGTAGCTGTGGAGATGTCCCTCCCACAGCCTGAGCCATGCTTGTCTCAGTTTTGCATCAATGATGATTCTCAGCCCCTGTGAAGTGGGCATGACTTTGGTCATTTCACCCGACTTCATGTGCAGCTGGTGAGCTGAGCTGGATCTGTCTCAATAAGGCTTGTTGCAGCCAACGGGGCAAAGTAGCTCACCTAATCAGTAACCCAGTGCGCGATCTGCGTCTTGGCTAGGAAACTTTCAGCTTCTCTGTCAGGTAATGTTTCGGTTCAGTAACACGTGCACAACTTCTCCTTTTTTTCTTAATAATCATTTTCCCTCCCAGACTTTAAATGTTTCCAGAAAAGTCATAGGTGCAACTTATTAATACATCTACGTGTTTCTGCAGATGAGGGATTCATAGGAGTGGCCATAGCCATTGAAGATTCAAGGATGTGGACAAGTTTTGTCAGCCACTAGCTAAGAGAACCAGGAATTGGAATGAAACACCAAATATTTACGCTAGGCTCCTCACAGGCCAAGGCTGAGCAAATTCTACTCCCCTTAGATGGGGACAGTGCTAGCCTGGTGCTTTCTGGCGTACCGAGTTGTGGTGAGTTACTTGCACGTGGTTGGTACTGCGGTCGGCAGTTGGTATGTCCGGCTATATACACAGGCACGTGCTGTTTCGTCTCTTCTATCCAGAGGCTGCGTAACACTGATTACAAGTGCCAAAGCTTGCTTTCCCATGCCCGGTAGTGGGAGTCCCGTTGTTTCCTGTTCTTCTAAGACAGTAGCTGTTAAGTGTCACCAAAGCGTAGGACATAGATGGGAACCCGAGGGTGAGGTATTTTCCCTCGCTGAGCAAGGTATTTAGGTGTGCAGTCTCCGTTCCGGCTCTCCTGCGGGACATCTGGGCTTCGCTGAGGAGCTGGTGCGACAGCAGAGGCTCGTCCGCACCTCTGCTGCCCTGGGAGCATAAAATGTCTGACCTGCTCAGCCCTTTGTACTTCAACAGTAAATTAAAGGTCTTCATTAGCTTATTTGATAGTTGAATAAAATGCTTTGAAACACTGGCACATTAACTGCAATCAACTTTTTGAAAGGTCTCTGGTTGCTAGAAGGAAATTAGCTTGATAAATCGCTCTTTTCAATTAAACAAATGGGTAATTTTTCACAAGCAAGCCCAGAAGCTATCATTTGGGAAGGGTGTTTTTTTTCAGTTGTTTTTTTTTCCCTTTGCTTTTTTCTTTTATATTTTATATGTGATTTTTCTTAAAGAACTGATTTAAAGAGACTAATTGTCACTGAAGGTGTAAGATAGCAGCTTGGAAACCCATCCTGTCTGTCTGCCTCCGACAGCCTCACAGGGGTCTCATGATCAAACAGCGGCCTATGAATTGTACATCCAAAATGACAGCAGCTAATGGTGTGACCTTGGTTCTTTGCCTGCCTTTCTGTGCCTCTGTTTACCTGTTTGTGTAAAGAAGCATTACCCTCCCTGGGTCAAAAAGGCCTGTTTAACTTAAGCAAAGAGTTCCAGGATAATTATAGTTACTTAGTAACTTTCATCTCAAAATAAACTGGTTAAGGCTGTTAAGAAATGTGATGGCTTCCCTTTTGGTCAAAACAGGAGACTGACCCGAAGGTACCTCCAGTCCTCAAAGCTTTAAAGACAGCCTGCATTTGAAAAGTACTCCCTGAGCTTAGAGGCTGGAACAGATTGTGTCCCTGGTGTGCTGAGTCTGAAGGGGACCCCAGAAATGTACACTGACCCCAGTTTCACACCAGAGCTATAGACGTGCTAAGAACTTCATATGCTCTGTCTACTGCGGAAAAGCAAACGCTAGTATAAACAACTGTGACACTGGATTCATCTTGCCTTGGGCATATTTATCCAGGGTATTGCCATTACGTCATTCACATTAGGACTTGTATTATCTGCTATTTTAGATCTTAGAAGCTGATACAAGCCCTCGTCAGAGGTCAAGATGCTGTTGAACTTCAGATGAAAGAAAAGCATAATTCTGCCAACAGCAGAGTAATATTAGATTTGCAGCAGTGCCGTGTCAGGCAAATCACGTGAGAGAATTTAAATTATATTTCTTTTTTTTGAAAATGAGGTTTTATTGCCAAGAATTTAAATACTGCATGTTAAAATCTATCTGTAAAAGGCAACCATAGCTTCATCTTTGAGAACTGAATAGGGTAATTTGGGGCTTTTTTATGGTATCAGAGGAGACCACAAATGATATAAGAACTTCCTTCCACCACCTAAATAAAATAATACTAAAATATCCTACTGTAGTTTGGAGTAACTGCATAAAATGTGATGACTCACGTGGTTAGAAATTCTCCTATATTTTTCCTCTGTGTACAGTGCTGCTCTTGGTGAACTGTTCGTCACAGTGCGTAATTACATTCCTTTCACCTAAACTGTTTCTACGTTTCTCATTTCTTTTTCCTGAAACGCTGATTGTTCTCGAGTGTCTTGGTTTGAGTGGAAGTGATCTGTATGCAGGGACTCGGGTGTTGGGCTGCGGTGTGGTTTATGAGAAATTCAGCATTTGGACAAAAGACTCGGGACAGCTGGAGTCTCCCAGAGGACTGTTGGTGGCCCGTGCCTGGCTGTACGTGGTTGGTGCTGAGGCAAAGGTTCAAGGCAAAAATACAGACTATCTTCTTGAACTTAGGGCTATCATACAACACTGCATTCCTTCTGAGGATCTCACTTCTAGACAAATGGTGCCTCGGGGCGAACAGGAGATGGCTTTTGCCCTGCTCACCAGTAAGAAGGTCGACGTGATCATGAGCAGAAGCTGAAATATCTGAAAACGGCCCATCTGTTCAAGTACGGTCTGCACTTCTACGGGGGAAGCCCCGCCACTTCTGGCCTCAGGCTTCAAAGCCCAGATTTTGCTAAGCGTTATCGGTGGTCCCTGACCTAGAGCACTCAGAAATCTCATCTACTTACGATGGCTTGTGAGGGCTCTGCTCTCCCTCTAGGCAGGAGGTGACTCATGGTGCCTGGTCCTCATACTGAGATTTGTTTTGCTGCTATCTCATCTTCCTGTTTTCTTGTCCGTTCTCCCCATTTCTTTGTTCTGTCTGCCCAGCATGTTCTGCGGTAACCGACATTGGAAGCTGTGTGGGCAGGGAATGGGTTTTGTTTTTAATTAAAAAAAAAAAATGTGGTTACATCATCTTGCACAACAGGTCCCTGCTCTGTGGCTGGGCCAAGAGAGTCCTTTCGAGCTGCAAAAATATGAAAAACTTGGAATCGCAATAATTAAATGATATTACAGCATGTTGTATATAATAACAACACATTTTAGTCTGCTCCCTGTGCAGAAACTCCCAGGTACACCTGGCAACAAGGGAGAGAGAGATCTGCATGCTAATGACAACTGGAGGAGGGGGCACCTAATAGTATTTTGGCTAATTGCCAGGTTGCCTGCTCCTGAAAAATCTGCCTGTGCTGAGCTAGGCGTATTTTTCATGTGTAGAGAATCGGGCTGGGTGTTGGTAGGGCTTTGTGTTTTCCTAATGCTTCCTACAGTCAACTATGTGAAGGTTCACGTAGCCGTGGGGCCTGGGTTTCCTGCTCACAGAGGCCTTCGGGCCTTCTTTGAAGGGCTTGGAAAACCATAGCAGCTGATCAGACCCAGGAAAGAAATTGCAATTTTGGAGAGCAGCAGATGTAAACTTACAAAATGAAGAAGTATTTTTGTGTTTTGTGGGTTTGGGGGGATTTTTTTGCTTGTTTGCTTGATTCTTCTTTTTTTAGTAAATCCAGATGACTAACTCAAGGCCTCTTTTCTCCTTCCCTGCAGGCAGAACAAAAGTCTCTGATGATTTGCTTGCTTGAAAAGGTCCCCACTGATTTTACCTTTGGGTCTGTTCTACCATCTCTCATTGTTTCATGTAAGCATTTTCTGTGGTAATTAGACTGGTAAAAGCATAATCCCTGGTGGCCTTCCTGGAGTGCCTGCCCTCTCTGGGTTGAGAAAGCTCTGCTTGGGGGCAGCATATTTTGTCTGTAAGCGGGAAGGCAAAGAGTCGATATTGTGAATGTTGTCCTGATTACCATGGAAAATCTTTTAGAAGAGGAAAGTTTTGCTGCATTTCCTAGAAGCGGTTCAGGCTACATTTGTCTGATTTCCTCTGGTAGCTCACAGCAACCTTGACGGCGAATGTTTTGTCCCTGCCTGCTTCCTTCTGGACTCTGTGGTCTGCATTGTCCCGGAGGAACACAGATATCTCTGAGATTTGCAGATGCAGGTGCAGGCACTTTTTGTAGCTGGGCACAGATACATTCAGAGCTTTGAAGACCAAGACCTTGAACTAGCAGTGGAAGCAGATTAAAAACCCTCTTCAGCTTCCTAAAATGCAACGCCTACAGGCATCTGAACTTCTGTGCGAGGCAATGAAGGAAAACAACCCCTAGATTTTTAAAGGCTTTTTAAAAATGTAATAGGGATTTGATATTTTATCCTTGTCGCCTTTCCTCTAAATGATTTCAGACTAACTATTGATATGAATGCCTGTAATTTCAAGGTTTTCCTTTTGGGTTGTAACAAAATTAAGACAGCCTCTCAGAAGCATGGCCACAGGCAGGGAAAGAACAGACGTGTCCAGCGGGGGAAATACAGCCATCCAGTGGGCACTAACAGAGTAGAAAGGATTTGGCAATTCTAGTTTCGGAAGGGTGGCTGCAGAGCTGGATTCAGGGGATATCTGCCACAAGATACAGGCCCTGGAAGGTTACTGAACTGCAGAAGCTCATCTGTCTGCATAGGGAGGAAGAGTGGCCTGGAGCAGGGCTTGCCTAACCGAGCTCTGGTCTTGCTCCCTTGGACACAGCCTGTGCCTCAGTTTCCCCTTGCGTAGAACAGAAGGGCTGCCATCGGCGGTCTTTCCAAAGCCCACTGGAGACCCAATAATGAAAAGTGCCATAGCAATCTAGATATTGTTGTTATTCATGGCAGAATTAGTGTGGTCCGAAGTCAGAGGGAGCCCTTCTGCACGGCGAGCTAAGATCTGTTTTTTGGTGCCGGTTCTGGCAATACCCCGCACCTGCCATCGCCTCCCGCCGGTGCGGTGCCAGCGGGGCTGCATGCGGGGGCCGGGGGTCACCGGCCAGGCTGGTGGGCTGGCAGCCCCGGCACCGGGGTGCTGCTTGAGGGCCCCGTCCCGTCCTTCCCCGAGGAGCGGGCCGGCTGTGGTTCTGCTTCTGTGGTACTTTAACGCAGGTCGGGTTGGTTTTCTCACTTTGTTTTTGCTTTGCAGGGAAACCGATGGAGGCGTCGGAGAATAAGCAGGGTGAGATGTGAGTGCTCCCTTACTATCGATAGCTTCGGAAGGTCTCTTTTCTGCTGGCTTTTGGCTCGGCAGGGATTGCCCCGTGTGCCTCCCCGAGCCAAACGATCGGCGCAATGAAAACAAAAA